>JAKXYG010000798.1:0-259135 GCA_025895645.1 Cardicola forsteri | reverse complement strand
AATAATAATAATAATAATGATAATAATAATAATAATAATGGTAATAGGTTTACATCCGTTAGGATGAAATAGGGTTAACCGACATTGGTTGTTGTTATCTTGGCGTTGTGGCATTTTCAGTCAAATAGCGTCAGTTCTAATTGGCAAATCCAATTCAAAGCTGCTTGTCATTTTGACCTCTCGATCAGATATAAACTGTTACTGAATTGGCAAAATAGGCGTTTATTTTTCAATGACCTATTTTTCTCAACTTTAAATAAAGTTTGTATAGAAACGCAAGTAATATGGAATTCTATTGTTTCTACTTTGACTACCGGTTATTACAAGTTGGGAATTTCCCGGTTAATTTATTTTATTTTATGCTTGCTACTTTGAATGTTTGCACGAGAAACATCTTTTAGCAGTGGACAATTAGCGAATATATATTACTATTATTTTTAATTATCAAGTGTACAATACACTGGAATGTTGGTACTTTAACTTGTTAGCCTGTATCTTAAATAGAAGATCATATTATTTTGCATGGCATTGAACAACTTAATGATGTCACAGTCTTTCTCAAATTTAAATACTTTAGGTATTTGAATGTTTACTGTAGTAAATGTCACTTTTGTAAAATAAACTTAATTTAAAATTGTTGGCAAAAATGTGAACAATATGTGTACAGTACTAAATTCTCAATTTAAAAAATTATTGCGTTTTGGAAAAAATAATTCTTTCTAAGTGCACATTTAGAAAAGTTACGTAAGATTTCGTATCTGGTACCGTTAAGGTTACTCGAACTTACGGATACATAGTTATTACTCCAACGCTTTGCAACTTCTACTATCCCAATGCCATAATCAATTTAGAAATATACAATTTGTACTCACATTGTATGTATACAATTCACATTTATACTATATGTAATAAATTTACAATTACATGTAGGCGCAATAAATCACGTAAAAAGAATTAATTAACCGTTTCGATTAAATATTAATATTTACAACATTTTGCACATATGGGTCTCAACCAACATATTGTTAAAGGATTACTGAGATTAATTTTAAAAAAATTATTAATTAAAATTTATTTTTAAAAACATAAAATACTGAGACAGCAATATATATATATATATATATATATGCACTTTTTGTTGTAAACAGAACTTGGATTATTTAAACTAAATAGTAAGTTGATTTAATAACAAATTATTTTCTTACCACTATTAATAATATTTATTTTAATTAAAAACGTAGTTACTATTTAATACTAGTTATTATTTAATAAATGTAGCATACAACATAGTTATTTCTAAAAATTGCTTTTACTAATATTATATTTGTATTGATAATTATATATTATTACCAATCATGCTATTATTGAAATATTCAAACAAATGCTACCATTGCTATTGTAATAATAATAGATTAAAACTTTTAGTATACTGGAGGTATTTGCTATTATTTGAATAGTTTAGTCAGTGTACCATACAACGCCTTTGTTTTAAAAAGTTAGAAAATTCTCACAACAAACTTTTATACATTTGATCATCTATATAAAAAGTTCAATATAGTGTTTATCCACTTAAGTGAATTTGTTATTGTGTTTTTAAGTAAAGTTAGAACATTGGACCGGCATAATTGTGTTACTAGCTACACACGTAAATAGACTTCATGTTTTTAAATATATTTCTTTGTTTATGCAGTTATGTATTGATAAATAATTTTTACATAACTTTAGTATGATTATTTCAATGTGTGCATTCAATGTTATTTGTGTAATTGGATATGTTCTAATTGATTATTAAAGAGATTAATGCATTTATGAAAATATTCCAAATTTATCGCTAATTGATTAAATTTCAGAGTATTTTATTTTTTAACGATTATATCATTTCAATAATAAATGTTTACTTTAAATAAAGGTTATTATCACATGCATAATAAATTGAATTCTACATAACAAAAATGGTTTAAAACGTTCAATATTCATTAATTTATGTACGTAAATATGGAAACAATTTAGAAGAATTTCAGAGTTAAATTTTAAATGCTACGATAATAATAATATGATAATAATAATAATAACAATAATAATGATATAAATATTATTATTATTATTAATATTAACATGATGACAAAAATAATTATATTAATATTAATAATAATAATAATAATAATATTGGTAATAATGTAATAAAATAATAATAATAATAATAATAATAATAATAATAATAATAATAATAATAATAACAATAATAATAATAATGATAATAATAATAATAATAATGATAATAATAATAACAATAATAATAATAATAATAATAATAATAATAATAATAATAATAATAATAATAATAATAATAATAATAATAATAATAATAATAATAATAATAATAATAATGATAGTGATAATGATAATAATAATAATGATAATAATAATTGTTAGGTCAATTTTTGTCTTATTTCTCTTAACAAACGCACTACAAATACAAAGATAAGTTTCTACATTTTTACATTATACTTGACAAGTTTCATTTCAATGTACGGAAAATTATTGTAGTGGTGTCACGATGGCCTTGTGGTTGAACTAAATTGCGAATGTGTTACCACCGCCACTAAATGCAACCCTTAATTGCAGATTTTCACTTGTCAAAAAATGTTTCGCGTAAACCATTTAATCAATAATCTTTATTATTTATCAATCGTAAATTTATTAAAAAAAGTTTTTGTATGGAACAACCAAAGATTTGATCCTATAAATTCGAGTTTTTGATCAGTTTTTAAAACGTGCCAACATCACAAGCTCGATTGTACAGGATCAAACTAACTTTGGTCAGACTTCATTTGAAACAAAAAAAATAATTGTTTTTTTTAAGTTAAATTTTATTATTATATTATTATACAAAACCCTTTTGCTTTAAAAATAATCATGGGATAATAAGACAACAATTACAGCAAAACAACAACAATAACAACAAAATCTCGTTGACATTGAAGATTTTGCAAATCGAAGATTGAGCTTCCTTTCGGCTTTCACTCAACCCTGTCATCTGTGCAACTCTGTCAATCACATACGTGCAATCGCTTTTTTGCCGTTGTTTACCAGAACGGCGTCCTCTTAATTGTTTCCGCAGCAGTATACATGTTTTACAGAGGCCAGGTTGCTAACCTTGCACGCCCAAACCCTCCTCCTTTATCCAGGCTTGGGACCGGCTAGATTAAATCATTTCTAATTGTAATTATTAATGATATTGCTATTTATATCAACTTAATTTTTTTCAGACTAAATGGTTGTCCAAAACAAAACAATTGGCTGTTAGAAAACCAATGCGGTTATAAAACGGTGGATTATGTTTTTAAATTAATATGTAAACGTTTGATGTATTAGTAAAAAGTGATATAGGTGTCTTTACAAAATTATAAATTTCACTTAAACAGCTTATTGGATAATTCAAACAATGTTTGCTGTTGTAGCCATACAGAGCTTGACTCGAATTTGGCTAGGCATGAGTTCAATCCTTACCACCGGCACTGAATGCGCCCATCCCCCCATTCCGTTTTGCTAGCTGAAAGATTATCCCTGTCAAACATTCAAGCCAGTAGCATTATTCATTCTGTTTATTATTTCTATATTTGTACGGTATATTAAACGATCGATTTCAATAGCTTGTTAAACGTAATAAAAGTAGAATAATGACAAAGTTTATTGGCTAATAGAAGGCATTCTTGTGACGGCACATCTGTTCGCAAAAATTGACTAACTCACCTGATATTTTGTCAGGGTTATCTCCCTTAGCCCAAGAGCTACATATTAAGTATAAGTAGTTTAGGATACCTATAAACGTATCCTAGGTGTATGGTTGCACCCATCTACAGCAGTGGAAGTCCAGTTGTACCGCTGTGTATTCGGTCCCTGCTGTCATTAGTTGAGATGTTTATGAACACCTAGTCCAGGATGCACCACATGGAGAAAGAACAGTCGGGAAAATTGTTGGAAATTGAGACTTTATACACATTACTCAAATCATCCTTTGTCATTGTTAAATGTGTTTGTCCATATGCTTTTTTTTAGAGTTTATTGCTTCACACAAAATATTTTTCAGCAAACGGAAATTAAAGCAACCAAGAAGAAAATTTTAAATCCTGTTTCACTAAATACAAATCTAGTTTGTTCTAAATTTACAGTAAACGTGTTAAATGTACATTCAAGTTTCACTTTAATAAACATTCAACATTATTTTTCAATACTAATTTTTAAGGACAGTTTGAAAAAAGGTACAAATATAATTTATTTGGAACATTTTTTAAATTTAATTGTGCCAAATTAATAATTGAAAGATTAAAAAAAATAATTATTAGTTGTTTGTACATTTTCGCATTCACAATTGCAGTAAACTACAATTAACATGCATACTTGTATACAATTTTTATCATGCCTTATTTTTAAAGCGTTTTAAGGTTAACAAAAATTGATAAAAACAACTTCAATCTTAATTTAAATTATTGTTGAACATCATGCGTTGAAAATTCAATGTTTAGTGAATTAAACATGATTTCAAACTTCACCACACGTCTTAAAACATGTTGTTGGCAAAAAAGACGCAAAAGAAAATAAATATTTAGTAAAGTGAATTAATTTAGTTTAGGCAACAAGTAATATAAATAATTGCAACCGAGTGTTTAAAACGTATCCGCATTTATTCTTCAACCGGAGTGGTCTAGCGGTACAGCGCTCGAATTTGGACCTCGATGGACATGGGGGTTCGAATCCCATCACCGGTCCCACTAAAATGCGGGCCCACGTCCGGCTTCGGTAAAATGTCCACTGCTGAAAGATGCGCATTTCTCGTGCAAACATTCAAAGTAGCAAACATAAAATAAATAAATAATAAATAACACGTATTAGTGACCTATATTGCAATAATTTGAATAAACGCTCACAATCAATATTATTCATTGATTCTTTTATTGTGGTTGGTGATATAGTCCCCTGTTCATTATTTCTATATTTGCACGTAAAAAACGTAAAATAAGAATGACATTTCTTAACTGATAACTGGCATCTTTGTGATGGCGCCACTGTTTTCAAAGATTAACAAAACCGCTTGATTTTTTGTCAGAGTTATTTTCCTTAGTTCAAGGGCTACATATTGAATGCATTGAGAAGCCTTTTAAGTACCATGGGTATATGATTGCACTTATCTGCCAAAGCGCTGTGCACTCGGTATCTGCTGTTATTAGTCTAGATGCTTATGAGTACCAAGTCCACGATGCACTATATAGAGGAGAAACCATTAGGAATATCATCATTATTGAATATTAAAACTTTGTAAACATCCTTAGAATTTTTTTATTATTATTTACTTTTATTTTTACTACTTTATATGTTTTACATGGAACATGTTCAGCAACAGATATTTTAGCGAAGCTAAACGTAGGCCCGCCTTTAGCGCCGGTAGTGGGAATCAAACCCATGCCCAACAAATTTCGAGTTGAGCTCTTTACCGTTAGACCACTCTAGTTCTCCTTATTATAAGTAAGTCACGTAAACAGTAATTGAAAGAAGTTAAATATAGTAGTAATAATAAGTATGCACTTACAATCAAGAAATTACTGAAAGTAGGTTTTACATCCTTTTGAAATGGATGTCATTTGTTAACACACTGTTTTGTATAAAAATTAATGTACAATTACTTCAAAATTATTATTATTATTATTATTACTTTAAACTACAATACATTTGAACAAACCTAGAATTGCATTCGTTTAAACAATTTAAAAAATATATTAATTGTTAAATTAGTCAAATATAAAACAGTGCTAAATATGAACTTAATTTTACTCAGCTTTATAAAAAGTTTAAAAAATTTAAAAAGTAAAAATTACAATTTAATTGACAAAAATTAATAAAAATATAATGGTGGTTTAGGGCAAAAGAGTATAGGCCTAAAACAATTGAATGTCAATTTTTAGTACATAAAAAAATTATACAAAAGTAAATGGTAAGTGTTTTTTTCTATCTTAATGTAATATACAAATTATTTCAATTTCACTTAAACTTTATTTCAGATTTTATTTGGACGTATTCAAAATTGTCTATTTTTTAATTTCAATGTCAAATAGAAATTGATTTAATTTGAAGATATTTGGAAAAAACGTATAACACGTTCGCATTCAACTTGATTACTTTTTTAAGTGTCCAATTTTTACATTACCTAGGCAAATAAACACAGCAGGTGTGTGCTAATAAGACATTGTGAATTATTTTATTTAGCACTTACTTTATTAAACATACATTTGATATAATTAGGACAATAAAAATTCAATTATTCAAAAGATATCTTTCCATAATTAGTATCATATTACATATAGAAATAGAATTATTTTATTATTTTTTATTATTACAAAACCCTTTTGCTTTAAAAAATGCGCATGGGGCAATAAGATAACAATTACAGCAAAATAACAACAATAACAAAGTCTCGTTCGCATTGAAGATTTTGCAAATCGAAGATTGAGCTTCCTTTCGGCTTTCACTCAACCCTGTCATCTGTGTAACTCTGTCATCCATATACGTGCAATCACTTCTTTGCCAATGTTTACCGGAATAGCGTCCTCTTGCATTATTTCCGTAGCAGTATAAATTTTTTACACTAGGCCAGGTTGCTAACCTTGTGCGCTCAAACCCTCCATTAAATGTTCCCATTCAACAGATTAAGTTCCTATTCATTTAACTCTACAAAACTTAATGTTGTTACACTTTAGGATAGCAATAGCACATTGACACATGTATACAATCAAATCTACATACATTTGTATTTAGTGTATATTGATTTATCTTACCAATAGATAATTCAATTGTGGATGTATGTGCGCACATACATTTCTCACATGTCTTACTTATTCAGTTGCGTAGTCAACAGGACATTCTATTTAATAATTGTTACTGTTTAATTGTTCTAGTCAAACTGGATGTAGAAGTCATGCATTGCTTTAATTTAGTATCTGTGACATTTCTGGCTAAAAAGGTTACTGCAGTCTTTCGTTTACTAGTAAAGGCATTACTTAATTGGGCGTCCGTTTGCAGCTAATAGAGATCACTGAGGGGGTTTAATTTGGGGGATGGAATTAGCATTTAAAGTCAGTACATCTCAAGTGTCGTTCATCAAGTGCACATTGCAAAAGTTGGTGTTTTTGCAGATGTTTTTGGAATTTGGACGACCCTGGACGATAATAACCGGTAGGGGATGTACATCCCCGATGATACTGATGATGATGATGATGAGCAGGATATAGTCTATTCGTCGCTATTTATTAAACTCATAAACATGTCAAGGTCATTTAAATACCTAAAATTATATATCTCTCTAGACTTATTAATTATCTGTTAATTATTTAATTAATTAATAATCAATTACTGATGAGATTGATAATCGATTGATAAAACACAGCGTCCCCAATTTATGATTAGACAGTATTGCAACGTGCATTTGCAATGGAAACTTTGCTACAACTGTATACTGCTTCATGCCACATAACATTCAGTTCAATCAGATTTTGATGAACACTTTTGAGTCAAATATTTGGCTATCTACCAACCTTTCCATAATTTCCAACGTTTCTATTTGCATTCTAATTGGATGATAGAAAGTGTAGTCACATTTTAGTTAATTAGTTCAAGGTTACGCACAAATTAAAGTGACTTTGCATTGTTTTTGAAAACTTACGACTGCCAGTAGTCATTTTAATCGTGTGACTAGACATACGTCACGAGTATCTTTTATGCATGCCGATAGAAAAATGTGGCATTTTTACAATTGAAGTGTTGACACTTGATCGAATTTCGATTGTCTTACGGCATGAAGTTGGTAATGCTGGACAATTTTGTAAAAAATCTGACCAATATTTGATTTTTATCTTTGGAAGCTTTGTCTAAATACATCTGCTCTTATTATTTACGTTAAGTGAATACACTTAATAAAAATGCAATTTGTTTAATGTGGGAAGTACAGCAGTCGATTTAGACGTAGATAAGCACGAGGGTTTGAATTCCACTACCGGTACTGAAATGCAGCTCCTGCATTCGGCTTCGCCAAAATGTCCACTGCTGAAAGGCATGTGTTTCTCTATAAAACATTCAAAGTAGCAAATATAAATAAAATAAAAATGATAAATAATAAAATAATTATAAAAACACAAGCGTTCTTACATAAATTAATTACAATTTGTTACATTCATATGACTCAAGTCTAAGTGTGATTTAAATATCAAATTATTTCTCTTAATTTCGTTTTTAAAGTTTTATTAACAGCATTACATGCAGTTTATTAATGTATTATAAATTTGCACGTGTAAAGTGCATACAAATGCACAATTAACTATTATCTAAACATTTTAGATTGAAATGTATTTTCTATCTGTTCACTCTGTATTGCAGTTGATGTTACTGTTATGATTATGGTTATTATTATTTTTTGCTGCTTGGAAGCTTTGTCTAAATACATCTGCTCTTATTATTTATGTTAAACTGCAATTTGCTTTTCGTTGCACGTAGATGACTCAAATCTCAATGTGATGAAAAGTATCAAATCAAATTTTTAAATTTCTTTAATCAAAGATTAAAGTTCTATTAATAGCAATATATGTAATTTAGAAATGTATCGTAAATTCGTACGTGTACACTATATATTAAAACACAATTAACTCTTATCTGAACATTTTAATTTGAATTGAATTTTTTCGTATTTTCCCACAGTATTCAATGAAAATATGCACTTGAAAAAAAGTTACTTTATCGTTTGTTTTTTTAAATAAATGTGCATTTAGTGCAATCGTTAATAAAGAATGTACTTACGTTTAGATAATAGTAATAATAATAATAATAATAATTATTATTATTATTATTAATTTTTCTTTTGACAAAGCAGCAATTCTTACTCGAGTGCATTCTATTATATCCAATTCTAATTCCTAGTAGATCGGTAGTATTTTTACCAACTTTTAGGGGTTGATCATTTCTTGTGTTATTGTCTTTAGTGTACACAAATGGGTACAGAAATGTACAAACGTGATCTTAACATTTATGAACCAAAATACCAATACGTGTCGTGTGTAATTTGCAATTTTGATTTATTATTTAAGTACGTGCTGCACGTTTTCATGTAAATTGAAACAGTATTATAAATTTTAGACTACATTTTTGAATTTTCTATCCATATCTAGTTCGGACAATAATGAAAACAATTTTTTTAACAACATTCGGGTTACATATTTTTACCAGGTGGTCTAGTGTTCGAATCCCACCACCGGTCCGTATTTTGTAGGCCCACGTTCGGCTTCGCTACAATGTTCCTACTGCTGAAAACATATTTTTGTCGTAAAACATTCCAAGTAGTAGTAGTAGTTGTTGTAATGGTAGTATTAGTATAATTCAGTTTGCACGTACAAGTGGAAAAATAATCACTTGCAGGTGCTTAAATTTAGAATATTTAAAACAAAAATTTATTTAAAATTAGTTTTTAAATTGAAGAGGATGTTATCGATAATCTCTTTGTATTTTTGTGATTTCAATAGAACAACTGCATTTAATTGCACTTAATATAACAATTTGAATAAAAAATATATACAAATATTATATATATATATATATATATATATATATATATCGATCAGAAATATGCATACAATAGTGGAACCAATCTATACCAACAACGCTGTATTCCACAAACACGCCACGATCATTATTAGCACTCAGCGGTGTAGTAAAACAAAAGTATAAGATGACAAACGTTAAATATTGTAAAAAATAAAATGTAAATATGTCAAAATAAAGTTTACAACATAGCATAATTGATAAAAGCTATTTATTAATCAATAATAACGCGACAGTATTTAGTACAATCTAAATACATATTGTAATAACTCAATAATGTAATTTAATATATCGTTATTGTTCATTATGATTTTAGAAGGAACCCGAAGACAATACCCATCAACACAGAAAGTGCCAGAATGACTTTGTTGTAGTTGTTAGAATTGCTTCGGTTGTGAGGGTGATTGCCATGGTATTGGAGCTTGTGTGTATATATATTTGTACAGTTTCTGTTAAGATACATACGTGATTTAGTTACTCTGTGTTCTTCCATCTCCCAACTCACTGGGAGCTTATATAATTACTGATTAATTAATAATCCTTTAATCTAAATTAATCAGACTTCGGTTTGTTTAAGATAACGAACCACTGGGCATTACAAGATATATATGCAATTCTATGAAGTATCTAAGCCAATAACCATAAATAATAAATAATATCCAGATAAAAGCATAGATTAATTACTACTAACAATTCACGAATAGCATATTTAATCCGAAAAGGTATTGCACATGTAATTAGATATGCAATTAATGTCGGGAACTGATTGAATTAACATTTGAGAAAAAAACGATAAACAATAAACCCAATGTAGTTTAGTATAATTTAAAATTTGAGATTTAGATTAAACATACTTTAAAACTGTATTCTATTTTTCAATGATACCTTTTAGTGATTTGTTACAATTTTAATTAAATTTTATTAATTTGTTAACTCATGTTTTCTAAGGCACATAATTCAAAAATCAAATGTTGAATTTAAACAAAATTAATTACAACTTGAAGTGACAATAAATAAATAAACGATTATGTTCCATTGTTTTGGTTTTGTTCCATCCATCAAAATTATATTGTTAATAAATAATACCAATTGTATTAGACAACACAAAACATCAATGATGCATTATAAATAATATTGATTGATTCCGGACATATAATTGTTTAATAGATAACGCTCTAATGACATTCGACTTTCTTAATTTTTGCTTTGTTATGAAGCAAGTAACATTACTTTTCAAATATATCTTTCGTACTTAATTAATGTTAAAGTAACGCAAGCATTGCTGTTTTGTTTTATTTCAAAAATCTTGGTTAAATGAATATGTCGACAATAATTCAATATTCATTAGCGGTCTTTCATTTAATTGGATCGAACAGACTAGATACAGCGATGCTTACACGATATTAAACTTCAATTAGCTAACCCATCATTTGTTAAATTTCCGACTTTCTGAAAAATTCCAAAATTGCCCCAATTTCCAAAATTTGTCAAATTACATCATTTTTTAGAGCAGTTGTATGCATTTCAAGATTATTAAGAAAATAATAGTCGGTGAGATAGATTCATACTAAAATTAAGTAATGATTCATTGCAATTCGCTTATGAGTGCAAGTGTTTTATTTTACGTCGTGTGGCTGGTTAACACAATAATGTTGCCAAGTTATCAGACAAAGTTAACTGTTCCGTTAGTTGCTTATTTTTATATTATAAACTTGGATTTAATTACACTTACAATTACAAAAGTCGTTTGCTATAAAAATAGGCATGGGGCAACAAAATAACAGTTACAGCAAAAAACAACAAAGTTCAATAATTCATAAAGAACATGAGACAACAAAATATTTCTACGTATTCGAACATTTTACCAAACGTTTTGTTTGATCCCGTAAAACATTCATTTTGGTTTGATCTTCCCTAATGGTTCTTGGCCAATTTTTTTGTGGTCTACCCCAACCTTTCTATTACCATTTTCAATTGTCCATTTCAAAACCGTTCTTATTGATCTTTCAGAAGGTAAACGTAGAATTTGACCAAGTAATTTTCATTGTCTAATTGTAATAAAGTCATGTAGTGAACAAGAATAAGTTCTTTTCATAAATTTAATAGTGTTTCTAGAAGTGAGTTAATAAGGCGCAGGGGTGGTCTAGCGGTACAGCGCTCGATTTAGACCTGAGTGGGCATGAGTTTGTTCAGTTTCACTTAAATGTCCACTATTGAAAGATGTTTCAAGTAAAACATTCAAAGTGGCAAACATAAATAAATAATAAATTTAAACTAGCCTACTCAAGTTTTTAAGTGGTTATTGAAATATGTGTTCAAAATCAAAAGCACTACACAAAATATAGTATCCTTTATGTAAACCTACTTAAAGTTTCTACCTCTTTATCTTCAATTAAACAAACATGACATTTCTTCAACAAATGATATAGAGCAATTTAAAAATGACGTCAATAGAATAGAGCAATAGTCAATTCATTCTAATGTCAACTTAAATCCACTAAAATATAAAATGATACATTTGACCACAGTTAAAACTTCTAGACACATTACAAGAGTTGTCTGTTAACCTAAAACAAACGTTTTTTAAATATATTAGATTTAACACAAAATAACAAAATTAATACAGTCCAACCTACTTTCAAATAAACCATAAAAATCAATATCCGTTGCCGAAATGTCTAACAAATTAACATACAATTTTAAATATATTGTTGTATTCAACCGAATGAGGCAAATTGCAAATTGCCGGGGTGGTCTAGCGGTAGAGCGCTCGAATTCGGACCTCGGTGGACATCGGGGTTCGAATCCCATTGGCGGCACTAAAATGCGGGCCCACGTTTGGCTTCGCTAATTGTCCACTGCTGAAAGATGCGTTTCTCGTGCAAACATTCAAAGTAGCAAACATAAAATTAAAATTAAATTAATTGTCTCAAGTCCGATTTATAAAAATGCACCAAGAACAAATTAACTATCCAGTTTTTGATATGTGTCAATCTTCGACTAAACAAATATAACATTTTCGTCGTGGGTTGTATTATTCATTTGCTGGTTAATTTGGTGCAGTGTGTGTAATTATGCCAATGTGATACTATTTTAATGCAACTTAATAAACGCCGGTCTAAGTTTGTTGACTTTCTGCTACTATAATTATAGACTGAGTATAGCTGTTTAACAAGTATTGGATTCGATCATCATACAACGTTCGTGTAGTTCTCAATTATTTGTAAATATATTTCATTCATTCATTTTGGTTGGTGACGTGGTCACCTTTTCATTAATTCCCATATTTATACGACATAGCAAACGATCGATTTCGATGGCTTGATAAGCGAAACACAAACGTGGAAGAATAACAAAGTTTCTTGGCTGGTAGACGGCATCCTTGTGACGTCGCCACTGTTCGCAAAGATTGACGAGACCGCCTGATTTTTTGTAAGGGTTATCTCCCTTAGCCCAAGGGCTACATACGGTATACGTATACCTTTAGATACCTTTTAAGTATCCTGAGTGTATGCTCGCACCCACCCGCCGTAGCGGAAGCCCAGTTATACCGCTGTGCACTCGGACCCTGCTGTTATTAGTCTAGATGCCTAGGGGCACCTAGTCCAGAATGCACCACGTGGAGGACTAACAGTCAGGAATATCACCATCATTGGAAATTGAGACTTTATAAGCATTACTCAAATCCTCAAAATCATTGGCATAAATAATATATAATTAATAATAATAATAACAATGCAATTTTCATTAAACACAAAATTGTGCCTGGCAGTGTTAAATTCTAGAACAAATTTCAGAATACAATACTCACGTACCAAATGTGATGCAGACTGACGAATCAAAAGAAATAAATCTTATAAGTGTTTAATTAGAATTCCAAGTTATTTTAATAAAATTGCATTGTACGTTAGAAAAAATATAAGTGCAATTGAATATATCTTGTTATATACTTAAAACTTGAGATAAGCATTTATAAAACAATACGTTTACAACAATCTCAAATTTTGCATATTGTGTGTTTACTACTTTGAATGTTTGCACGAGAAATGCATCTTTCAGCAGTGGACATTTAGCGGAGCCAAACGTGGGCCCGCATTTTAGTGGTCCAGTAGTGGAATACGAACCCACTGAGGTCTAAATTCGAGCGCTGTACCATTAAACCACCACTACTTATGTAATAATAACTCCACTTCTGACAATCTCATATAAGATTGAGAAAGGTGGGTTTGCGTGTAAGATGGCCAAGCTGACCTATGTAAAACATATTTCTAAAGAAACAACAAAGATATCATTTTATTAAACTATAAATCAGCATGACTCCAATAATGGGGTTTGGCAAAATCCGAATGCACAATCTTTAAAGCTAAAAATTGAATGTAGAATTATATGAAACAATCTTGTGACCTCATGTTTTTTAGAGCAAAAGGGTTTTAAATAACATAATAATAATAATATAGAAAAAATAATCATAATTTACGAGCATTAACATTTGCTTAGACTTAACGAAGGGTGAATTATTAGAATTGTCAAATTCGTAAATCCACTTGATTTTTAAGTCAACCAGGAGCACTGTACAGCTGTTTTATCCTTATTTGGAATAATCTACAGTGCATACCTTTCAAGTTCTACACACACACACACCCTATCTGATATCAGACTAGCGCCTTAGCTACTAAGCTACGAGTAATTAAACTTAACCCTGAAAATTTATTATTTATAGTGAATTTAATCAATTCTAATTGCCCAGTGTCTTCAAATGTTGTACGTTACTACTATCCCCAACAAGCGAGCAAGAAATTCCTTCGACTAGGATTTTACCAATACAAATATGTTTTATTTTGCATTCTGTTTCACATTTTTCATGAGAATGTCCGTTGTTCAAAATTAAAATTGGGACAACTAAATACTGTGACGTTTGGACCTACCTCTGAATCACTGATGCAATTCTTCATCACACTGTAACAAGCACGAGTTTGTAAAGCATTTTTAGTAAGATACAGTTCGCATGGCTAATCTGTAAATGGAACAATTTAGGATTGTAAGCCACACACAGCCTCACATATTGGTTTGAAGTGGTTGGCAACTAATAGAACTGTTGATACTACAAAACAACTTTTTTAAAATTTTATTTTATGTTTGCTACTTTGAATGTTTTACGGGGAACATCTTTCAGCAGTGGACATTTTAGCAAAGCCGAACGTGGGCCCGCATTTTAGTGCCGGTGGTGGGATTCGAACCCATGCCCACCGAGGTCCGAATTCGAGCGCTGTACCGCTAGACCACCCGGGCACTTGGAAAACATACCGAAAAGCCAAATAGCATACCATGTAAACCAATCGAATATCAATAAAACTTAAATTATAGTTGTAATACACAAGTAATATGCAAAATATCGTTGCTTTAAATCATTGAAGCAACTAATGAGCAGGCTATGGAGTGGTCCAGCGATCGATTTGGACCGGAATGGAAATGAAATCAAATCCCGCCAATGGCCCACTAAATGCGGGCTCACGTTCGGCTTCGCTAAACAATGTCCCCACTGCTGAAAGATGCATGTTTCCTGTAAAACATTCAAAGTTATAAACATACAATAAATGAATAAAGTAACAAAATTAAGCAAAACAGTAGTGCAACTGCTCTATCGATTTTCTTAAAAAACATACACAGACTTAATAATAATAATAATAATGCTAAAATACTAATCCAAAGTTTAATACATGAAACTGCTATTTACAATTATTAACAACTTGTATACCGAGCACCTACTTAACTAATTTACTTTTTAATCAAGTCATGATTCGGATCAAATTGAAAATGATTTTTGTATCCAAACTTTGATACATTTTCAACGCTTGTCAAAGTCTAAATGCCAAACAAAAATAATAATGGTACAAAGAAAAGGTAGTGGATAGATAAGGGACGAGTTGTCCAACCAATATATTTGTCACCGCAACTTCAAGTAAACTGGTAGGGACAGTGTTAAAAACACTTGAATCTGTGTACATTCACACATTAAAACCCATTTTGTGTATACAAAAACAATTTGTAACTTCATTAAATTTAGCGTGGATTTAACATATGCATGTTGCCTATGTATATGTATGTATAGTTATAAATGTTAAGTTAATTACATTATATATTTTTTATATATACTGATTCCTTATATGTTTGTGACTGAAGAGAATATACAAAATGAATTCATCTCACAGTTTACGTCTTCTATTATTTTTGTTTGGAATTATAAAGGGAACCCAATGCTTTAAAAGTCTAAATGCAATCAATTCAAACATTTCAATAGAAACATGGATGCAACCTGCCAAATCCAACAAGTTACGACGTGTCGCACTAGCGTACGCCAAGATACAACTTCAAAGTGGGTGGGCGACGTCAAGTCAAATTTTTTTTAGAATAAATAGCTAAAATATTTGAATCATTGTGTTGTGGTCTGACGTAGATAAAATTGGATGCTGTGCACTCAGTCCCCGTCGTTCTTTTTAAGCACCTAGTCTATAATAGAGATAAAACAGTCAGGAATATCATCATCATTGGAAATGGAAACTTGCATACGTATAACTCAAATCCTTGTGGATTATTATCATTCCAAAAAGATTTGTATTGTCATTGTTAAAATTACTTTCTAATAAGGTAAAGAAGAGTTATAACTAGTTACCAAATAGTTAGGAATACATTGATATAAATAATCTAATCTGACAATTCTAAATAAAAATAAAATCCCTTTAAAACCTATATAACCCAACCGTGTCATATAAAGCTATTATTAAACCTGGTAGTATGCAAGGACCTATATGGTAAAAGTCCTAGTGAAAGAGTTCTCTCAGTTGCTAAACCGGCAGTAACATAACAGCACTTGAGGACACTGGGCAATTAGAATTGATCAGATTCACTATAAAAAATAATAAATTTACAGGGTCAAGTTCAACTACCCGTAGATCAGTGATTGAAGCATTGGACTGACATCAGATAGTGTGTAAAACTTGAAAGAGATATGCACTGCTGATGATTTCAAACAAGGATGAAACAGCTATACAGTGCTCCCAGTTGACTAAAAATCAAGTAGATTTATTATTCAAGTGAATCTGACAATTCTAAATAAAAATAAAATCCCTTAAAAACCCATTAATAAATATAAATAATCAGTATCTAAATATCTTGTAAATGAGGGCATTTATTATGGAATCAAATTGGGCGCTTGCCATTTGCATTGACATCCTATACCAAACTGTGAAAATTACTATTAAGACATACGTATTAAAACCATCGACTTAAAGTTATGTTATGTTTGCTACTTTGAATGTTTGCACGAGAAACGCATCTTTCAGCAGTGGACAATTAGCGAAGCCAAACGTGGGCCCGCATTTTAGTGCCGGCGATGGGATTCGAACCCATGTCCACCGAGGTCCAAATTCGAGCGCTGTACCGCTAGACCACCCCGGCAATACTTCGGTCTAGCCACAATTCTTCGATAAGTAGTCGTATATTATTGAACAAGAATCATAGGCAATCAACCTTGACAAACAATAAACACGCGTTTACCGGAAGACTCAGAAGTAGTGTCATTTGCTTTATTGTGACGACTAACAAAACCTGTGTGTGTGGGGGGGGGGATGAATTCAAATCGAAATTCTCGTTTGGTATTACTAAGTGTTTGTTATTCAAAAAAAAATGAAAAAGTTTTCCTCAAAGCATTTGAAGCCATAAAAACCAAATAGTCAAAAATAGAATAAATGATAGAAGACAAACATTGAAAACACAAATGTGTTTCGTTGTACTTCAGCATTGCAAGATAGGAAAAAGTGTTTTGCTAAAACGTATTACCTGAACAATGAAAACAATAGTATAATATCATTTGTGAAAAATCAATGAAAAATACTACTTATGCAATGTTAAATATATTTGGACACGTATCTTTTTTGTAAATTTTCAATGTTCAGAGGATTGTAGTACAGCCATTGAAAAGCTTACGTTTCTGTACAGTCTATACATTGCTAATAATGCATAACGCAAAGCGCAATATATCATGACAAAGTTTTACTAGTTGGCTACGTGTAACAATAACAGAAATTCTATTCCATATAAAGTCCGCCATAACTCCGCCTAGAAATCAGAAATGAATCCAATCTAGCCAGTCCCACAACTGGATATAGGAAGAGGCTTTGAGCGTAAGACCAGACCTATGTAAAAAAACGATATTGCATAGAAACAATAAGAGGATGGCACAGTTAGGTGAAAGCCGAAAGGAAGGTTTACCTTCAATTAGATGAATAAAATTACTTGGTCAATTTTTATGTTTACCGCTCCCCTCCCAGAGACCAGCAATAACGTTTTTAGAATGAACAATTGATAATGGCACAAGAAATGTTGGGGTAGACTAGACGAAAAGTTGGCTAAAAACGATTCGGAAAAATCCAATTGAAATGAATGTTTCATCTTGCCCCATGCTTGGTTTAAAGTAAAAGGGTTTTATAATAATAAT
Source organism: Cardicola forsteri (assembly GCA_025895645.1). Taxonomy (NCBI): domain Eukaryota; kingdom Metazoa; phylum Platyhelminthes; class Trematoda; order Strigeidida; family Aporocotylidae; genus Cardicola; species Cardicola forsteri. The sequence continues at coordinate 241,002 of JAKXYG010000798.1, read as the reverse complement.
AAGTACATTGTTGATAAAGGAGGGTTCGAGCATGAAATTAACAACCTGGTCTCTGCAAAATATATTGCTAAACATCATCAAGAGGTCACAATTTCATTAAACTACAACAAAGAAGCGAAAGCAGCATGTGATGCTAATGACGGATTCAGGCGAATAGAATGTAAATCTTTCACTCGTTATTTTTATACCGAAAGGGTTTTCATTTTGGTTGGTGACGTGGTTACCTTTTCATTATTTCCCATATTTATACGACATATAAACGATCGATTTTGATGGCTTGATAAGCATAACACAATGTGAAAGAATAACAAAGTTTCTTGGCTGTGCACTCGGACCCTGCTGTTATTAGTCTAGATGCCTAGGGGCATCTAGTCAAGGATGCACCACGTGGAGGACGAACAGTCAGGAAGACTTTACAAGCATTGCTCAAACCCTCATTGATCATTAGCATCCTGACTTGATAAGCATTACTCAAATTCTCAAAATCATTGGCATCCCACCGAAAGGGTTTTGAAACAAACAATAATAAAACAATTGTATGTTGCAGAATTACAATTGGACATTAATTACATCACGGTGCACAATTTATTTTGGCCAATACCACTTGTACGTTTATAACAAGTTACTTAAAATTAATATTCAATTTACTCTCATAGCCTAAACGTTATTTGACAAGACTCAAACAAACAACCTACGGTGTTTATTGAAAACAGTATGTGCTACCGGTTAGTATCGTCCATGATTGTCCAAATTACCAAAAGTCTGCAAATAACATCAACTTTTACAATGTGCACTTAATGAACGACACTTGAGAGGTATGCTGACTTTGAATGTTAATTGTATCCCCAAATTAAACCCACCCACTGATCTCGATTAGCTGCAAATGGTAAGCTAAAAGGGAGGCCCAATTAAGTAATTCAAAAACTAATTAACATTTCACCTATCTGGAGCCAATCTTGGGAATCATTTTTTATAATATTCATGTTACTTTTAATCGGACAAGAATGATTGTTACTACATCAAAATAAGCTTATTTGGTCCATACTTCCAATAACGGTGACGGTTCAAACTCCACGCAGGTCAGCAGAATGGGAATATTATTTTATTTATGTTTACTACTTTGAATATTTTAAGGGAAACGCATGCCTTTCGGCACTGGATCTTTTAGCAAAACCGAACGTGGAGTCCACGGCGGTCGAATTCAAACCCATATCCACGCAGATTCAAGTAGAACTCTGTAGCGCTAGACAACCCCGACACTGCTACATATAAGTATTTCCACTTTCATAGGATAAGAAGACATTGAAGAGTTAAATCAGCTTGACAATCATTATAAGGACCTTGTCAGAAGTAATGGACAATGTATCAAATAAGTCATTATTCGCTACGTTGGTTGTAGACTGACAATTTTCTTCATACCAAACAATACATTGCATAAATTAATCGATAAGCTTCAAAACCGAAACAACGATGACCTGTAAACAATTATTACAAAACAAACAGACAAATTTGCATTTTTGAATGTTAAATGTCTACTTTTCACTCAGCACACCACCACCAACCCAAAATAACACTGTTTTATGTCAATAAGTAAAAACGTTTTTTAAAAACACCCAATAATTAAACAAACAAACGCATTTCAAAATTTGGTTAGCACAAATTAAACACCATGTTCAAATAAATCAGCTTTTAAAAAAAATTCAAAATCTATTGCAAAAAAGCAAGACAAAATTAAAAGAAATCAAGTGTACACTGAAATTGTACAACAATGGTACATAGGTTGTCAAAATGGGACGAAATTTTTTATCAACACGTACATTGTGTTGACACATGATCACAATACAAATTGGGTCACAAATGATTACATATAATCGTGCAATACAAATGAGAGAAAAGCAGGAAAACCTTTCACGATGAATGAGATTACACAAATTAAAGACAATGAGTGTCATATAATGATGATAAAACCAATTTTAATCGTTTACATCAACATTTAAATCCGAAAAAAAAATTAAGCAGATCGCGAGCGTACATACACAAGCCACAATGGAACGTAATGTTATTATCGTGTATAAAAGGTTAAAAAAATGTGGAACAATGTCAGCTCTGTTGACAATGTGCATGATGACATTCATGACGTACAAAAATATGTGTATTATTATTATTATTATCGAAAGGACGTATGCACGTGTGAATTGAACTAAATAAAAGCAGTCAATTCACTGTCCGACAAAAGAAAAGACTGTAAGTGTGTGTGTGTGTGTATGCGCGCATTTGACTTCAGAGTTGTTTATTGAGCCCAAAGTTGTCAGTTCATCAAAGAAGAAATAAATTGAATCAATTTGCTTTGCTTGCGAATGAACAAAAACATTCTGTATTGGGTGATGGAATGATGATTTGTTGGCAAAAGAAATATATATATATATATATATATATATATATGAGGCAAAATTGACATCACAATACTTTAAAATATCTAGCATCTGTTGATATTCCAAGTTTCAATAGCTTCCCGAATTCCTATACAGAAAGGTTGTCGGATGCCAATTGAACTTGGAGGGGGATAAATGAAGTTTGTTCGCTAAAAGATCGCTTCCTTGTGACAAGGCCAGTGTTCACAGGAATTGACAAGACGATTTTCTTTAGGATTGACGCCAGCTTATGGATCCCTAAGCCTAACCGCCTTCATATGATAAATAGTTACTTTGAGATACCTTTGAAGCATCGTGGGTGTATCCTAGCGTCCATTCAACGAACGAGAATCTAGTGCATTCGGTCCCTACTGTTATTAGTCTAAATGCCTGTTGGCAGGATGAACCAGGTGGAAGAGGAACAGTCAAGAATATCACCATCATTGGAAATTGAAACTTTTTGATAAGCATTACTCAGTATCCCACTAGACAACAGATTAACAATTGACATAAATGATAATATTCAACTTAAAAAAATTGCACAAGATCCAATGTTACAATCTTAATTCAAACATTTCATTGGTCACCTGGAAACACCCCCTAAGTCGCCATCACTATTCTAGCTGGATGTCGAGGTGAAACAAGTAGCACATGTCCAAGTGATTTACAATGCTGTTTCACGATAGTGGTAAAAGTGATGTATACACTTCCGTATATTTGTTAAGTTGCATATCATGGCAAAATAAACAGAATAGATCGCGCCAATAGATAAAAGACACACACAAGCACGAATTTTCGGTTTGGCACAAACTTAAAGTTCACAACGCAGTTTTCATCTCGACTATTATTTTATTTCATTTTATGTTTGCTACTTTGAGTGTTTGCACGAGAAACATGCTTTTCAGCAGTGGGAACATTTTAGCGAAGCCGAACGTGGATCCGCATTTTAGTGGGCCGGTGATGGAATTCGAACCCCGATGCCCACCGAAGTCAGAATTCGAGCGCTGTACCGCTAGACCACTCCGACAGACAACACAACCATCCACGTGCGACTGAAATAGATGCAATTTACAATTTACGGTCAAATCGAAAGCTGCATATTCAATAATTCAAAGTAATTGGGTTTTTATTGTTAGATAGTAAGATACGTACACACACACACACACTACAAATAGGATATTCAACTTTTGACCACAAAACCCTAGATTTTATGGAACAAAACAAATTCGTCAAATCACATATATTTAATTGATTTTACACATGTGACTAATAACGTGAATCACTTGGCAATGATATATATATATATATATTCAATTATTATTTAACTATTATTTATTTATTACTTATTATTATAAGCTTTAATACATTAATAGAGGTGCATTTAGTATAGACATATATATAATTAGGACCATAAAACAAAACAAAAAAAAAAGCTAAACAAATTAATCAATGTACGAATCATACTACGTTACAATATGAAGTGTATACGAACAATTTACATAATAAATATAAATCACTTTGATAGGTCAATAACAAGACCATTAGTACATTGATCATTATTATTACAAAACCCCTTTAAAGACAACGATTACAGCAACAAAGTTCCATAATTCGAAACGAACATGGGACAACAATATTCTTCCATGTATTCAAACATTTTGCTTGATCCCATGAAATGGTAAAGTTACCAGATGACAAAGTTGAGTAAAAGCCGAAAGAAATCGCAATCTTCGATTTGCAGAATATTTAACACCAACGAGACTTTGTTATTGTTGTTGTTTTGCTGTAATTGTTGTCTTATTGCCCCATGCTTATTCTTAAAGCAAAAGGGTTTTGTAATAATAACCATAAAATTGTAAATTGTATAGTTACATTCGTTTGTAAAAAAACGTTAACCTAGCCTAAAGTTCTTTAAAATATTAATACATGTTAAATGTGTGCCCAATTGTTTGAAAACTATACCAATTATGTTAATACAATGTATAGTACAAGTACTAATGTACTGAGCTGCCTTCATCTTATTACTGAGACCTTTTTAAATGTGGCGTTGGTACGTGTCTTGGTTTGTATCAAGTACCACAATTCAATTAAGGATTTAATGAAGAAAAATTAAAACGAGCAAACAACAAATTAAAATCTATTCTGGCTTTGAATTGTTTAGCAGAGTTTTATAAACGTATTATTTTTCGCCGGGGTGGTCTAGCGGTACAGAGCTCAATTCGGACCTCGGTGGACATGGGTTCAAAATCCCATCACCGGTACTAAAATGCGGGCCCACGTTTGGCTTCGCTAAAATGTCCACTGCTGAAAGATATTTCTCGTAAAACATTCAAAGTAGCAAACAAAATTAAAAAATTAAAAAAATATTATTATTATTATAAAACCCTTTTGCTTTAAAAATAGGCATAGAATAATAAGATAACAGTTATAGCAAAAAAAAAACAAAGTTCCATAATTAAAAACGAACATGGGACAACAATATTCTTCCATGTATTCAAACATTTTGCTTGATCCCATGAAATTTTTATTTCAATTAGATCTTCCCAAATGGTTCTTAGTCAAATTTTCTGTATTCTACTCCCCAACCTTTCTATTACCGTCTACAATTGTCCATTCCAAAACCATTCTTGCTAGTCTTTCGGGCGAGATAATTTTAATAATGTCATATAGTAAACGAGAGTCAGCTCTTCTCATGATCTCATTATTGGAAATGTAATCGCACCAGGTAATCTTTAAAATACTTCTAAAACACTGACAATGAAAAACACCCACCATCTTGTCTGTTCACTTTCACATTTCACATATTGCCGTAGGAATAATTATTGATGCGTACAAACGACGTTTTGTTTTCAGGCGAATGGAAGAACATGACCATATTGATTGGAGTCTATAGAAGATTGACATTGCCTTGCCAAGTCTGGCTTTAACAGTTCGATTTTTGTCTTTATTCACATGTTTCGACGGTATTCCGTAAAACTTAACAATATTCCACAAAGATTGTCGACAAGCACTGTTAAAAAATGCGTTGCCAACACTCATTCCACAGCAACTGCTGAGGACCAACAACCTATAATTATTATCATTTATGCTATCAGTAAAGCCATGTGGTCTAACATTTGAGAAGTACCCAGATCGGTCTTTGTTTAATTCTGTATTAAAATTACCGATCAATATTTCAATATCTTTTCTTGGAACATCATCCAACAAATTTTGTAACTGCTCGTAGAAGACATCTTTTTGGTCCTCCTCAGAAGCCTCAGTAGGGACACAGACTTGCACAATTGTTACTTTTGCAAATCTGGTGTCAAATCTGGGCGAAATGATACAATCGCTCACGGGCCTCCATCCAATCATGGATTTAGCAGTGTTTTTGCTCAACATAATACCAATTCCATGAATATGATGGTCTTCATGTCCAGAATACAAAATTGATCTATCTCCATTGTTAAAATCTCCTTGACTTTTCCAATCGCATTTCGCTAATACCCAAAATATCTAAACTGTACCTTTTTTCATTTCTCAAAGAACTTATTCTAACTGTCCATTACAAAAAAGTGTGCGCACATTCTATATTCCCATACTGGTTAAGCTTTTGGCATTACAAATTTTGAAAATCGGAGATTGAACTGTCTTTCGGCTTTCACTCAACCCTGGGTACGTGCGATCACTTCTTTGCCGTTGTTTGCCTAAATGGCGTCCTCTCGTATTGTTTCAATAGCAGTATAAATAGTTTAAAAGCCAGGGTGCTAACTTTGGGCTTAAACAATCCCTTCCTTTATCCAGGCTTGAAACCGGCTAAATTGGATCATCTCTCGTCTAAACTAGGCGGAGTTAGTAAGTAATCGGAATAAATAGGGTGTGCAGACAAATTTCGAATATACTAATCTTTTACTCTTAACGTAAGATTGTCTCACTTTCAAATGATTTCGCATTTTGTGAGAAGTGTTGTTTTCGAGTACATTTAAATAAATTGGAAGCAAAATCGAACAATCGCAATATTTAATTCCCGACAATGTGAAAATAAGAGTTATACATCTTTTCACTATAGTAAAATCCTGTTTCCTTAATCAAGCAAAAAATTAATAATTAACGTACCTATTTATTAGGCTCTATATAATAAAAGTTGGCCCATCCAAAAATCCAGTGAAGAACAAGACTTATTTAAAAATTCGTCAATATAGACATAGAACCAGTCTATCACGCATTGCATTCGATCACTTTGATCGATGACCATTGTGTACTCGGTCGCTGCTGTTATTAGTCTAGATGCCTATGGGCACCTGGTCCAGAATGACGAACAATCAGAAAAATCGCCATCATCGGAAATTGAGACTCTATAAGCATCCAATTTCTACGTTTTCATTATTGCACCATTGACCATCTTTTTTTTGTTTATTACTTTGAATGTTTTACATCTTTCAGTAGTGGGGACATTTTAGCAAAGCCAAACGTGGGCCCGCATTTTAGTGAATCGGTGGTGGTAGGATTCGAACCCCAATGCCCACCGAGGTCCAAATTCGAGCGCTGTACCGCTAGACCAATTATGTTTGCCTGGTAATTGCAAAAGTTATCAATAACTATACAAATTCTTAATAATCCGTGCAAAGTTACAATTCATTTTCATTCATTTTGGTTGGTGACGTGGTCACCTCTTCATTATTTCCCATATTTATGCGACATGTAGAACGATCGATTTCGATGGCTTGACAAGCGTAGACAAACGTGGAAGAATAACAAAGTTTCTTGGCTGGTAGACAGCATCCTTGTGACGTCGCCACTGTTCGCAAAGATTGACGAAGGCCGCCTGATTTTTTTGTCAGGGTTATCTCCCTTAGCCCAAGGGCTACATATGGTATACGTATACCTTTAGATACCTTTAAGTATCCTGGGTGTATGTTCGCTCCCACCCGCCGTAGCGGAAGCCCAGTTAAACCGCTGTGCACTCGGACCCTGCTGTTATTAGTCTAGATGCCTAGGGGCACCTAGTCCAGGATGCACCACGTAGAGGACTAACAGTCAGGAATATCACCATCATTGGAAATTGAGACTTTATAAGCATTACTCAAATCCTCAGGATCATTAGCAATAAAATCAATCAATTAAAATGGGAGATAGAGTAAGCTGGTTGTCAAATATTGACACAATAATGCAGATATAGGCGAATTTCTTTAAAACCAACTCAATTGTCCATCAATCCTAATCAATATGGAAACACACAATCACTTGTTCGTGGGGTTTACTAACAACACTTGAGAGGAATCGACAAGTGTTCAAAACGTACATATTTTAACGACATGCACGTCTAGATCAACTGTCCATAATACAGAAATCATAACAAGCAGTACAATCGCCGGGATAATCGACTAGATAGACACCAGGAACTTGCGTTTGGATGCCACGACCGGCACAAAAATGCGCGACCTCACACACACACACACACACACAAAAGCATCCATTTATTTTTTCCAGTATTCGAAAGACCAAACTAAACTTGGTAAGTTGAGAGGTTGGCACGACGCACATTACACGCCACTTTCATCATTGTGATGATAATGGATCGAAAGAAAAACTTACACAGTGGCTCCAAACAGGAACGACGTGGCATGACCAAAGAACAACGGCGCATAATCCAACAGCCAACATGCAAAACGCGATTTCATCAATGTTGAATGACGAAAAGACCATGAAGTTGGAAGTGACACTTGAATGAATTCGGAAGTGCAATCGGTGGGAGAAACGGGCGAACAATAACTGAAATGTACACATCGAATAAAAAGGAATAAATGGTTGAAATTGGACATTTTCAACTAACAAAATACTAAATACAAGTGGCACATGTTTGCAAGTTTGATACATTGAATTTATGCCGAATAGACAGTCCACACATCACAAACGTAATTTAATGACAAGCAATTAATTCATTTAATTTTGATTTGACGTGGGATCACCACTTCATTATTTTACATATTTATACGGCATATTAAACAAACGACTTCGATGGCTTGATAAGCGTGCCAAACGTAGAAGAATAACATAGTTTCTTGACTCGTAGACGGCATCCTTCTGACGTCGCCACTATTTCTAAAGAATGACAAAACTGCCTAATGTTTTGTTAGGGTTATCCCTCTTAGCCGAACGGCTACACATGGTATACGTATACCTCAAGATACCTTTTTAACTATCTTGGGTTAATGCTCACACTCACCCGTCGTAGCGGAAGCCCAGTTATACCGCTGTGCACGCGGACCCTGCTGTTATTAGTCGAGATACCAATAGACACCTAGTCCTGGATGAACCACATGGAGGAGAAACAGTCAGGAATATCACCATCATTGAAAATTGAGACTTTATAAGCATTACTCAAATCCTCCGGAGCATTAGCATCCCTGACAAGTAACTAATAACTGCACGACTTCTCAACTAAATGTTTTGACCAAAATGAACTGCGTGCACTTCGAGGAAAACTGAGTTACTGAATTCAACTTTAAAAAAGTTCATAAACTATAAACAGATAAAACAAACAAGTTGTGTTTGAAAAACACTGAATAAAGCTGTCGTGAAAGATTTCAAGTTCAAACAGATAGTAAAAACAACAATTTACCTGTACAGAAGAATGGAACTGTGATTTTTAACTGCAACCAAGCATACTGTATATATGCATTTAGTTATATTAATCTAAATGTTGTACGGAAAATGCATCTTTCTGCAATGGACGTTTTTGGCAAAGCCAAACGTAGACTCCACATTGAGTGCAGGTGGCCGAATTCAAACTCATTTAAAAAACACTCTCAAGCATCTGATACGTTAACCGGTGCATAACCGGTGCATTATCGCGAGTAATATTCACAAAGCAGGCATTAGCGTCGCGAGTCACATTCTGCCTTGTTTGAGCTCTGAGAATGGTGTTTTTTTGAATTTGGTCATCAGTTTCAGCCCTGTTGACCACGGCCTTTAATTGATTTTTGTGAGAGTTTTGACCGCAAGTATATAGACCAGTTAGCCGCGGCCAGCCATCCTGGTGAGATGAGCAATTTTTAAACCACCTTTTCTAGGCCCTCTCCGAGTGGAGCAAGCAGTGCTGTCCCTAAATAGAGCTGCTTGGTGATAATACTCAGGGTGACACCGATAACCGTTGTCGCCTTCTTGTCAACGCGTTAACGACCTTAACGCCTGAGTATCCGTTTGGTCCACGGCTGTTTATTTGGCACAGCCTTATTCACAGCTAACCACTATTGCTAAATGTCGTTCCACTATCCGCCACCTGTGGACGCGCTAAGTAGGGGTCGGCCTCCTCCCTTATGATACGTTAAAAAACCCTTGAAATTAATATTCACACAGTGACGTACATTTTATGCATACAACAGTTTTCAACTTCATTAAACTTATTGTGTGTATGTGCTTGGTAGTGTTTTGGTAAACGTAAACTTAAAATTTTAACCATTTTGGTAAATACACACTAAAACCGTCTATTTGTAACTAGAAAGAAAGCAAATACATCCAACAATTCACATTGTCCATTATTCAGAATTTTAAATTATACAACAGAAATCCATTGCTTTAAATATTATTTTCTATTTTACATTGTACGTGTACGTGTACGAGCGCTTTCATAGACTCTGTTTCCAAATTACAATGAATTGATTTTATTCTTCATTTTCAAATATACGATAAAACAGTTCATAATTTCTTTTCATGTTGTTTAGACATTGAACAATCTACCAGGTTTTACCGTTGTTATTATCAAACTACTATATCGTTTGCCAATTTGGTAGTGAAAACAAACTTCACTACCAACTGGCAAATTGTATATTTAATTTGAACCTTTATTTAAATCACATATGGATGCTTTTTTAAACCAATAAATCGAATTTAGAACACAAAATCCTAGTTGCTTGTTAGTGTTCAATAATCATTATACATTGGAATATTTCAGTCAAGTAATTTGAAATACATTTCAAAAATACACTCAAGATTATATGTTGTTGACACAATAAATCGTAGCAAGTCAATAAAACGAAGTTTCCATTTCAAAATGTTAATTTTAAAAATAAAACAAAAGCTAATCCACTCATTGTAATGCACGTTCGTGTTCATTTGTGTAAACATTGACATTTAAATGAAGAAACAATAATTATAGTTGTGTAATATTTGTACTTAATTTATTACACTTTCGTATAAATTAACATTAAGGTTGCCGTCAACCAGGCATTGGAATACTATCCATTCAAAAGCCCCTAAAAAGTCAATATTTTATTCATTCATTCAATGTTATTGCTAAACGTTGACGTCATTGTACAACAATTATAAAAAATTAAAACAAAGATGGAAGAGTTTACACTTCCGTTAGGGATGCTAATTATCCTGGGTGATTTGAGTAATACTTATAAAGTTGCAATTTCCAATGATGATATTCTGGACTGTTCGTCCTCCACGTGGTGCATCCTGGAATAGGTGCCCTTAGGCATCTAGACTAATAACAGCAGGGTCCGAGTGCAGAGCGGTATAACTGGGCTTCCGCTACGGCGGGTGGAGCGAACATACACCCAGGATACTTAAAGGTATCTAAAGGTATACGTATACCATATGTAGCCCTTGGGCTAAGGGAAATAACCCTCACAAAAAATCAGGCGGCCTCGTCAATCTTTGCGAACAGTGGCGACGTCACAAGGATTCCGTCTACCAGCCAAGAAACTTTGTTATTCTTCTACGTTGTTAAGCTTATCAACCCATCAAAATCGATCGTTTGCTGTGTCGTATAAGTATGGGAAATAATGAAAAGATGACCACGTCACCAACCAAAATACACTTTAGTGACAATGGTCTGTGCATCAACTGCAATTACGTCTACCATTTCATTTTAATTACAAAAACCGATGCCTAATTCATGATTGTCTTTACTCTCAATAACTGATTAATTCCAAATTAATATCGGATCATTTATATGTCAATACGATGCAATCAATACGCTATTTGTAATGAAAGCAAATATCACAGTTAAACATAAGTGCAAATATGTGCTTGAAAAAGTTTTATGTAAAGTGTGGTTCGACAATCAATGTCTTGCAACAATTTCTTAAATAACTGAATGCTAAAATATATCTACAAGATGGCATAGTTTGCATAGTAAGTTGCAAATTTAATACTAAAATGTTGATCACCCCATTCGTTTTTCTTCTAGATTTAGAAAAAACGTGACATTCATTCAGTTTGGTTAATAATGTTAATATCGTTGTTTGGTTAATGGCATAATCACCTCTTCCCTATTTATAACATATAAACGATCGACTTCGATGGCTTGATAAGCGTAACAACAACGTAGAAGCATAATAAAGTTTCTTGGTTAATGGATGTCATCCTTGTCACGTCGCCACTGTTCGCAAAGATTGACGAGGCCATTTGATTTTTGTCAGGATTATCTCCCTCAGCCTAATAGCTACATATGGTATACGTATATCTTAAGAAGTCATTTAAGTATCTTGGGTGTATACTCGCACCTATTCGCCATAGCGGAAGTCCAGTTATACCGCTGTGCACTCGGACCCTGCTGTTATTAGTCTAGATGCCTAGGGGCATCTAGTCTAGGATGTACCACGTGGAGGACGAACAGTAAAAAATATCACCATCATTGAAATTTTGGACTTTATAAACTTTACTCAAATTCTTAGGATCATTAGCATCCAAAAAAACGTAACAAATATTAAAAAATGTAGTAATTGAACAAATAGCACCTCTGATTTATACTTCAATAAAGTAGCAATGCTACAATCTTGATTTTTAAAATACATAGGTCTAACGAGTCATCCAGTTACTTCTATAAAGTCCAGCTATACCGTTGTGCACTCCGTGTCTGCTGTAATTAGTCTAGATACCTATGGACACCTAGTCCCAAATGCATTACTTCTACACTTATTTCTACAATAGTTCAATCTAACCAAAATATTCAATTGAGCATTTAACATTTGCAATTGCAAACATTCCACGACTTACCTCGCCACATCGGGTCGGCTAGCCCATTCTTCACAATATAAAACTGGCTGATTTCGTTCGGACAATTCGGACAAATAACTGTCGTCTGTTGACGAAGATGAATTGGCAGATGCTACTTTGGCATGTTCCGAATGCTCTTGAGCATCGGTGAGTAAATCGGTTAGCATTTGTTCCGAAACGATGGCGTGAAGACCATCAGATTCGACCAGAATGTGCGGATGCGATCGATCAGATAAAAATCCATTTGTTTGACAACCTAAAGTTTGTGGAACCACTTCTATCCATGAATCTACAATATATATATATATATATATATATATATATATATATATATATATATATATATATATATATATATATATATATATATATATATATATATATGAGATGCTAATGATCCTGAGGATTTGAGTAATGCTTATAGGGTCAATTTCCAATTATGGTAATATTTCTGACTGCTCGTCCTCCACGTGTTGTATCCTGGACTAGATGTTCCTATGTATCTAAACTAATAACAGCCGAGTTTGAGTACACAGCGGTATATCTGGGCTCCCTCTACAGCAGATGTGTGCGAGCATACACTCAGGATACCATATGTAGCCGTTAGGCCAAGAAAGATAACCCTGACAAGAAATAAGGCGGCCTCATCAATCTTTGCAAACAATGACCACATCACAAGGATGCCATCTACAGCCAAGAAACTTGGTTATTTCTCCATGTTTGTTCTGCTTATCAAGCCATCGAAATCGATCGTTTTATATGCCGTATCAATATGGAAAATAATGAAGAGATGACCATACCACCTAGGTAATCGACGCTTAAGTTACTAATCTTACTTACAGAACTTTATATTAAACGATATAGAAATGCATTTTATACATTGATATTTAAAAAAAATAATATAAACAAAAGTTTAAAAAACCCAAAAAACTAAAACAGTAATGCAAACAGAATAAATATTATAATTAATATAAAAACTATTTAGCTAGAAAGAAGATAAAAACATTCACACCATTACGAACGACTTTCAAGCATCCTGGAGAATGTGAAACAAACAAGTACTATATTCTTAACTTCAAATCCATATATGTTTGCTTGTAATAATTTATAAAAAACATTCATCCGTTACTATTCTACATGAATGCGAAAATAAATAGCTTAATTAGCATCGACTCCGCTAAAATCGCTGTTTTTCAAAATCATCAAAATATATGGCATGATTGCATTCATTCAAGTACAAACTTTGGTAATCAGTTCCTATATCTAGTTGTTTATTCATGACGTCATACAATTTTCATTTTGGTTACTGACGTGGTCACTTCTTCATTAGTTTCCATATTTATAGGACGTATGAACGATCGACTTCGATGGCTTGATAGGTATAACAAACGTTAAAAAAAACAAAGTTTCTTGTTATCGCCCACAGTAGTCTTAATTACCAAAAGTCTGCTTAAAAACATCCACTTTTGCAATGTGCACTTAATGGACGACACTTGAGAGGTATACTGACTTTGAATGTTAATTACATCCCCCGAATTAAACCTATCCAATAATCTCTATTAACAGTAAATGGTAAGCAAACAGACGCCCAATTAAGTAATTCATTTGGACAAAGGGGCTTAGTATAAATAAAAGGAATGAGTTCGCGTGTTCGTCCAAATTTTCCATTGACCATTCGGTCTAATTTTTGTCATAGTTGTCATCCCTAGTCACATACTTACACCTTGAAATATCTTTCAAATATTATAAGTGTATGCTTTCACCCACCTCATAATTATTAACACCTCTTCTTTGAATGCCTTATAATAAAGGTCTTTCATCAAGTAGACATTTTTTGGGATCGAATCCATGTATATCCACGTTCAAGTCAAGCGCTATACCGCTAAGTCACTCCGACACCTGCCTGTTTTATTCATCCAACCAAAACAAAAAAAACGCCCAATCAGCTTGTTCATATACAAGTGCTTTCACGTAATGCATCACATCTGAAGTTTTACAGACCCAAAAACCTGTTAAATAACAAAGAACTAAAACCTAATTATTACAGAATTGAAATAAATCTTAAAAAGTTATTTCAACAAAACTCATTAAAATGAACTAAATATTTCAAATAACTATCCTGTGCTAAATCATACTGAATCAAATATTAAAACACCTGTAATTCATTTTAGTAAAATTAAAACGTTGAAAAATTTTCATAAAAATTAATATTTACAAAATATTAATCATTAAAACACCACTCCTTTGTAAGTCTCTATCATTTTCAAAAATATAACGTAAAACAATAAGCAGTAATACTATATCAACGTTCACACATTTGACATTATGAAAGCACAAACAATCGAAATTTAAAAAAATTAAATTAAAATCAACAATCGATTTGACATTAATAAACTGCCTCACAAACTCGAAAACTTTGAGCTCAATGTTTTGAGCAACAATGATAATAATCTCAACTTTTTACATTCACGTAGTCCATATTGGACCGAAAAAATCGGAAACAAGATGCACAACATTATATTCAGGTTTTTATTCTGAGAAGGTGAATGCAAACCTAGATCAAAATACTTAAAAAGGTTTTTTAAAGTACACCAATACAATAGATAACCACTTGGCTAAAAACATACCATTAAAAATAAGGCATTGTTAATTCTAGTAAACAGTAGCCGGTATATAAAAAACTTGATTATTCTCTTCTGTATACAAATTACCTTCAAAAATGATAATGGTAATAGTTGGCATTAAAAACTTTTTAACAATCCCCTTTTGTACAACCAAAATATTAAGCTCTGATAGTAAAGTTAGAGTGTGAATTTTTGAACGTCAATATCCTTACTAGAATTAAGTATTTTCGTGGTTGACGTAGTCACCTACTCACTATTTCTATATTTGTATAGTACATTCAATGAACGATATCAGTAACTTGATAAGAATAACAAACGTAGAAAACTGATAAAATTTCATAAGTAACAGACAGCGTCTTTGTAAAGACCACTATTCACGAATGTTGACAAAACTGCAAGATTTCTAGTCACAATAACCTTCATTAGACCAGTAGCTACATATGGCACATGTATACTTTAAGATACCTTTTTATAAACTTTCGGTGTATGCTAACACCCATTTACTAGGAAAGAAACCCAGTTATACCACTCTATATTCAGCCTCTAATGTCTAGATTCTTAGTTGCACCAGTCCATAATACGCTATACGAAGTGACAGTCAGAGATATGACCATTATTAAAAATTAACACTACAAGCATTACACAAATACTGACAAAAGAAATCACAAAACTTAGATACTTTACCTCCATTACATAGAAAGATACAAACATCACTAAAAATACTTTTAATCACGATCAAGGAACATAATGGCTAATTTTTTTAAGATTATCTAATCATAATCACCAGAAAATCTATCAAAACATTCACTTTACGCTGCATTCATTTATTTTGATTAGTGACGTTGTCACCTCTTCATTATTTCCCATATTTATACGACATATAAACAATCGACTTCGACGGCTTGATAAGCGTAACATACGTAGAAGAATAACAGTTTCTTGGCTGGTAGACGGCATCCTTGTGACGTCTCCACTGTTCGCAAAGATTGATAAAGCCGCCTAATTTTTTGTCAGAGTTATCTCCGTTAGCCCAACAGCTACATATGGTATACGTATACCTTTAGATACCTTTTAAGTATCCTGGGTGTATGTTCGCACCCACCCGCCGTAGCGGAAGCCTAGTTATAACACTGTGCACTCAAACCTTGCTGTTTTTAGTCTAGATGCCTAAGGGCACCTATTCCAGGATGCACCACGTGGAGGACGAACAGTCAAGAATATCACCATCATTGCAAATCGACACTTTATAAGCATTACTCAAATCCTCAGGAACATTAGCATCTCACTGTATGCTGGAACACAACTTTGTTCTAAACTAGAACTGCGTCATCAGTTTTCTAATCACAAACGTTGTACCAACGAACACAACCCCCTATCCTACAGAATAAATTGGTACTTATTGCATAATCCAATAAAAGTGGAACAGTAACACCTTTGACGGATTCCACTACAAATCTTAGACGACGGTACATCACTTATTATAAGCACCAATTACAACATTTATGCTTCTAAAAAGTTCCAAACTTATTATTTTCATGTGTTAGTTTATTGGAGATTGCATAATACAATCTCTGCAATCGGGATGCTAATGATCCTGAAGATTTGAGTAATGCTTATAAAGTGTTAATTTCCAATAATGGTGATATTTTGACTGTTCGTCCTCCACGTGGGGCATCCTGGAATAGGTGCCTATAGGCATGTAGACTAGTAACAGCAGGGTCCGAGTGCACAGCGGTATAACTGGTGCAGCCACACAACTCTCAAAAATTCCATTGTATATTTTAATCAACATTGTAATTTATCTCTTGCAAAAGTGGATTACAGCAGTTGAGTTCTCATTATTAGCAAGTACAGAATTCAAAAGTTTCCATAAAGTCTTATAATGTAACATAGCGATTCATAATTGTTCTCTGTTCAAAAATCGAAAGCTGAGGAGTAGTCAATCAATGCTGCATCCGTAGAATGCTGAAAGTTTAAGTAAAATTCCAGTATTCGTCAAAATATGTAGATTTAGTCGACACATCTCATACCAGGTTAAAACAGTTATATTAATATGTGCAATCTTCTCTTTCCAAGAAAATACGTTCAGCTAAAGCTGACGTAGCAATTTTATCTAATATGCGCTTGTAGTCAGTATATATTTGTTTCTGTGAACAAGAATTAGTTGCACGTTGCAAATTTTAAAAGTACTACTCATTTTTCAAAAATTCGGTAAAAAATTCCGTAAAACCGAGGATAAATAACTTGAATGTATGCTCGCACCCATCCACCCCAATGGAATTCCAGTTCTATCTCTATACTCTCGATCCCTGATCTGTGTTAGTCTGAATCCAAAATGTCACATGGAAGTTAGGAACCAAAAATATCTCCTTTATTAAAAATACAAGCATTCTCATTTAGAGAGCTACAGTATTGATATCCATTTAATAGCTTTAACCACCATTTTTGTGAAACTTGCTCAAATTGTTTCAGTGGAATTTAATCGTAAATTAAGAGTCTTGTATTTTAAACGACCCAAACATTATTGCACTACGCATAAGAACAAGTCCCTATAAATAAAACATACCAAATTGTGTACACATTCAAGAGGTATAATATTTAATTTTAAAAAAGTCAAAATTATTATACAACACCAATACTTATAAACAAAAAAATACAAATCTGTACAATCGCATTGCTAACGTTAATTTATAAGCTAAATACTAAAATTTTACAAAATAAAATTAAAATTCATGTCATATATAATTCTTAAATAAATTATAACTTGTATTCACATTATCAATCAAAAACTAACATATTTTAATTTTAAAATATAAATTGTATCATATAGCTAATTAATTAAAAAATAAATATCTTATTAAAAACCTTAATAATAAAAATATATAAATGTAATCACAAAAGATTAAACTATTAACAAAAATTTTTGCCTGTATATAGTATCAGCTTAATCAAACATCACAAATAAAACAAAGTAATTAAATGCAAAACGAACCTGACATATCTGTAATATCTGATCGAATCATTATTATGTGGTCTGCGCAACTAAAACGCAGACAAGCAATTAATAGTATTTAAAAGAATATTTTAAACAGTAGTTTTTAAAACAAAATTAATAAAAAAACACAGCAATTTTTTATATTTACGTTTTATAATTATAATTTAATATTATTTAAATTAAATAGTTTTTAACTAAATTTAACATTTTTTATTGTATATTATATATTTGTTTAAACAATTAAGATTTTATAATTTTTTAAAATAAAATGTTTGATGTGTAGCGGTAAAAATCTACGAATATAATTCAAAGTCACAAATAATAAATAAAATTATTTTTTTAATCAAAAATTAACATTTAATTTTTGGAAATTAATATTCTTTAAATATTGACAATTTTTGTTTGAATGTGTCAGCAGTGTCAACCAGTGGGAACGTCTATAAAAACAATCCTTTTCACGCTATTAATGATTTTCGTTTCTTCTTGCCGTTTAACTTCTATTCGATTCCATTTTGGTTTCCGTTTGTTATCTCACGATCTGATCCTGTAGGCTTTGGCAATAAACATTTCCAGTCCAGTCTTTGCGTTCTTACTCGTTACTCCACGTAATCAGTACAAACGTAGGGTATTAAAGACAAAGTACATCTAAGCAAATTTACGCAACCTTTGACGACAAGCAACGTTGATTGTTATATCTAATCGCCCCCCATCTCACATTTTGTGAACCAGGCTACGTAGCCAGCAAATAGGACTCAATTCGCTAAAGATTATTATTTTAATATATAAATTATTAGCCAATTGTGCCGGGTTGGTATAGGATACAGCGTTTGGCTTAGATTTAGTGGATATAGGTTTAAATTCTACCACCAGCACTAAATGCGGGCCTACGTTCGGTTTTACTAAACTGTCCACTGCTAGAAAAGGTTTTCCGTAAAACATTTAAAATAATAAAAATATTAAAATAAATAACATTGCACTTTCTATAAGTTACTATAATTATTTTAATTTAAAATATCAATAAGTTAGGTAGACTTTATTCTTGTTTACAAAAATATTTAAAAATAATTACTTTTATTTAATGAATTTGTTTTGTAAACAAAGTAATATATATAAATCCGTAAATTAAAAAAAATTAAAAGTCACTCATTAATTAAAAACAGTTTTTTTCTGTTATTTTTCTAAAAAAATATTGGCATTAAAAATTCTGTATATTAATAATTAAATTTTATTTTATATTTTAGCCCATGAATGAAATAATCTTGTTTCTACATTTTTTACCAATGTTTAACCAAATTGGATCCTCTGGTTGTTTTATTACATTTTTAAAAAAAACTTGATTCCTAACAATCTGTTTTAAAATTTTGCATTTTTTAACTGCATTTGCAACGGGTTACAGTAAAGTTAATTTAATTATATTGTAACCCAATGTCAATTTGAAATTGTACTAGTTCCTCATTGTAGATTTCTATAAAAATTTTTTACATACTTTTGTAGTTTATGAACAAGAAACGTTTTAAACAATAAAAAAATGCTTATTCGAACATTTGTATTTAAAAAATTTGCATTTTATAAAAAAAATATTCTAAAGCATTGTTAAATAAGTGTTCTGGCAGTACAGCACTTAACTCACACTAGGACAGACGTGAGTTTGAATCTCACTACCGGCATTAAATGCTTTGTTTAAAAGTTTACTAGTAAAAGATATTTCTCGTAAAGCATTCAAAATAGCAAAAATAATTTAAAAAACTAAAAAATTAGCAATTAATTTTATATGACTTATTCACTTTTACAAGTCAAGCGGTTAAATATGCTGAACCGTTTCTATTTATTAATTTACAATAAAGAATTTATATATTAACCTGCTCGTATGTTTGTTGTCTTGTATTGAATAAATTGAGAGCCTTTGGGATTAGCCCGCTTCTCCTCGATTGGATAACGGACTTTCTCTCCAATCGGCAATTAAGCGTAAGATTAGGTGATATTACTTCCGCTGCAGTAAACATTACCTCAGGTGTCCCTCAAGGATCCGTCCTTGGTCCTTTATTATTTATTATTTATATCAATGACCTACCTGCTGTTGTTCGTTCTGACATCTTGTTATATGCTGATGATGTCAAGATTTGGAATACCAATCCTGAACAACTTCAACTCGATATTTTAAGTATCTACAATTGGTCTATAGCAAATGCGCTTCCTCTGAATTTTCCAAGTGTAATCACTTCTCCCTTGGTAAATATTCAGGCAATACATTTAGAGCGCCAGATTCTTCCCCCATCACTCGAGTTAATTTAATCAAGGATCTAGGGTTACATTTAATCAATCTCTAGACTTTTCAACGCATCACAGGATAGCAGCCTCCAAGGGTTCCAACTCACCACGTTCTTTAAACGTAATCTTGGGAACGTCCCGGTGAGTTGTACACGGTTACTCTACCAACTTTACATTAGACCCCACTTAGAATATTGTATCCAAGTTACATCCCTCTACCTAAAAGCGGATATTAAGATTTTAGATAAAGTACAGCGTAGGTTCACAAAGACCTCTAGGCAGCTTAAGAACGTTAGCTATACAAACCGATTAAAATCTCTCAAACTCTTTCCATTGCAAGATAGGAGGCTCCGGGGCGATCTCATCTTAGTTTATAAATTATTAAGGTCAGATGGTGCCGAACTCCACTTTTATACTCGCGAACGATTCTCGAAGGGGCACCCTTTTAAGTTATCCAAACCTAGAGTAAGATCCCGGTTACGTTTAAACCATTTCTCGTATAGGGTTATTTCCGCGTGGAATCTTCTACCTAGCCATGTTGTTTCAGCTCCTTCCATCGACTCCTTCAAATCAGCATATGACAACTATTTTCTCCATGAATATATTTAATTTCATAATTCTGTTTTTACAGCTTTATTATATTCATATACATAATCTTTGAGATTTATTTTGCCGATATTTGATATTTTGAACCGAGTACAAAAAGGAGTTTCCTCCTACATAACTCGTGATTTTACCTGATTACCTGATAGTGTTTTTAATAGCATATGTCAATATTTAACACAATTATACGGATGCATATTATTTTCACTGTTTTTAATTAAAAATAATAAAATAATATATTACTATATATATCTATAAATGTTTAAGGCTATTTGTACATTCTCTATTAAAAGAAATAGCGCTACCTATTTAACATAACTTATTACATTGTAAAACATGCAAATACAAAAATAAAAACACTAATATTACTATTAATATTTAATTACAGTTCAAATAAACATAAACCAATAAAATAATTATTTATAAAATATTAAAAAATTAAAAATAAAATTTTTTTTATTAAAAAAAATTAATTTATTTTAAAATAAATTATTTTACAATTATTTACTATTTTTTTTGCTTATTTATGTTTTTGTTAAAAATTGCTCATTTTGGTTTTGATATCATATTAATAATTAAGGTCATTACATAACGTAGGAATTCAAATTATGATGCAGGTATGTGCTATAATCTATGATAATTTTTTATGCGATAAGGACAGACAAAAATCTTGCACATGTGTAGAATCTTCGAAATTAAAATCAACTGCAAAAAATTTAATTTCTAAACATATGAAATTTAGTAAATTACTTTTATCAAGTATGAATACATATTTGTTTTCTTAAGTAATCATTTTTAGATTCCGAATCTGTTCCTGCTTTAAATTCTCCATTATTGGATATTCATAGTGATTTATCTGCTCCACCGTTAAGAAAAACCGTTTTACTGCAAGATGATAATGGGAAAATTTTTAGTCTTAATAAAACAAAAAAACCGAAACCACGGGTAAACATATTAATTTAATTGTTTTAGGATGGTAATAAAATTATAATTAATTCTAAAAATAATATAATTTTGGATCTTTCTTCTTTGGGATTGGATACCTTGTCTCCTGAAATTGGAAATCTTTCTGAACTGATTGAATTATTTTTATATGAAAATAAATTAACTGTTTTACCTTCTGAAATTGGATATTTAAGTCAATTGCAAAGAGTTTGTGTTTTATTTGCTAAATTATAAAAATATAGTTATGGTTACAAGAAAATGTATTAACAAATTTACCAATTGAACTTGGATTATGTAAAAAGTTAACTCATTTAGATCTACGACATAACCGTTTAGAAAATTCAATTCCAGATGTAATTAAAGATTTACATAGTTTAAAACAACTGTATTTAACTTACAACAAACTTATTGATATTTCAAACATTGGAGTGTTAAAAGTGAGTAGTTTTTAAATTTTATTAAACACAGTATATTTATTATGTAAAACTAACTAGTATTTAAAATTTTTTTTTTTTAAGTTGGTATATTTTTGTACATTTTATTGTAAGATTGTTGCTATTATTTAGTTTCTATGTTATTTTAAAATAAATTGCAATGATTTTGATTAAATTTCTTATTGCTTAATTCATATGCTTGTTTTAAGATAATTACTTTTTCCATTCTTTAATTATAACTATTAAACAATTATTTTTAAATAGGTCGATGTTCTAAACTTATTATAAATTTATTATAATAAAATTAACTGATACAATTAAAATTGAAATATAATTTGCATTTAATAATAAGTCAAGAAAGAATTACATTTTTTCATTCGTTTTGGTTGGTGACGTGGTCACCTCTTCATTATTTCCAATATTTATACGACATAGCAAACGATCGATTTTGATGCTTGATAAGCGTAGCACAAATGTAGAAGAATAACAAAGTTTCTTGGCTGGTAGACGGCATTCTTGTGACGTCGCCACTGTTTGCAAAGATTGACGAGGCCGCTTGACTTTTTGTCAGGATTATCTCCCTTAGCCCAAGGGCTACATATGATATACGTATACCTTTAGATACCTTTAGATACCTTTTAAGTATCCTGGGTGTATGTTCGCACCCATTCGCCGTAGCGGAATCCCAGTTATACCGCTAAAAGAAAGGTTTTGCTATATTTTAATGTTTATTACTAATTTACTGTTTACACATTTTTATTTTTAATCAAGTTTTTACAAACGTTGGTAGTGAAAAGCAACCATTTGCAAGGTGCGATTCCGGAATGTATTGGTGAATTAACTCAATTAAGAACGTTGGATTTATCGAAAAATCGTTTAATTAAAATAAATGAAAGTACGGATTTATAATTAAATTATTTAAATTGTAATATATAATTACAGTATTAAATTTTACATCATATATATATATATATATATATATATATATATATATATATATATATATATATGTACAGATAGTAATAAAACTGACTTGTATATTGATGTACTATGATATGTAAATATATTTAGCACTTGTTACTTATCTTAGACATATTTAAAACTTGTTAATAAATACCTTAGATAGTGCTTTATATATATATATATATATATATATATATATATAATATGAAAACTGATCAATTTTTTTTATATATAGTGTATGAAGTGACGTGTGCTGGGTTATGTAAACACTTATAAACTTATGTAAACAAAATTTTTTTGAAATTAGTGTTGCGTAATCCATTTATGTTTTTAGCTTTATATGTATAAAATTTTTAAGTGTGACTATCACCATTTACCCACTTGAATGCAATTTATCTAAAAATTCCAAGACACTTAACTATTTATAATTATAAAAAAGTGAAAACACAATTAACTTTAAGTATCGATAGTCCATATTATTTTAGCATAATTACTTAGTTGAAAAAAATATAACTTTTAAGTTAAAATAGCACAAATTAAAAATAAGAGTTCACTGACAAGTACCATTTTAAACCCTGTATATATATATATATGCAAAAAATATAGTAATTATAATAAATAACAATACTCGTTTTAACAATAAATTATAATAACACCGTTTATTAAAATTTGAAAACAAACACATTTAATGTAAAAAAAGTATTTTATTGGCCAAAATACATTAATATATAAAGAAAATTTACAAACATTGTAATGTTAACAATTCAAACAACAGTCACTTCTATTTAGAACTTCTGCCAGCTGTTTTAAATCTGAGACTATTAAGTTACCAATAAAATTCTTTGAAACTTTATTTTTTATATTATAAATAATATTCTGTATAAGTAATACGTTATTTTACAACTTGTTAACCTATCCTTTAAAAAACACAAAAGAAAATTAATAACCTTTAAATCCAGGCTGTAGAGAATTAAATCTACGAATGTCAGTTTTTTGCTCAACAAGGTTTTTACAGTTTAAATAAATTAAACCTATAGTAAGTGGTAAGTTATACTAAAGAACACCTTACCAATTATAATGTGTACCTTGGGGCATGAGTTTAAAGCATTTTATTGAATTAAAAACTGAAATAATTTGTTAGGATTAAAAAAATATTACTGTTTAAACAGTGGTTGGTATAAATCCTTTTATGTAATTTTAGATATTTTATTACAACCACTATGTAGATAAGACATGTATGCAATTTATTTTGTAAAATATTTGTAATCTCTAGCAAAATCCACATTATACATGACTCTAGAATGTTAAATTCAAAATTCATAAAATCAGCATACATTTTCAATTTGTCTTTCTCTAAATAATAAAAAATAACTTTTATACCTTTTACAAAACTCCACTTATTTGAATTTTTGTTCACAACATAACGGAATATGTATTACAAAAGATTTTCAAATAAAATTTAGCAAATTTCTGTGTTTTTCGAAAATTCAGTATTACAAACTTTTTCACTTTTTTTGTTTAAATGTATTTTTTAAGATTGGCCAATATTTCTTAAATAAAATAAAGATACTTTTGTTTAGAGATTTATGTAGATGATTTTAAAATATTTACTTCACAAGCATTTTTTACACACTAAGCACGTTTTTATTATACACATATATTACGATTATACAGACGTTTACACTATTTTTATAAGAAAATTGATTTTTTGTATTAGACAAAATTGAAATAATAACGATTACCTTTTACTATATAAAATGAGCATGAAAAGAAATAAATGTAACAAAATTCAACGTAAAATAAAAATTGAAAATGTGTTGAACTTGCTTAATATTTCTATTTAGAAAAATACTTGTTTAAAAAATATTGTATTAAGTTATTTTTAAAATAGAATAATTATTAACTGTGTAAAAATATAATGTAAGTTTGTATAATTTTATGTAAGCATTTATTTTATTTAAAAAATGATATTAAAAAAAATAAAAAGTAAATTAAAATACATTTTTTATTAACAATTTTTATAAATGAAATACATATTTTAATATAAAAAATAATTTAACTAGAAATAATTAAAGTTTAAACATAGCATTATCAGCATATATCTCGACGTCAGACAAGTTTTAAAAAATGTAGCATATTAATTAAATTTTTATAATGTGTAAAAAATGTTGTTATTCAAAAAATATACAATCATTTATTTTAAAAACAAAAAAAGTTTTTAAAAAACTTGTCTGACTCAAATTTATTGCCTACTGTATATATATATATATATATAAACGTTTCTTAAATTCATTTTAAAAAATTGGACAAATATAAGCAATAAAATATAAATTATTTTAATCCAACAGTATTTTTTGTTAGTTTTATTAATATGTACTATATGGTGAATAATTTTTAATTCGAGTTTAGTCTACTTCTAGTTAATGTTGCATATTTTAAAAATAATTATTTAAACTTAGAATAACGATTAAAAACGCTTTATCTGTTATTAATGTTGCATTAAAGTTAGTTGAATGATATAATATTTATAACGTAATAAATTAAAATGTACAAACCTATATATATATATATATATATATATATATATATATATATATATAAAACTGATTTCTAAAATTGTTAAAAAACTTTTATTATTGTTGTTATTTTTATTATGATTAATATAATTTTAGTTGCATTTTTTAGAATGTGCGTTAAATGATTTTTTTTCGTTTTGGAACCATGTTTTGGTTTAAAGTTCATCGTTTTTACTGTAGTTAATAAAATAATTAAAGTTAAGTAAATCATAATGTTTTGTTAAATAGCACCTATCATTCATTTTTTACACTACCAGCGGCAGCGCTGAGGTGGTTCTGCGGTACAACACACAAATTTGGACCTCAGTGGGCATCGGGGTTCAAATCCCATTACCGGCACTAAAATGCGGGCCCACATTTGGCTTCGCTAAAATGTCCACTGCTGAAAGCTGTTTCTCGTAAAACATTCAATTTAGCAAACATAAAATAAAATAAAATAATATATATATATATATATATATATATATATATAATATGTATAGGCACTAATATTGCACGTCTGTGACTGAAGAGAGCATACAAAATGAATTAATTTTACGTCTTTTATGATTTTGAATTATAAAGAAAACCCAGTGCTTTAAAGTTTTAAATGCAAAATGTGTTATTACTATTATTATTATTGTTATTATTATTAATGAGATTTTCTCATTGCATTTGCTCATCGATTACATGTAGTATACCCTTTTAATTTAAAAATAAGCATGGGGCAATAAGATAACAATTACAGCAAAACAATAACAAAAAAGTCTCGTTGGTAAATCGAAGATTGAATTTTGTTTCGGCTTTCACTCAACCCTGTCATCTGTATAACTCTGTCATCCAGATACCTGCAATCACTTCTTTGCCATTGTTTGCCGGAATGGCGTCTTTTTATTGTTTCCGTAGCAGTATAAATATTTTACAGAGGCCAGGTTGCTAACCTTGCACTCAAACCCTCCTCTTTTATCAAGGCTTGGGACTGGCTAGATTGAATTATTTCTAATCCAAACTAGGCGGAGTTATATATATTGTACTGGCTTCATCACAAGGGAGTGATCTTCTAGCTAAGAAACCTCATTTATTCCTACAAGTTTAACATGCATCCGACAACTTATCGAAACTTAGAATTAATGAAGATGTCGCCCTACCATCAACTTATTCCGGGGTGGTCTAGCGGACCTCAGTGGGCATCGGGGTTCGATTCCTACTACCAGCCCACTAAAATGCGGACCCACGTTCGGTTTTGCTAAAATGTCCACTGCTAAAAGATGCGTTTCTCGTAAAACATTTAAAGTAGTAAACATAAAATTAAAATAAATTATAAATTATAGTACTCTACTCTAGGTGTATACCTTCACTTGTCCGCTAAGGTGAAAACCCAGATATGCATCCATGCACTTAGTTTCTGGTCCTTGATAGGCTGAGATTAGGATACAATTTATTATTACATTATGACATTATTACAATTCAATATTACAATAATTGATAGGTATTGTAAATATTATTTTAATTCTGAAGTTTGTTGACATTCTACACTTTAGCATACTTTAGTAATTTTGGTTTTATTTGGCAAACATTACTTCTAAAATATTTGTCTCTAATTGTACTTTTTTTGCAAAGTCAAGTTGTTACCTACTGGAGAAACAACAAAAAAACCAATTTTTTTTTATAATACATTACATTTTACACCACATGGAAGTATGGAAATAGGATTATGATAATTGGAATTAAAGAGTCAATAAGCATTACTCAAATTTTCAGGATTATTAGCATTTCATTAAATATTTCACTTTAATTATTCGATTCTGGTCATAAATGTAATAAGTTTGTACTTTATTGAGCTTAAATTGAGATTAAAGTTAGCAGGTCAATGATCTATTTTCATGATAAAATAAATAAAAAATTTTTTAATGTTATTTAATTCAGTCTTCGTACATGGGGCGATATAAATAGCAAGCTTAAACAATTGTGAAACTTCCAGATGATTAACGTATATTAAATACAAAAGCACAACTGTTACCGTATAATTTGTGGGAAATCATTTTTTAGTCAGTCTTCTACGGTGATTGGGTGCTTGAATAACTGTTTTAGACAATTGATTATTTTGTGATTTATTCGTAATTATAATTTTGAAACGAATAACACCGTCTAAATGGCCAATTTTTGTGTATTTTATTTTCAACATAAATTTGTAATACATTATCAAGTTCAAAACATGGTCTGCAAAATGCAAAAACTTATAAAAATTGAAAGTTTTGTACACACACGCACTATGTTTATATACGATGGTTACATATTAACTGGTAATTTTAAACGATTTTATTCTTAAATGGCCTTAGATTAAATTTAACGATCCGAATACAATGGATTAGTTACGTAAACATTTGGAGTTTTAATCATGATGTTTACTGTTGCACACGTTTGCATATAAATAAATCAATTTGTACAATGACTATTTCTATACTTAAATTAATACCATTTTGATTATTCTAAAGTTTGCACTGACAACTAAAAATTACCAATTTCGATGTAACGCAATTGTAGTTATTTTGCATAATTTGACAAATAGATGATGAATCTTTGTTAGTTGTTTTTTGTCAAGATTTTGTGCATTGAATCGAATTTTTCGCCTCGTTTAAAAATATTTTTTAACTGTTGGATTGTGTCAAAATTTATATGATAAAAGTCGTTAAATTATTTATTTAACCGACAGCAAATTAGATTCCAAATTAGAAAGTTTTAACTTTGACAAAATTAAATTGCCGGGGTGATCTGGCGGTACAGCGCTTGAATTCGGACCTCGGTGGGCATCGGGGTTTGAATCCCACCACCGGCCCACTAAACGCGGGCCTATGTTTGGCTTCGATTATATGTCTACTGCTGAAAGGTGTTTGTCGCAAAACATTCAAAGTAGCAAACATAAAATAAAAAAAATTAATTGTAGTATTTGACCAAAAGTAACTTTTAATAACAATATTCGTTCTATGTACACTTATATGAAAAATATTAGTAGTTATTATTGGGTTAAAAATTTTCATAAAAGTACATTGATTACATATTTGATTAGGCTATAGTAACGTTTTGTGTTTTTATAGTTTTAATGCGTTTCAGAGATTTTTTAACAATGTAATTTGGTTACATAATGTTATTGTTCTCATTATTAACATTGCCATTAGTACCGTTATTAGAATTTAACCAAATTATGTTTAGCATTTTTCAATGTACTATTTCATATGCTTATTTCTACAAAAATAGAATTTTTGCCAGCAAGTTGATGATGCGTTGCGCTTAGTTCAATATTTATTTTGATGATTACATAACGGCGTTTGTTTTGCAAAAGTTATAATTTTACTTTTGTTAGACAATTTCAATAAGCACACGTTGAATGAGTTGTGATGGATTGACGACAAACATATAATCAATATATTTATCAACATATGCAGAGTTATATAGTTGTGTTTTTTATTTAATTCTTACTGTTTATTTTAATATAAATTTAACTATCTTGAAAGACGGTTTCATTATTTTTCATATTTGAAACAAATACAAATATTTTAAACAAAATTTATGGGCTTAGATTTTTTCACTTATTTTTATTATAAAACAAATACGTTGTTACCATTCAACCGGTTACTAAGCCATATTTAAACTATATAAGGGTTGAAGCAATTTTCTACTGCATAAAACATCAAACAAAAAATTACAACAAAAGCACCGATGTAAAAGGAGTTATCGACAACGCCTACTTCTTTTAATCAATATTTCCGAGACAAAACGATTCAAACTAATTTGAGAATTCATCAACGCAAATGCGGTGCTATCATATATATATATATATATATAAATATATATATGCAACGGGTTATTATTTTATTTCTGATTTTGCATTTTAAATTGTAGCGTGTGCTTTAATTTGACTCCAAACTAACTATTTCAAACTATTTTCATATTTATTTGTAATCTTGGCAATATATATATATATATATATATATATATATATTCTTAATTTCTTGTTTGATAATTTTTTTAGTAATATGTTTTATGCAGTAGAAAATTACTTTAACCCTTATATAGTTTAAATATGGATTAGTAACCGGTTGAATAGTAACTATGCTGGCTACAACGAATTTGTTATTAAAAATGAATGAAAAAATCTAAACCCATAAATTTTGTTCAAAAAATTTTAATATATATACATAAAGGTACTTAAATCCGGAAATTGCTTACTAGTTTTTATCATTTTATAAAATGATTCATGTCTGCATGTTGCATGTTTGTTTCAGACATTGGAAATTGCAAAATGCTTTCAAGATTTTTGGTCGATTACAATCAAATTGAATATTTGCCAAATTCTATTGGTGAACTTACCGAATTGACAGTTTTGGGCATAAAGTAAATTTTCGAAATATTTTGTCAATATTGTCATTTGTATTTATTACGAATTATTCTTTGTACTATTTGAATTATTCGATTATATTATATTATCAATAATGAGAGTTTGTCATTTATTTTTGTTTATTCATTTAGCTGGTTATGTATTCACTTTTTTTATTATTTCTATATTCCTACAGCATAATAAACAATAAATTCCGAAGTTTTGATATGTATAACAAAAGTAGAAGAATAATGAAGTTTTTCGGCTGGTAGACGGTATGCTTGTGATGTCACTTCTACTCACAAAGATTGACAAGATTGCATGATCTTTTGTCACGGTTATCTCTTTTAGCCAAACAGTTACATATGGTATATATATATATATATATACATATATATACTTTAAGAAACCTTTTACCTATTCTGAGTGTATATTCGCATCTACTGTTGAAAGTGTTAGCCCAGTTATACCATTGTGCATTCAGTCCCTGCTTTGTCAGTCTATGTGCTTGGGTGCATGTACACCAGGATGCACTACGTGGAGGAACAATAAGGCATATCATTATTATTGAAAAATGAAACTTTATAATTATTACCTTAATTCTCAAGATCACTATCATCTCAATTATTTTAATGGGATTTATTATGTAATAAAGTAGGAATTGGGTCATGATTATTGTTCATGGGGTTAAAATATTGCATATATTTACGAATAAACAAAACATGTAATTTTTAAAAATAAATTTTATACAATGTTTAAGTAAATAATGAAACAGTGAATTTATGGTATGTTTATGAAATTGTTTGTATATTAACCACATAATTATTTTAAATTTTGTTTTGGAATTGTTAAATAGATATTTTTACTATAGTAAAACAGAAAAAATTTAAAATTGGATTTAAATAATTATCTTGACATGGAAAAGCTTAAGTTTTGGTTTTCACTACTTGCAAGTAGTTTGTACTTTTAATTAAAATTAGTTTACATGTTATTTGTGCATCTACATAAAAATATTATTAAATTGTTGAAACGTGTCTGGTTTTTTTAACGGATGAGTTACGAGATTTGTATTTTGGTAAATATTTAATAAATAAATAGCAAAAAATTACTTCAACATTTTGGGAAGGAAATTAGCCTTAGATTGTTCATATGTATAAAAACAGTCTATTAAGCTACTATTATGTTCAGTATATATATATATATATACTAGTTTTAAAATTAAATGACAATTTTTAAATCACTGAAATACTTGAACTAATTTTGTCGATAAATTTGGTTTTCAAATTTCAACTAAGTATTTATTTTTAAAGCTTTTAAAATGGACTTTAGTAATTATCCAGTGCATTAATTATTATGTAATTAAGACTAATTTTTAAATTTCTTGCAGTTAATTTTTTTAATTTTTTGTTCTATTTTTTATAAAGAATGTAACATTTAATTTTGATACCGCAAATAGGTAGTTAACAAAATTAAACTTCTCGACCTACCACATGATATGAAAATAGAACTCAATTTTATTACACTATATTACTTATAAGTAGTATATATTACTAATAATAAATTAATATATAATAAATATTAACTGGTTTATTATCGAAATTTCATTTAAATTATCAATATAAAATATGTTGTGAAACATTAAGAAAAATAGAACACATTAATTTTTTTAGATTAACAAATAGTTTTTTTATATTTTACACTATAATAATTAATCCGTAAACCAATACGAAAACTGATATCACTGAGACGTATTGTCATATTTTGCATAATTTCTGCAGTTTCACTGAGTAGACCAATATCATCTGCATAATCCAAATCTGTTAATCTGCCATGGTTTTATTTGATACTATAAGATAAATTATTCATAGATCGAGTCATAATAAAATCAATTACCAGAAGAAACAAAACCGGTGACAAAAAGCATCCTTGACGTACTCCCGTGACAAGTTCGAACATGGCAGTATGACCACTTTTTGTTCGAACACACCAACTTAAATTTTGGTTACATGGAACCAGTTATTGTCAGGATTTGATCTATATTTTAAAAGTCTTGATTTTTAACAATCCTATTTGTATACCTCCATGTAATGTATCCCGGACTTAGACTAACATAGACCTTGGACCGAGTACATGGTGATACAACTAGCATTAGCGGATGGATGCAAGCTAACACCCGGGTTACTTAAAAGGTATCTTAAGGTATACATAAACCATATGTACTTGTTAGGTTAAGGGAAATAAGTAGTCAATTTTTCTAATTTTTACAAACAATAGTACAATTACAAGGACTTATACGGCATATAAACTATCGATTTGGATGGCTTGATAAGCGTAACAAATGTAAGAGAATAACAAAATTTCTTAGTTGGTAGATGATAACTTTGCAAAGATTGACGAGGTTACCTGATTTTTTGTTAGGGTTATCTCCTTTAGCCCAACGGCTACATATGGTATACGTATACATTTAGATACCTTTTTAATGCCATGGGTGTATGCTTGCACCCACCCACTGTAGCGGAAGCCCAGTTATACCGCTGTGCCTGCTGTTATTAGTCTAGATGTCTAAAAGCACCCAGTCTAGGATACATTACGTAGAGGACGAACAATCAGGAATATTGCCATTATTGGAAATTGAGACTTTACAATCATTACTCACATCTCCATGATTATTAGCATCCGTTAAGAAACATTGTTATTCTTCTAGATGTGTTGTGCTTATAAAACCACAGGAGACAATTGTTCAATATACTGTAGGAATAATGAAGAGATAGCCATATCGTCAATTACTGTGAATAAAATATAATTTTTCTTTTTTGTAGCCACTTAACTCAAGTCATTTTGTATTCCTATGGCTAGGGTGTAAAGGTAATTTAATTTAATTTTAAATAATAGAGCGGTTTTTTAAATTGGTTATCTTTATTATTGTTTATCAATTGGACTGAAGAACAATGAATAAAATTACTGTTTTTGGGTGGCAACTTCCGGGATTATGCTATGTTCATATATTTATTTTTTAATTGAATAGAGAAAATTTAGATAAAATTCCAGGTAATTTATTATACCTTGTTATTGCACAATTGTATTGTGTTTTAACTTAGAAAAGCATTTTTATACATTACAATGAAAATGCTACTTTTAAAGTTATTTGTTAACAATAAATTGTTATCTGATATTTTATGCCAAACCAATATTCACTTTACACAAATATTCTTGAATTCGGAGGTTTTGATACACAGTGATAAAACTCACTGTTGGTTTTCATTTTAAAAGCGTGGATAGCGGTTTCCAGATCCTTCCAATTAGAATAACTACGTCGAGTTCAGTCTGATGCATTGTGAAATAAGGCGAGTGCAAAATATTTCACATTACATAGTGCCCACAACATCCAATTACAGCTCAATTTAAAATGAACCAATCACAATGAGAACAATTACAACCAAACCCCACATCCAATAAAATTTATTCGAATTTCGACCAATTAAAAAGGTGACATGCCGTACATCAGTTGCCAAAAAGAGACAGAGAAATAAAAATATTCATTTTCGTTTGCCTGGCATTTTGTGTAGATTTTAAATAGTAGCATATAGCAATTAGTTTTTTATTTTATGTTGACCCTATTGCAAGTAGAATAATGCTTTGTTAAAAAGCTGATTTTTCTTTTTAAATTAACAAATTAGTAAAATAATTTTTTTCGAATAGTTTTATACTTTGTTCAATACGTTGGACTTTTTTCTACTAGTGATTGAAACAAATTATACAAATATAGATAAGTGTCTCAATTAAAATTGAGTTATTCATTTTTTGTGTGTGCAGTAGTGATTAAACATTTGTTGCTATTATTCAGTAGTAGCGTATCTAGTGTGCTTTCAATATAAAACGATGTAGCGATTGCTTTTTGGATGGTTTTCAATAAAACGTTTTTTTCGTTCCCCTTCACGCATTTCACAATGCACATGAATTTTTTTTGAGTGTTTTAGATTATGCAATTTAATCTTATTTTATGACTGATGTTACTACATAGTGCTAATTGCATCGTATTTTTATAATTATACTTATTTTTTGTGTGCTGAAAGCTACTTCTACTGAGGTATCTAGGCCAATAATTATAATAATAACAATTGCGTATATTATACGTCATTTTCTTATAGATATAATGAATTGCGACAAATTCCCGAGGAATTAGCCAACTGTACAAAACTCACGGAATTAAATATTGAAGGAAATGAAATTGAGAAAATACCAGTAAGTTTGTTTTCTACATTTTAGAGGTGAAAAATATCTGGATTATAAAAAACTCTTTTGCTTTAAAAATAAGCATGGGGCAATAAGACAACAATTACAGCAAAACAACAACAATAACAAAGTCTCGTTGGCATTGAAATTTTTGCAAATCGAAGATTGAGCTTCCTTTCGGCTTTCACTCAACCCTATCATCTGTGTAACTCTGTCATCCAGATACATGCGATCACTTCTTTGCCGTTGTTTGCCGGAATGGCGTTTTCTTGATTCTTTCTGTAGCAGTATAAATTTTTTACAGAGACCAGGTTGCTAACCTTGTGCGCTCAAACCCTCCTCCTTTATCTAGGCTTGGGACTAGCTAGATTGAATCATTTCTAATCCAAACTAGGCGAAGTTATATATTGGTTGTAAAACAGTAACATTTTAAAAATTAAGTTGGCATTCTGAAACACGAAAAACACTGGTTTTTTGAATAAAACTTCCCACTTGGATATACTGGTTAAGTTGGATGTGCCTAGAACCAACTGCAACACTTGTTGGTCCTACTTATCTATGTACAATTTTAAGAATGTAATAGTGCTGAACTACAATGTTTAGAGGACTAAACTCGTCAATTCCCTTTAGTCCACAAGTGGAGCTTTTAGCACTGAGCCGTTGTGCTTTTTTCCAGACGATTTTATCATTATTATTATTATTTGTTATTATTATTACTATTATTATTATTATTATTATTATTATTATTATTATTATTATTGTTTTTCACAATCATATGTCTGTTACACAAATGAAAGTGAATACAAGTACGTTTTACTTGGACTTAGCATTTGTTGCCCTATGCTCTTTAGAGTGAAAGGAATTTAAATAAAAATCAATGTAATGCCTATGTTATTATATAATTATGTAATTCATTGTGCCAACGTGGTCTAGCCCTACAACGCTCGAATTTGGATCTCGGTGGACATGGGGGGTTTGAATCCCACCACCGGCCCACTAAAATGCGGGCCCACGTTCGGCTTCGCTAACAAATGTCCACTACTGAAAGATATTTCTTGTAAAACATTCAAAGTAGCAAATATTAAAAAATATATTTTCATGTTATAGCACAACATTCTTACTCGGTTAACCAAAGTCTTTACAGTTGGTTTTTCCCGAAACAAATTTAAAACGCTCCCGCAGGATGAAAATGAACAATTCTGTTTTGTAAAGGTAAGTAAAAATTTCTTTTTTCATTCATATTTAAAAAATGTGTTTTTGAAATATATCCTTACCGTATAATTCGGTTTTCAATAATTATTGAATACAAGTACTTGTTGCTTTTGTAGTGTAACCGATGCAAAGATTGTGATATTTTTTGAATTTTTGTTTGGTTGTTCATACCTCAAGACACGACGTAATGTTCGTATTTCAATAGTATGCCATGTTGTTTTATAGAGTATGTATGATTATTTCAAATGATTTACAAAAAATTGAGATTCATTTTCATTTTGGTTGGTGACGTGGAGTCACCTCTATTATTATTTGCCATCTTTATACGACATGTAGAACGATCAACTTCGATGATTTGATAAACGTTACACAAACGTAAAAGAATAACACAGTTTTTTGGCTGGTAGACGGCATCTCTGTAACGGCACTACTGTTAGCAAAAATTGACAAGGCCATCTGATGTATTGTCGAGAAAGAGCCATCTGGTTGAACAATCAAGGATATTGCCATCATCGTTACTATCAAATCTTCAAGTACAAAACAGAATGCCACTCAGGATTATTAGCATCATCTTGTCGTCTTGTTAGGCTTCGCTAAGTGTCCATTGACTCAAAATATAACTTTTTTTTGGCAAACATTTACATTGTAAGCATCAAAACGTGTCAACATGTTTGTTGTGTTTTTTTCACAAGGCACACAATAAAACTATTTAATAATTTTCCAAAAGATTATTGTCGGTAAACTTATGATTATTAAAAATTAAAACATTCTATGTAGTTTTTTAAAAATGTGTTGAGTAGGTTAGTTATACTTGTTGGAGTGCATACAATGATTTGCTGACCTAATTATGTACCATACCAAGTTTACATTTTCAATAAATTAACCTGTGATTATGTTTTCTTTAACTTTTGAACATGCCAACTTTATTATTATTATTATTACTATTATTATTACTGTTATTACTATTATTATTATTTCTATTATTATCATTAATATTAATATTATTACTATTATTTTTATTAATATATTAATATATTATGTTATTATTATTATTATTATTATTACCACTATTATTATTATTATTATTACTAATTTTATTATATTATTATGATTATTATTAATCAAATAATAATAACAATATTATTATTGTTATTATTATTATTACTATTATTATTATTATATTATTATTATTACTATTATTTTTATTACTATTATTAGCATTATTAGTATTATTTCTATTATCATAATATTATTAGTATATATTATTATTATTGTTACTATTATTATTACTATTATTACTATTATTACTATTATTATTATTATTATTAATATTATTATTATTATTTTTATTACTATTTTTATTATATTGTTATGATTATTGTTAATCAAATAATAATATTATTATTATTGCTATTATTATTGTTAATATTATTACTCTTAAATTATTATTGTTATTAATATTATTACTATTATTATTATTAGTATTATATTATTATTATTATTTTTATTACTATTGTTACTATTGTTATTATTATTACTGTTATTATTGTTATTATTGCTATTATTATTATTATTATTGCTATTATTACTATTATTGTTATTGTTATTAATATTATTACTATTATTATTACTATTATTATTATTATTATTATTATTATTATTATTATTATTATTGATATTATTACTTTTGTTATTGCGATTATTATTATTTATATTTAGCATTTTCGAGCAGATTACAACTGTTTGGAAACATTTGAAGCCAACATTTTTGCCTATGCAAGTAGCCTGACTACTTTGAAGTTGTCCAACAACAACATAACCAGTTTGAATTTTGATGGTATGTTTGAAAGTTGTTGTTGTTGTTGTTGTTGTTTATATTCGAGTGTTTTTTACGGGAACTTATTCTTCACTATAAGTGGACATTTGGTGGGATTGGAATTTACGCTCACTCAGTTTCGAATATCCATTCCTTCCACCTCGGCACTAATTAATGCCATATTAGCATTTATGCTTCGTTTTAAACAAATGTGGGACGCTAATGATCCTGAATATTTGAGTAACGCTTATAAAGTTTCACTTTTCAATAATGATGATGTTCCTGACTGTTCGTCCTCCACATGGTGCATCTTGGACTAGATATCCCTAGGCATCGAGACTAAAACCTGCAGGGTCCGAGTGCACAGTGGTATAACTGGGTTTCTACGGCGGGTGGGTATCTTAAGGTATATACATGCCATATGTAGCCGTTCGATCAAGAGAAATAATCCTGACAAAAATCAGGCTGCCCCGTCAATCTTTACGAACAGTGGCGACGTCACAAGGATACCGTCTTCCAGCTAAGAAACTTTATTATTCTACTATTTCTGTTACGCTTATCAAGCTATCAAATTCGATCATTTATATGCCATATAAACATGGAAAATAATGAAGAGATAATCTCATGTGACTAACCAAAATGAGTGTAGCACTGAAAATTTAAATAACTGACGGGGTGGTCTAGCGGTACAGCGCTCGAATTCGGACCTCGGTGGACATGGGTTTGAATCCCATCGCCGGCACTAAAATGCGGGCCCACGTTTGGCTTCGCTAATTGTCCACTGCTGAAAGATGTTTTTCGTAAAACATTTAAAGTAGAAAACATAAAATAAATAAATATTTGTTGTTGTTAAAAATTTACAGACTTTGCAATATAACACTAGTAATTTATTATTTTTGCTTAGTATACAAAACGTTATGCGAATATTGTATTTATTATTATTATTATTATTATATTGTACAAAACCCTTTTGCTTTAAAAATAAGTATGGGGCAATAAGACAACAATTACAGCAAAATAACAACAACAACAACAAAGTCTCGTTAAAATTGAAGATTCTGCAAATCGAAGACTGAGCTTTCTTTCGGCTTTTACTCAACCCTGTCATCTGTGTAACTCTGTCATCCAGATACGTGCGATCACTTCTGTGCCGTTTTTATCCGAAATGACGTCCTCTTGGTTGTTTCCGTAGCAGTATAAATTTTTTACAGAGACCAGGTTGCTAACCTTGCGCGCTCAAACCCTCCTCCTTTATCTAGGCTTGGGACTGGCTAGATTGAATCATTTCTGATCCAAACTAGGCGGAGTTATATTGTATTTACTCTGTGATTTGATTCGGTTGTATAAATAAAAAATATGGCTATACACGTTTTTCTTACGTTACGTATACTATATGTTACATGCTAACTGGCTGATGACTGTCATAATTAACCTGGATTTCTGCTATTAACTTAAGGTAATTAAGAATGATCTCTAGATATACTAATGACCTATACAGTTATTTACCGATGAAATTTATCTTGACGAAGTAATAAAGTGTATTTGTCAATCTTTGTACGTCAAGCCTTCATCAGGATGTCAACAAGTCAAGAAACCTGACTGTTTTCTCAAGTTTTTTGAGCATACAATACATTTTTTGTACAAAATACAGTGATGGAAAATTATTTCTAATTTTTCACCAACTGGAAAAGAATGATGAAGTCATTGTGTCACTATTCAATGTAAATAGATTTGGATGCCACTAGGGGCACAAAAAGCGAATCCCCATTTGAATTTGCTAAATATCCACTATTTGAAAAATGGTTTTTAACAGGTTGTAACAATCAAATGATAAAAAAATAATTAATCTGAAGATGTTCAGTTAGTTGGTTATATAAGAAAAATAAAAAACTAATGATATTGAGGATTTAATCAATGCTAAAGACAGTTTCAATTTCTAATGATGATAATATTCCTGACTGTTCGTCCTTCACCTGGTGCCAACAGGTATCTAGATTAATAACAGCAGGAATCGAGTGCACAGAGGTATAACTGGGCTTTCACTGGATTCCCGTTCAGTGAATAGGTGCTAGCACACACTCAAAATAGATAAAAGTTATCTCAAGGTAACTATTTACCATGTGTAGCTGGTTAGGCTTATGGATCCACCAACTGGCGTCAATCTTAGGGATGATCGCCTCGTTAATTCCTGTGAATACTGGCGCCGTTGCAAGGAAGCGGTTTTCTAGCCAAGAAACTGCATTTATTCCTCTCCTAAAGTCAATTTGCATTCGATAATCTTTTTGTGTAGGAATTCAAGAAATTATTGCAATTTGTTATTTTTAAATATCATTATTGAGGTTTGTATTTTTC
This sequence comes from Cardicola forsteri, assembly GCA_025895645.1. Lineage (NCBI taxonomy): Eukaryota > Metazoa > Platyhelminthes > Trematoda > Strigeidida > Aporocotylidae > Cardicola > Cardicola forsteri. Next base: position 201,229 of record JAKXYG010000798.1, on the reverse strand, counting down.
GAGAATGTGAAGTGCACTTACAATTATGCATTTTTGTTTAGTTATTTATCTATTGTATTAGTTTTCTTCAATTTGTCATTAGTTTATTTTCTTATTCATGCTATATATAAATATTCTATCGATTATGCAAGTAAATAATGATAATAATAATAATAATAATCAATTAACTGTGTAGTGTGTATTCTTATTTTAGCTATAGAGTCATTGAAAAGTTTGATAGAGTTTGACATGTCTTATAATCAAATTGATCATTTGCCAGAATCCATTTTATGTTTATCAAATTTGCAAATTTTGGATATGACCAATAATCGTTTGGAGGTTGGTGATAGTGATTTATTTTGATAGACTTATGAGTTGTTTATTATAATTATTATTATTCCTATGTGATATGTCGTACAAAATTATTCATTTTATTCGGTTGTTACTGCTTGAATATTTTACGAGGAACATTTTTTATTTTATTTTATTTTTTATTTTATGTTTTCTACTTTGAATGTTTTATGAGAAACGTCTATCAGCAGTGGACATTTTAGCGAAGCCAAACGTGGGCCCGCATTTTAGTGCCGGCGATGAGATTCGAACCCATGTCCACCGAGGTCCGAATTCGAGCGCTGTACCGTTAGACCACTCCGGCAAGTGGACATTGAGCGCAATCAAACAAAGGCACGCGTTTAGTACCGGCGTCTGCACTCGACCACATGCCCACCCATTTTCAAGTCTAGCACTGTACTCCTAGATACACTAACACAATCACAGATATATATATATATATATATAGTCATTATTATGGTTATTTGTATATACAAATTAGTTGTAGTAATTTTGAGTACACAAACAAGTACAATTACAAAACGCATGATTTACAGCAATCAGCAGCAAATGTACAATTAAAACTTTTTATCAATATATAAACTTGTACACTAAAATGCATTTATACTTATAGTGATTGACACGCACACAAGCATAAAAATCTACCAATGTATACTATAATTTTCGCTGCTCAATTATGACCTCATTTATTTAAATTGGTATTACATATATTGCATGTATGAACCAATGTATATTGATTTGAAAAGTGCATTACTACTGAATTTCCAACATGTTCTTTAAATATAAATTTTACTTACCTGTCATATCATCATCTATTATCAATTTTTATTTTTTAGAATGATTTTCTTTTTGACTAGAAACGATTGTCAACAAGTAGACATTTGGTGTAGTTACTACTTTCAATGATTTTGTGGGAAACGTGCATCTTGTTAGCAGTGAACATTTTAGCGAAGCCGAACGTGGGTCGATGGTGGGATTCAAATCTATGTCCACCCGGCTCTAAGTCGAACGTTCTACCGCCAGGACACTCCGGTACATGTAATGTAATTGGCATCCCTGTTCAATGATTTAAGCCTGGAACATTGATTTAAATTAAGAAAAAGCTGCTTATTAAAAAAATGACTAAATATTTAGAAATAGTTGGGCAGATTTTATGATTATGCACATTCTAATTGTTGTAGACACTCCAAAATACCCTGAGTTTGTTCTTTTAAGCCTCTTTTTCGTTTGAAAAGCATGGGACAACAAAATTGTTCCATAGAATTGTACACTAAAGTTTTGGTTTTGAAAATTGGAAATTGTATTCGAATTTCACCAAACTCCGTCATCAGAATCATGCTGCTTTTTATTCTTTTGCTACAATTGAATAAAATGCTATCCCCTTGTTGATTGTTTTACAATGTGTTGTTTTTATATAGTTTAGTTTGTTAATCTTTCGTTCAAACCCTCCTCCCCCTTTCTCAACCAGACTTGGGATTGGCTACGGTGGAGACACATCTTTAATTAGTTTTTACGTTTTTCTATACTTTGGTAATTATTCACAAGTTTTGTTGTGTTTAATTTTGGTCTTTCTGATTGTTACATTTTCGTTAATGTTCAAAATATGCTACTGCTCCCAAATTAGTTCAGTTCCAAATTCCTTCTTTTCCAAAAGGATACAAACGCTTGGTAAATGTTTGCAATTCGCATTGTTTTGCGTTTTACACAGCGGTACAGCGCTCGAATTCGCGGACCTCGGTGGAATTGGGGGGTTTGAATCTCATCGTCGGCTCACTAAAATGCGGGCCCCCACGTTTGGCTTCGCTAAAATGTCCACTACTGACAAGATGCGCATTTTTCGTGCAAACATTTAAAGTAGCAAACATAAACATTAAATTAAATACATTAAAAAAAAATCATTTTTTCCCTTCTACTTGAAGTTGAGTTGCTAGATTTGCGCACAATCTCTTCTTTAGTCCAACATGGTTAGATAACATTTTTTAATTTCACTGTTAATTGATGACTCAGTTTGGACTTGTTTTCATCAACGTTGTCCCATTTCCCACATTGAAAATGAAAACATTTTAATACGTTGTTTTAAATGCAGCAGTTGCCCGCATCCATAAGCGAACTGACCAAATTGACGCATTTAGAAGTCGAATTCAATCAGATTTCATCACTTCCTACGTCTATTGGCAACATGGTTGAATTACAAGTTTTGAATTTGAATGGCAATCGATTATCTAGACTGCCAAATTCTATTGGGTATGTTTGTCATTGACAATTGTGCAATATATATATATATATATATATATATATATATATATATATATATATATATATATATATATATATATATATATATAATGTTTATTATTTTAAATGTTTTACGAGAAACGCATCTTTCAGTAGTAGACATTTTAGCAAAGCCGAACATGGGCCCTCGTTTTTGTACCGGTGGTGGGATTCGAACCCCGATGCCCACCGAGGTCCGAATTCGAGTACTGTACCGCTAGACCACCCAGGCATAATAATTATAAACTTAATATTTTGTGAAGTTTTATTGGTATGCTATGTAGTTGAGACAATGGAAAAAATATTTAATTAGGTTTGTCTAATAACCTTTGGAATAAGAAAACGGATGATTAAGTTTAAAAGCGAAACTGCGTGAATGAATGAACAGAAGGCCATTTTTTGTACAACCTTACCGTATCATATTCTTTAAAATAGCTTTTGTCCTTTTGGGGAGTTGATGTTTAAAATATTAATCATTGAATATTCGACTGTAATACTCCCTTGTTTTTCTTCTTGCTATTATTATTATTATTATTATTATTATTATTATTATTATTATTGTGCTTTAGAACTTTGAAATAAAAAAAATGTTTTTTTAAACAAAACAATGGTAATGTACTCAGGTACACTATATGATCCAATGCTGAGGTGATTTAGCGGTAGAGCGCTCTACTCAAACCTGGGTTCGATCTCTAAAAAAGTTCCATCTTTAAATTAGAAAAAACATACATTTTTAAATTGTTACATTTATCAATGGCTAGGCGATGTTTAAATAAAGAATGTTGTAAAGTTTGACTGTAGCTTTTTAAAAAGTAATTTTGAACAACGACTCCGTTCATTTGGCCACGACTTGTCCAAATGCCGATTGGAAGAGGAAGAAAGGTAGTTACAAAACGTACTTGGATGGATGCTGTTCGAGACGATCTTGGCCGGCGCTTTATCTTGGAAACAATGACTAAATCGACAGACTGACATATCCCTTTACACGTTTTCGAAAACGATAAACAGTGGAATGGGATTATTTGAGATGCAATAAGAATTTGAAATTAGTGAAGATGTGGCGGCTTTGCCGTTTGTCGTTCAATCCATAGTAGTCATTTTCAATCAGTTCTCCCGTTTTATACATAACACCGTCATCTTCAAGATTAAATCAAGATCTATACTGACTTTTTATTTTATTTTATGTTTACTACTTTGAATGTTTTACGAGAAACATCTTTCAGCAGTGGACATTTTAGTGAAACCAAACGTGGGCCCGCATTTTAGTGCCGGCGATGGGATTTGAACCCCCATTCCCACCGAGGTCCGAATTCGAGCGCTGTACCGCTAGACCACCCCGGCACGGGTGGATAAAGAATGATAAAGGATGCAATTCATCATTTTTAATCTTATCTTGATAGATAGATAGTCGACACATCAATAGCTTTATATTGCAGCCACGAGTGACCAAAGTTGTTTATAATTGAAAGCGTGGGGCAACAAAATGACTCCATACGTTTGAACGTTTTGTCTGACATATTTGTCCAACCTCACGTGACACTCATTTCAAGTAGATTTTTCAGAATAGTTGTTGACCAAGTTTTTTGATTCTTTGTGATACCGACATTTCCAAACGGCGTTTGCAGGTTTCTTGGGGGGTAGACGTACGATTTGGCTAAGTACTTTTCTTTGTCCAATTGTAACAATCTCTTGAATTCATTGTTCAAGATGCAATTATACCGAGTAATCCTCAAAATACTTTTAGGATAGGCAATAAAATTTATTCACCATTGCATAAATCGTGTTTGTTCGCTTTCACATTTTACTGAAGGAATGATAATTGATGCATACAAACGAAGTTTTATTTTCAGTCTATAAGTCTGTGAAAGACTGACAATGCCTTTCCAAGTCTGGCTTTATGTAACATTAATTGAACTTTTTCCGTCATTACAAATAATGCTTTCCAAATATGTGAAAGAACCGACGGATTCAATATCTTAATTAAAAATCAGTCCATGATGGATTTTTTAAGATTGTAACTGCAACTCTACTAATTTGTAAAAAAATAACTATAGAGTGGTGCAGTTAGTTCCACAATTTAGATAAGATAATCGATTGGCAAGTTTTATCACATCATTTAATTAATGTTGTCTTAAACATTGCAAAAATTGTTTGGTAACTGAAAATAATAAATTGTTTTTGTTGTTACTGTCATTGTTATCTTGTTTATTTTTGTCATTACTAAACACAGAAAATTAGTAAATGTATTTGTACTTCTTATTTTAACAAAATTATGTATAATTTAAGAGAACGCCAAGATTGGTTTGGATAGAGGCCTTTGTGTAAATTTATATATGTCAAAATAAAAAATAAATAACAATAACACAAACTGCATCTTTCAATTACATTGTCTCAAATTCCAGCGATGGTGATTTTTCTAACTGTTCTTCTTCCGTGCGGTGCATCCTGGACTAGGTGCCTATATGCATCTATACTAATAACAGCAGGAAGTGAGTACACAGCGGTATAACTGGGCTGCCGCTTCGGCGAGTGGATGTAAGCATACACTCAGGGTACTTAAAATGTTTCTTAAGGCATACGTATACCATATGTAGCTGTTGGGCTAAGGGAGATAACTCTGACAAAAAATCGAACAACCACATTGCGATCAGTGGCCACGTCACAAGGATGCCGTCTACCAGTCAAGAAACTTCGTCATTCTTTGACAAGCCATCAAAGTCTTTTGGATATAGACTTTTGTGTAAATTCATATACGCCAAGACAAGTGGAATAACAAAAAACGGGGTGGTCTAGCGGTACAGCGCTCGAATTCGGACCTCGGTGGACATGGGTTCGAATCCCATCGCCGGCACTAAAATGCGGGCCCACGTTTGGCTTCGCTAAAATGTCCACTGCTGAAAGATGTTTCTCGTAAAACATTCAAAGTAATAAACATTAAAAAAATAAAAAATAAGTAATGAATTATTATGAGAATAATAATAATAATAATAATAATAATAATAGCACAAACTGCATCTTTGAATTTTAGAAATCTTAAAAATTTGCAAAAGCTGAAAGTTACGGACAATTTATTGCAACGTTTGCCGCCAGAAATGGGTATGTCTAGTTGTTATTTTGGGTCAAGCAAAATTTTTATCGAATGTTTTGTGTGCCTTGATTGATTATACACAGACTGTGATTAATAAATTTGCAAACGACGTTGTGAGACATATATTCAATGTTTCAAAATAATAATAAATGAAGATATAACTTGGTTTAGTTTATTCATTCATTATTTTGCATATGTATGCGGCATATAGAACGATCGACTTCGATGGCTTGATAAGTGTAACGACAACGTAGAAGAATCACAAAGTTTCTTGGTTTAGGGGCACCTAATTGACGGATTTAATCTTTATTAATGTTTATTGTTTAGGTTCAGATATTTTAATGGGATTCTGCATAGTTTTACAATAAAATGGTTAACAATAGTAATAATAATGCAAACGTGTTTAATTTATAATAGTTCTACTGATGTATTTAAGCAAATATTGATTACAGTAAAAAAGACAGACATATTATGTTTACAATAAAATAGTTTCAGTAATATTTAAGTAAATAATAACGATAATAGAAATATGTTTGTATATATAAGTTACATCTAGTAAAATGACACCATTTTTTGCAATCAAGTTTTATTTAAATTGAGAAATGTTTGACTCATAACTTTAATTGGAAACTTAAACCCTTTCCATGGTTTTAATCTATATTTTCTGTAATTAGAAAAGTATGTATTTTCAATTTACTTTTGAGGATGGATAAAAATTAACTGAAAAATGAATTGTTTTTTTTCCATTTAAGGTGCCCCGCCCCCTTTTATCCGGGCTTGTAACTGGCTAGATCAGTTCATTTCTGATACCCTCTAGACGACGTTGAATGTTGTGCATCAAACTTCGTTATAACAAGTTGCTTTGACTATATTAAAAATTTGTGTAGTTTTATTAACATTAAAACCCTGAATTAATATAAAATCTGCGTTATTATTAAAATTGACAGGATCAAATAAAAATGAATATATTTCTTCAATACTACATATATTGACTATAAGGAATGTTAATAATAATGCGGATTGGAGTAATGCTTGCAAAGTTTCAATTGCCAATGATAATAACAGTTCCTTCTCTACTTGGCACATCCTGGACTAGAAACATATAGGCATCTAGCGGTATAGCGGTATAGCGCTCGAATTTGGACCTCGATGGGCATGGGTTCGAATCCCACCACCGGCACTAAAATGTGGGCCCACGTTCGGCTTCGCTAAAATGTCCACTGCTAAAAGATGTTTCTCGTGCAAACATTCAAAGTAGCAAACATAAAATTAAAAATTAAAAAATTAAAAATAAAAACTATACTAATAACAGCAGGAAGTGAGTACACAGCGATATAACTGGGTTCCTGCTTTAGCGGGTGGGTGCAAGCATATATCCAGCATACTTAAAAGGTATCTTAATGTAGCCCTTGGGCTAAAGCAGGAAACCATGACAAAAATATCAGACGGCCTTGTCAATCTTTGAGCAACAGTGGCGACATCACAAGGATGCCATCTATAGGCCAAGAAGCTTCGTTATTTATCGACGTTTGTTACGAAGTCGATCGTAGGAATACGGAAAATAATGAAGAGGTGATTACATCACCAACTAGAATGAATGAATTTTCTTTGATACATTTCAATTGTAGTAACCTATAAATATGAGTAATAATACCAAGTTCATTCTGTTTCATTTTAAATGTGCAAATTGTTTTCACCGTAAAAATGACTTGTTGATGCCATGTTTTGAATCGTTTTTATAGGCAATTTGAAAAAGCTGACACATCTCTATTTGTCGCACAATGGACCCTTGGATGTACTTCCAATTGAATTGGGAATTTTGCCACTTTTGTCCTACATGAGCATTGACGGATGCAATTTGAGACAAATGCCTACCGAAGTTATTCGTGACGGTTCCAAATGTGTCATTAAGGCAAGTATCATCATGGCCATTTTGTCGTTTAAACCGAAATATGTTGTTCGACCTAACCTGCAGTTGCCTATTGCAATGTGCCCAGGTGGCAGTGCGTAGGACTTGCATTGGCGGGGGGGGCTGTACATGGATTTCTGCGTGCCATTGCCGGTACAATGAAAATGTTAGCGGCCAAACATTCATTCAGTTGGTTGGTGACGTAGTCATCTCTTCATTATTTCCATATTTGTATTGATCGACTTCTAGTAGACGGCATCCTTGTGACGTCGCCACTGTTCGCAAAGATTGATGAAGTCACTTGATTGTGTATTAGGGTTATTCCCTTTAGGCCAGGAGTTACGTATGATATACATATACCTTCGGATACCTTTTAACTATCTTGAGTATAAGCGGAAGCCCAATTATACCGCTGTGCATTTGATCCCTGATATTATTAGTTTAGACGCTCATGAGCACTTAGTTCAGGATGCACCACGTTAAGGAAGATCAGTCAGGAATATCACTATTATTGGAAATTAAGATTTTGTAAGTATTACTTAAATCCTCAGGATCATTAGCATCCTGAATTAAAATATTCAAACCGTAAGAACTGAGCAAAAGAGCATTGAAAGGAGGTGAAATATAGCGTAAACAGAAATACACACAGTACATTTTATTTACGTACCTCATGTTTTACAAAATTGGAATAATAATAGGCTTAACCTTATACTTTGATATCATACAATATTGATCGATAGTTTATATATATATATATATATATAGGTTGTAAACTAAATTTTGAACGTGAGGTTTATTTAAACACGATTAGTATAGAAAATCAACAGCGAAATTTGACGTAATTTTGCTTTTTATCCAATTACAAGATTACATGTGCAAATATTATCAATCAACTAGATTTTTATGTTGTTTGTCGATATAATTGAATTGTATATATACAAAATCCTTTTGCTTTAAAAATAAGCATAGGGCGATAAGATAACAACAACAACAACAACAACAAAGTCTCGTTGGCATTAAAAATTCTGCAAATCGAAGATTGAGCTTCCTTTCAGCTTTCACTCAACTCTGTCATTTGTGTAACTTTGTCATCCAGATACGTGCATTACTTCTTTGCCGTTGTTTGCCGGAATGGCGTCCTCTTGATTGTTTCCGTGGCAGTATAAAACATTTGTACAGAGGCCAGGTTGCTAACCTTGCGCGCTCAAACCCTCCTCTTTTATTCAGACTTGAGACTGGCTAGATTGAATCATTTCTGATCCAAACTAGGCGGAGTTGAATTGTGCATAAATAGACAAATTGAAATAGGGTTTTGTCGATAGCAAAATACTTGGACGCTTGGTCGAGAAAACGGTGCACCCAATGGCCTAGTTGATTTTTCTTCTTTTTTTTTTAATTTTTGTTGCCCAGTATTTTCGCGAACTGTTGCGCATTCATGCAGAATTGTGTCAACAAGCCAGTGCGTTATGCAACCAATCGACGAAAGAATGACCATCGCAATATGACAATTATTCCCCTTCCGATCGTGTGTTCCTGTGCATTCCACTCGTTGTTTTGTCTTTCTCAAATTTGGCTAATTTTGTTTCCTTTTACGTCTCCTGTTGCTCAATCAATGTTTGAACGGCATATTTTAATGCGAATGTTTGATACACAATTCTATGTAATGGGTGGTTTAAGTGCGTACATGCACCAGCCTTTTTTCAAATAACGGAATTAATATTTCAATGTTTTGTTTTGATTAATTTTACCCATATACACATTTTAATTTTTCAATATATATATATATATATATATATATATATATAGTTTGAATTGTACGTAATTTTAACTTTGTTGTACACATTCGTTTCAATTGTTAAGAAAAATGTATTATTGAACTGTTTACAATGTAATCAGATCAAAATCAAATAACAGAAAGATTAATTTACAAAACGCTAATGATATTTTATATGTATGATAAGAAAAAATAGTTAAATTTGATTTAATTAACGATTTTTTACTGCTATTTCTATAATTATTTTGCACTAAAAGTTGAATATCTTTTTCCTACTTTGATTTTTTTAAGGGAAACGTTTAATGGATATTTTTATGTATTACTAATTTCGTGTAAAACTACAAGATAATTGAGTTTGGGTTAGACTATATTATTATTATAAAGCCTTTTAGTTCAAAGAACGTGACTGTGCTTCACATTTGTGGCTTCGAAAATTGAACTTTCTTTTGACTCAGTCGTCGGAAACGCTTTTACTTATTTTACCCTAATTTACAGGAATAGAATTTTAATTATTCGTTTTGATAGTAATACTTAATTTTTAAAGATGCCAGGTTACTAACCTTGAAATCCAGCCTTCCCCTATAATATGGTTCAGATATTTCACTTTCTACCCATTAAAGGTGTATGATATTTGGAAATTTATATTATGGTTAGGCCGTCCAAATTTATCCATTTATTTTATTTTTATTATTTTAAATGCTTTGCGGAAAATAATTTTTTGGCAGTGGATATTTGAGGATAGCCGAATGTTCACCTACCATTTGGTAAAGATCGCCCATCGAGTGCTAGACAGACAAACACCCAGTGATCTGCTCCATACAACACTAAGTTATTCTAGAATTTTTGCTACATTCATGGAACATTACAATAGTCAACTGCACCAATCAATTAAGGCAAAAAATAATATTTCCCGTAAAATAGGCTATTTATAAGGATGAACCAGCTGTACAGTGCTCATGATTGACCTAAAAACTAAGTGAATCTGACAATTCTAAAATAGAAAGTGAATGTTTAGCTCCAAATCTTTTTCATATTTTCTAGAAACAAACTTGACTTTACAATATCGATTGTTTCGCATTATTAGGTGGTGAAACGCATATAAATCATTTGACGTGATGTGCATTGAAGTGGTAGTGTCAGTATGCTTTGAGTGAAACAAAACAACAACCAGGGTAATGCTTATAAAGTCTCAAGTTTCTTCTCCACGTGGTGCATCCTGAACTAGGTGTTCACAGGCATCTAGACTAATAGCAGCAGGGACCGAGTGCACAGCGGTATGACTGAGCATTCACTAGACTCCGACTCACTTGATGGATGCTAATATACACGTAAGATACCTAAAAGCTATCCACTTACCATATGTAGCCGATTAGGCTTGTAGATCCGTCAATCCCCAATTAACCCGAAGATCGTCTTGTCCATTCACCACTGGCGTCGTCGCAAAGAAGCGGTCTTCTAGCCGCGAATCTTCATTTTGCATCCGACAACGTTTTCGTATAGGTTGCTAGGCGACCAAGGAACTAATGAAAAAGTAACTCATCTACCAAATTTTGTTGTTTTAGTTTATCTTCATGTATCTAGTGTAAACGACCTCCACCAAATAACACATTCCAACTAGAATAACTCTTGTACTAATTGTGTACTATTGGTATTGTCAAATTCACGAAATCATGAGAATGATTAGTTTCAGTCAATCAGGAGCACGGTATAGCTGTTTCATCCTTTTGAAGAATCATCAGCTGTAAATCCAACAGTTTTTCACATAATGTCAAAAATGTATGCCATCAGAATTTTTTATGACTAACATGTTGGCAACGACATCGTGTTCTTTCCGAGGGTTTCTACTCTACAACCGCATCAACCATTCATTTGAACAAAAGAATTATCAAGTTTTCCAATTGACATAGCCATACTACTGATTAAATTAAAAACAATATTTAAACGATTTCGATTATACTACGTAATTCAGCAAGATGAATGAACAAACAGACTTTGCTTCTTGCGTAAAACTGAACCAGCCAACCATCTCTACAAATAAAATCAATCGTGATTTTGTTACCAAATCTGTAATTATACAACATACTTGCATTAGTAAGTATAAGAAAGCAACTATCTAAAGCTCAAATTTCTTAGTAGACGTCATTGATTTGTTTAGAAAAGAATACCAGTATTTTAAATATTGGTTAATTAATGAAGACACACCACCATAAATATATGTACATATAAACAATAACTCAAATATCTGGAATGTATATTTGAAAAAAAAACACACACTTAATCAACAATACCAAATAAAAATAAAAAATAACAAAAGTAATAAGCATACACAATTCATATCAAATTAGTCCCAGTATACGAACGACAAAAATGGGATCTTTGAAAGTTAGGCAACGCATTTATATTCATTTCGTTAAAAAAAACAATGTATATTGTGGAAAAAACATTAATAATTAGTCCAAAGACATGAGTACAGGTTTGCCAGTTTTCCAATCCAGTTCAAGCAAATTCAAGCCTTCCAATTTGACACCCATGAGACATGACAAATTCTACAAAAAAAAACGCGTCAAAACATTGTCTAAATTGTTATTAACTTATTTCAAGAAAATCAATAAATACGTTGGCGTCACAATTATACGGTTATGATTTCCGAAATTGCAGACACAAAGGATTGCTTCCAATTGGTCATTTTTTCAACCAACATTTCGGAATGTAATTCATATTTAAAGTCGGCCTACCCCTCCCCCCCAAGTGTCGTTCATTAAGTGCACATTGTTGATGTTGTTGCAGACCTTTTGGTAATTTGAACTACCCTGGGCAATAATAACTGGTGGGCAATGTTTATCCCCGATGATGATGGTGATTATGAACTAGTAAACTGTAGCCTCATGACGGTGTTACTGTTCACAAAAATTAATAAGGCCGCTTAAAGTTTTGTCAGGTTTGTACCTCTTATCCCAACGGCTACATAGTGCAAACATGTAACTTTAAATATTTTCAAAAAATAATAGATGCATGCTTTCACCCATCTACCAAAGTTATACTCCTATGCACTCGGTCCCCAATCCGTGTTAGGGGGTACCGAATACAAAAATGCCATTATCGAAAGTAGAGACTTCATAAGCATCGTTCAAATCCTTAACATCATTAGCATCGCAAAGCAACGGTCAGAGGTGTATTAGATAATTATTTATTATTATTATTATTATTATTACAATACCCTTCTGCTTTAAAAATAAGCATAGGACAATGAGATAACAATTACAGTATTTATTTTCTAACCAATCATTCTCATCTTTTCGGCAGCTTTTTATAACCTGTTTATCTAAAATTATCTGACAGGATTGTTACGTTGATCTATTTCTAATACTGTTTTCTTTATGAGATCAAACAGATTCCAAGAAACTGATAAAATCCATTGTTTCTTTGTAGAGCTACATCTTCTACCTAGCACATTCGATGCGCAGTCTGTAATTGGTTTTTAGTTAGTAGTCAGATTCATACTCCTTATCCCAATATTAAAATCACAAACAAGGATTAAGGTGAAATTAGGGTGAAAAAAAACAATCTAATTGACATTGTCCAATGCTTTCATCATCAACAAATAATGAAATCAATATATAAATCAATCCATAATACATTGTTGACCAAAAAAAGCCATACCTCTCCGGCATAACTAATCAAAGGTGAAATTTCGATTCTTGCCGACTCGGAAAGTAACTGGGCGCCGGCCTCTTTGGCCAACTGCGTGTGATAATTCAACAAATCATCTCGGGCCGTTTTCGGACTGTCTTTCAAAGCACCTGGACCGTTTTTGAGTGGAGAAAATTGTTCCTCCCTTGGCACTTCCCAAATCGCAAAATTCCTATATGTATATATACATATATATGTAAATTTTATGTAATTGTTACAGCTTGAAAGTACCGGGGTGGTCTAGCGGTACAGCGCTCGAATTTGGACCTCAGTTGGTATGGGTTCGAATCCCACCACCGGCACTAGAATGCAGGCCCACATTCGACTTCGCTCGAAATGTCCACTGCTGAAAGATGCGTTTTGTCATAAAACATTCAAAGAAGTCAACATAAATAAATGTTAATAAGTATTTCGTTTATTTCGAAATATTCATTTCAAAGTATACAAAAAGTTAAAAAGCAAATTTTAAAATTAACACCTGCATAAACGTAAAAAATTCAAACTAAATACCATTTTTCAGCAAGCGAACGTATAGCAAAGCCAAACGGGGGTGGCATTCGAACCCCGTGCCCCAAGCTCGAGTCCAGTGACGTAAGGCTAGACCACACGGTACTATTGATTAATTTTACTTTCAACGATTACATTCGGTTGAGTTTAACTAATTTATCCCTAAAACGATATCGAGAAAGAAATGATTTCGTCTTTAGCAATTATTTTCCTGTTTTCCATTATTATTATTATTATTATTATTATTATTATTATTATTATTATTATTATTATTATTATTATTATTATTACTATTATTATTATTATTATTATTATTATTATTATTATTATTATTATTATTAACATTATTATTATTATTATTATTTTTATTATTATTATTACTATTATTATTACTATTATTATTATTATTACTATTATTATTATTATTATTATTATTATTATTATTATTAGTATTATTATTATTTCAAAGCCCTCTCTCTCCAAAAAGCATAGAGCAACAAAATTGTTCTGTACGGTTGGAAATTACATTTTCGGTTTTGAAAATCGTGCATATCGACGATGGGACATTCTATTCAGATTTCGCCGAACTCCGTCATCGGAATTATACTGATTTCACTTCGCGGTCGTAATTTAATGAAATGGTATCTTTTTGTATTATTTTTCAACAATATGAAACCAGGTTGACAATCTCGCGCTCGAACCCTTCTCAACTGGGGGACCGGTTATGGCAGAATCAATAGATATTGTACATAAACGTAATATAAATAACGTCAGGCTTCAATTCCTTTCTCCTTTTTTTCCAACACAAGTGGAATTACCGACCAAAACCCAATTACCAAAAAAGTACAGCTTGAAAACGTTGATAAACTTGTGTCAGAAGGGCAAATTAGTATAATGATCATTTAAGTCAATCCTTCACTGTAATTATATTTGGTCAAACACTTTTTTATTTTTAGAAATGTTATATTAGTATTGTCAAATTCACTTGAATAATAAATTTACTAAGTTTTTATGTCAACCACTGTTTCATCCTTATTTTAATCATCAGCATCGCATACTCCTTTCAAGTTTTACACACACTTGAACTTGAACCCACGCCCTATCTGGTGTCAGGCCAGTGCCTTAAACCACTGACCTACGGATGGATAACCTTGGACCTGTAAATTTATTATTTTATTGTTACTACTTTCAACATTTTAGTAAAGCCACATTTATTGTCGGTTTGAGTCGAACGCTCTACTGCCAAACCACCCCGACACATCATTAGATATTTTCTTTATTATTAGTGGTATCAAGATAATTGTATAATGTCTTCTAAATCCTATCGTTTAAACAGCAAGCAGAAAGCATGTATTGCTAAAGTTCATTGATTTAAACATTGCTAAATAGAAGTGTCCTTAATTTTTTTGTCAGTGTGTATCGGGACGCAACATAAACAAATGTCCAGTTTTGGACAATATACCACCATACCACTTTCTTCTATAAACCAAATGAAACACCTAAACGGATAAAAATCAGGTTAAATTGACAAAGCCGAAATAATTAACTTTAAGTCCACACGTTTTCAAAATTGTTCACTTAAAGTCAACTAATAATTTGTTCACCTAACGCACTTATCTAACTTCAACCTTTCTCGGAGCCATATGATTGAAAGTACAAACTCAATGTTATTTATTATACAATATATAATATCATATTAATAAATTATAATAATTTTATTGATATATGCATCACTAATAATTAAAATAATAGTGATAATAAATATTGATTAAGCAAACCGTTTAAAATCCCTATGGTTTCGCTCGTTGTTCTCTATTGAACGCACTCGTTCAATAACTGATAGAATATTTCGACCATTCCCAGATATCTGTAAGTCACTTTACTTAGATCGCCCACTTATCCAGCCAGAATAGATATAAAAGCCCATCCATTACCCGGATGGAAAAGAAGGCCAGGCGGCCAACGGAACATTTGAACGGACATTGTAGCATGCAAACTCAGTCCTTTTATTTATGCTAAACCCCCTGGTCCAAATGAATGACTTAATTGGGCATCCGTTTGTTTACTCTATGCAGTTAACAGAGATTACTAAAGGGGTTTAATTCGGGATGTAATTAACCTTAAGTGGCAGCACACCTCATGTGTCGTTCATTAAGTACACATTGCAAAAGTTGATGTTTTTGCAGACCTTTTGGTATTTGGACTACCGTGGGTGATAATAACCTGTGGGGGGTGTTTATTCTCGATGATGCTGATGAATATTGATTGAATTATAATTATAGTTAAGTAAAATCGTTTACAAATTATAATGTCAAATAATGGAGTGAATAAAAATATAACTTTTTTAATTACCAACTAATTTCTTGTATTATAACATTATAAAATATACAATAATAAATGTGATCGCCCATTTTGTAACCACTTAGCTCAAATGGCTTTCTAACAAATTACGGAAATATCCATTTTTGTACTCAATTTACAATAAAAATACTTAATGATTCAGTTTTTTATTTTACTAAACAACTTGTTTTAAAAATGTCAATGTAACTGTAACAAGACAACATTAAAAATGTATGTATGTTACAACAAATATAAATAATTGATTAACACTTAATAAAAATTATGCACCTGATTAATATTATGAACTAATTACAATGTTCAACAAATATGAAGATTTATTACTGGATTTTTAAAAGATTTTTTTAGAATTGTCAAATTCACCTAAATAATAAATCCACTTGGTTTTCAAGTCAACCGAGAACACTGTACAGCTGTTTCATCCTTATTTGAAATCACCTGCAGTGCATACCTGTCAAGTTTTACGTACACATGAACTTGAACCAACGCCCTATCTAGTGTCAGGCCAGCGCCTTTAATCACTGAGCTACGGGTGGATGACCTTCGACCTGTAAATGTATTATTTATAGTGAATCTGATCAATTTTAATTGCCCAGTGTCATCAAATGCTGCTACGTTACTGCCGGTTCATTCATTTGCTAAATATTATGAAGTATTTATAACGTTGATGTTGTGTTCAACAAATATAGATGCTACCTACCAAACAATTAATAAATTAGTTATTATTAAAAAAAACCTCTGTCTAGAGAAGATCAACAATGAACCAATCTAGCCAGTCCCAAGTCTGGAGAAAGGAGGAGGGTTTGACTGTAAGGTTAACAACCTGACCTCTGTAAAAGAGTTTTATACTGCTACAGAAACAATACAAGAGGACGCCATTACGGTAAACAATGACAAAGAGTTGGAACATCAATGTCAGTCTTTCATAGACTCGAACCAATATGGTCATGTTCTTCTATCGGCCCAAACGATGAGCTCATGAAAAGAACTGACTCACGTCCACTACATGACTATTAAACGAGGAAAATTAGTTGGTCAAATTCTATGTCTGTCGCCCGAATGGACAATGGCAAAAAAAGGTTGCTAGACTATGGAACTATCGTATTGAGATAAATATTTCATAGAAGCAAATAATTTTAGCAATGTTCGAACACATTGAATCATTTTATTGCCATGTTCTTTGTTGCTAATTGTGTTGTTACCATTATCATGTTACCCCACAGTTATTTTAAAGTAAAAGGGTTAGTAATATTATTATTATTATTATTACTATCATTGCTATTATTATTATTATTACTATCATTGCTATTATTATTATTATTATTATTACTATCATTGCTATTATTATTATTATTATTATTATTATTATTATTATTATTATAGTTATTATTATTATTATTATTATTATTATTATTACTATTATTATTATTACTATTATTATTATTATTATTACTATTATTATTATTATTATTATTATCATATTATTATTATCACTGCTATTATTATTATTATTACGGTTATTATCATTATTATTATTATTGCTATTATTATTATTATTATTATTATTATCATTGCTAATATTATTATTATTATTATTATAAAAATTAAGTACATTCCGCTTCATAATTACGTTTATGCAGGGTGTTAATTTTAAAATTTGGTTTGCTTGTATACTTTGAAATGAATATTTCAAAATAAACAAAATATTTAACATTTATTTATTTTTGCTACTTTGAATGTTTTACGGGAAACGCGCATCTTTCGGCAGTCGACATTTTAGCGAAACCGAACTTGGGCCCGCATTTAACGGGCCGGTGGTGATCTTCGAACTCATGTCTACCAGGTTCAAATCAAGCGCTCTACCGCTAAGCCACTCCTATTATTAATTTTCTTTTAAATAATCTGGAAAAAGATTAATTGAGATGCCTTAATCGTGATAAATTGACAACTCATTTTTACACTATAAAACTAGATTTGTAATTAAATTAAAAAAAGTCAAATTAAAAAAATCAATCGAACAAATCAATAGTCCGTCAAATGAAGTGTTGCAGTCAAGTAGCACTGACCTGGTGCCAAACAGAATGCAATATTATGGGCAGACATAAAAACCGAAAACTAAGTTTTCTAAATAAAGTTTCTCAATCATCATAAGAAGATAACCTTGACAAACAATGCATTAAAAATTGAACTTATTTGAACAATTGTTTTCGTTGTAACATCACATATACAAACAACTAAACAATGTATGAGAATTTTCTTATTTTCAGTATCATTATTATTTATAGAAAGTACATCAATAATATTGATAAACATAAATAACGCATAGCTATCCAACATGTGTGGTAGTAAAGTCACCTTTCTGTAAAAACGAAACATTATGATTGATGTAACTGTAGCCCGTTCCATATTTCGTTAACTGATGAAGAGCACAAGGTTAGCAACCTGGCTTCTTCAAAACCGCATTACCCAGAAAAAAGCAAGAGGATATCATTCCATAAAACTATGACAAACAAGTGAAATCATGATTCAAATGACAGCGTCCAAGAAGAAAATCGGCATAAAAAGTTAATCTACACTATGCAAGATCTTTAGTGCTGAACTTTGACGTACATATCAAATAGAACAATTTCGTTGTTCCATGCTCTTCAAAGTGAAAACGTTTTAAAATAATTACATAACATCTGATGTTAATTTTGACTTAGATACTTCAGTAAAAGTGATATTCATTAGAGAAGTAGTATAATCGTTCTGGTAAATGTGACACTCAGATCAAAATCCCAGACTAATACGATCAGACATTAAAATTTTAATCACTACTCACTATGCTAATGATCCTGAGGATTTGAGTAGGGATGCTAATGATCCTGAGGATTTGAGTAATGCTTATAAAGTCTCAATTTCCAATGATGGTGATATTCCTGACTGTTCGTCCTCCACGTGGTGCATCCTGGACTAGGTGCCTCTAGGCATCTAGACTAATAACAGCAGAGTCCGAGTGCACAGCGGTATAACTGGGCTTCCGCTACGGCGCGGTGGGTGCGAACATACACCCAGGATACTTAAAAGGTATCTAAAGGTATACATATACCATATGTAGCCCTTGGGCTAAGGGAGATAACCCTGACAAAAAATCAGGCGGCCTCGTCAATCTTTGCGAACAGTGGCGACGTCACAAGGATACCGTCTACCAGCCAAGAAACTTTGTTATTCTTCCACGTTTGTCTACGCTTGCCAAGCCATCGAAATCGATCGTTCTACATGTCGTATAAATATGGGAAATAATAAAGAGGTGACCACGTCATCAACCAAAATGAAATAAATGAATAATAATAATAATAATAATAATAACCATAATAATAATAACAATAATAAAAATAACCATAATAATAAAATAATAATAATAATAATAATAATAATAATAATAATAATAATAATAATAATAATAATAATAATAATAATAATAACAATAATAATAATAGTAATAACAATAATAATAAAAATAATAATAATAATAATAATATATGGATATAACGCTAAACAAATAAAGTCAAACCTTACTCCGCAAATGGAAATACATCGAATACAAATTTTTCCATCTTAATCGCATTCGGCTTCGTCGGATTGACAATATCGCCACTTTCCAAATCCACATGGGACACCTTCTTTTGTGCCCGATGATACGTGAGCGTTTGCTGTACATTGTCGCGCGACACATGTTCCAAAAATGACCAAGTCATAAAATGTACGCAAATATTGCCATGACTGTAGACCAGTCGGTCGGAATGCACGCCGTTGGCAGACGATTCGACCATTTGTTGGCCATTTTCTGTCAAATTGTCGCCGTTGGCCATCGATTTGGTACGTAGCGCAGCCATGCTCGGAGGAAGTTCACTGTATTCGACAACCTAGACGTGAATAACACCTTAAGAATTATCGTCTACTTCATCATCATTATCCGGGATAAACATCCCCCCCACCGGTTATCATCGCCCAGGGTAGTCCAAATTAGCAAACGTCTGCAAAAAACACCAACTTTTACAATGTCCACTTAATGAACGACACATGAGATATGCTGACTT
This sequence comes from Cardicola forsteri, assembly GCA_025895645.1. NCBI lineage: Eukaryota > Metazoa > Platyhelminthes > Trematoda > Strigeidida > Aporocotylidae > Cardicola > Cardicola forsteri. Next base: position 181,220 of record JAKXYG010000798.1, on the reverse strand, counting down.
TAAATGTTAATTACATCGCGAATTAAACCTCTCCAGTGATCCCTACTAACTGCAACTAGTAAGAAAACAGACGCCCAATTAAGTAATTCATTTGGACGATGAGGCTTAGTGCAAATAAAAGGACTTAGTTCGCGTGCTACATTGTCCGTCCAAATTTTCCGTCGGCCACCGGGTCTTCTTTTCCATCCGGCTAATGGATAGGCTTCCGTAGCTATTCTGACTGAATGAGTGGGCGATCTACTGATCAAACGAACAATGGAGGACAATGATCATCTCCCGACCTTAACAAATCAATTCCAAACACGGAGGAACTTTATTCATGTACAATCAAAGACAAACATCTACCATAATTCGTGCATTCCTTTCATTTGGCAAGATATTTAGCCAACCATGAACTCAAAAAGAATGAACTGTTCTACGTGTCTTTCAATGTTTTCGCCTCAAAGATTGACTTATCTTTTTATTTGTCATTTTGTGTAGCATTTCTTTTTCCTTCTCATTAATCTTCTTTTTATTCCATAATTTGTATGCTATGATGCTGAAGTATTTAAGCTGACTGTAATTGGCATTATCCATTAGAACTAGTCGGGTGGGGGAAGTTTAGGTTAGTGGAAAAACGTACGTGTGTCCCAAAAAGAAAACAAATCACAGAATTATCGGATAGTGTAACTGTATTTTGTCTATATGGAGGTTACATGGAGCCAACTGCGCCACTACGCAGTCGGTCCCATGCACCTGTGTTGGCACTGTAACACAGACTGTTAGATGGTTCAAGTTTATACTTGTCATTGAAAAATTACAAAAAGTACTTCCTTTTACATAATAAATAAATTTTAGCCAATTATGTAAGTCACTATAAAGTAGATTCAAAAGTCAGCAATAAGTAGATAATTCTGAATTTTAAAAATAAACTAAGGAACGACAGAGTTTGACAAAAGGCTTGACTACAATTAAACATACAAAAAACAATTCATACATTCATTCATTTATTGTGGTTCATAACATAGTCATTATCTTCATTATTTCTATATTTGTACGGCATATTAAACAATCGATTTTAATGGCTTTATAAACGTAAAAAATGTAAAACAACAACAAAGTTTCTTGGCTGGTAGATAGCATATTTGTGACGGCGTCATTGTTCGCAAAGGTTGACGAGGTACTTGATTTTTATCTGGGTTATTATCCTCAGCCCAACGGCTGCATATGGTACCCCATGTGTATGTTTGGAACCTGCCCATCAAAACGGCAGCCCAGTTATACCGCTGTGCACTCGGTCCCTGTTGTTATTAGTCTAAATGCCTATTGGCACCTAGTCCACGTGGAGGAGCAAAAATCAGGAATATCACCATTATTGGAAATTAAGACTTTGGTAAGTATTACTCAGTATCCTCAGGATCATTTGTTGTTTTTTTTTTGTTTTTTTTAATGTTTGCTACTTTGAATGTTTTGACAAGAAACATCTTTCAGTAGTGAACATTTTAGCGAAGCCAAACGTGGGGGCCCGCATTTTAATTCCAGTTGTGGGATTCGAACCCCCATGCCCACCGAGGTCTAAATTTGAGCGCTGTACCGCTAGACCACCCCAGCGCTAATAATAGCGTAATAATATTAATAATCCATTCACCAACCTGATAACGATTGTTCACCCGACAAACAACACCGATGGGCTCCTGGGGATCAGTCTTTGGCACAACTTGGGCTGCGCAACTGACAGACTTGTCGATGCAAAAACCGACGAAATGAAGATCGGGCAATTTGACCAAAAGATTGTCAACGCAATAAATTTGGACATATTCAATTCCTCGACGCTTCATATCGTCCAATACGCCGCGGTCTTTGATAGCTTTGTACAGTCCGCCGTTACCATCTCGAAATAAGCAAAAAATGTACAAAGAGTTGTGTAAAATTGACAAGCATAATCGAAAATAAGAATTATAAAAAAAATTTTATTCTACTCATTTAACGAATTATCATAAACCTGAGGATTTGAGATACAGTTACATTCTTGTGTAGTACCTAGCTCCCAAAGCAATGATACTCTTAAACTCCTACCTTTGTGTGGTCTATTACAAACTAAAACTAAAGCAAAGCACGGACCGAGGGCATAGCAACACACTCAAACACTCAAGAATTTTAGAGAGTACGTTAGGGAATATGAACACCGTGTATAGTCATACGATTGATGCGGATGCTAAAGATCCTGAGGATTTGAGTACTGCTTATGAAGTTTCAATTTCCCATAATGGTGATATTCTTGACTGTTCCTCCTCCATGTGGTGCATCCTGGACAAGGTGCCTATATGTATCTAGACTAATAACAGCGGGGACCGAGTGCACAGCGATCTATCTAGACTTTCACTGGATTCCCGCTCGAAAAATGGGTACTAGCATACACCCGAGGTATCTCAATGTAACTATTTACCATATGTAACCGAGTGTACAGCGGTATAACTGGGCTTCTGCTACGGCGGGTGGGTGCAAGCATACACCCAGGATAATTAAAAGGTATATGTATACCATATGTAGCCCTTGGGCTAAGGGAGATAACCCTGACAAAAAATCAGGCGGTCTCGTCAATCTTTGTAAACAGTGGCGACGTCACAAGGATGCCGTCTACCAGCCAAAAAACTTTGTTATTCTTCCACGTTTGTCTACGCTTATAAAACCATCGAAGTCAATCGTTTATATACCGTTTAAATACGAAAGATAATAAAATGAATTAACAAGGAGAACAAAGAAGGCAGTACAATTTGGTTACAACTCACATTTTCTACTATCAACTCAGTTAAAATTATATCTACCAAGAGACATGCATATGTGATTGTAAACTAACAATTCAATCACACATAAACACCGTTGCTATTATTATTATTTTATTACTTTATTTTAGGAATTTCCAAATGTATCAACATCGCAATCGCATATAAACTCAACAAACCTGGTGCCAAACCAAGCACAGAAGGCGATTCAAGCAAAATCTTTCCGTCGTTGAAGAATATTGGAAATGTAAATTGTTCGAAAAATATTACATTTTCCGGATCGTAACCAAAATATTCATATAATTTAAAAAATTCCATTGTCTTTTCTTTGGTACGTTCGGATGTCATAATATACCTTGAAAAAAAATATATATTCAAAACAAAAAACGTTTGCGAGTCATCGTTATGCAATAAAATCTAATTACAAAAATTATATTTTCGGGTTATAAGGATTACAACATTGTGAAGTCGTTCAGAGTTGTAATATAAACGAAAATCAGACTCGAAAAATTTCTAATCCATACATTTTCAAACCATCGAAGTTGATCGTTTATATGCCGTATAAATGTGGAAAATAACGATAAGATGATCATGTCACCAACCAATATATATATATATATATATACATAATGAAAAGGTCACCTTATTTTTTGTCAGATCCCCCTTAACCCATATATAGCCCACATATGCTGTAAGATATATTTTAGGTATCCTGGGTGTATGCTTGCACCCACTCGCCAAAGCGGAGTCCACTGACACCGCTGTGTGCTCGGTCCCTTTTGTTATTAGACTAAATGCCGATGGGCATCCAGTCCAGAATGAACCACGTGGAGAACTAACAGTCAGGAATATCACCATTATTGAAAATTGAAATTTTACAAGCATTACTCACATCCTCAAGATCATTAGCATCCCAATTCAGTAAATGTGATAAAATCACATTTTTTGGTTGATAGGTGGTATTTTTGTAAAGACGCGGAAATTGATAAAGCGGCCTGATTTTTGTCACATTTATCTCCATAAGCCCAACGGTTATATATAGTATACATATATATTTAAATTTCTTATAAGAACCATACGTGTATGTGTGTACCCATCCATCAAAGCGAAAATCTAGTTATAGCAATGTGCACACGATTTCTGATACATATTAGTCTAAGTCCAGGATGCACCTCATAAAGGTATATAAATAGGATTATCACGATCAATAGCATTGCCAAAATCTTCAGAATACTTAACATCCCATCTTATCAAAAGAAAATTTTAATCCATAATTGATTAGCAACATTCACAATTGTTTGTTAACCGTCATTAAATTTTAGATTAGAAAATTTTATAATCATAATCTTGAACAATAGGAATAGTTTCAGAGTGAATGTGTAAATTTTTATTACGAGTGTAGATGAAATTACGAAAGCCAATAGAAAATAAGCTTAATGTTGTCTACTCACGGTAAAACAAGTAGTCAGTATACGGAAATAAAATTGCAATTTAACAAAGTTGATACAGTTGTTTTATTTATTAAAATTGTTAAATCGGTTATTGTACATATTTTAAAAGTTATTGCGGTAACACTGAAGTATTTTATTATTATTATTATTATTATTAATTCAGTTATTATCATTAATACATTACCTGAATGCTTCACAGTTAGGATGCTAATGATCCTGAAGACTTGAGTAATGCTTATAAAGTCTCAATTTCCAATAATGATGCCTCTTTACGCATATCATATTGAACATGACTTTTGAATATACTTTGATTTTGAATTTTTTTTCTTTTTCTAGCCTATGTAATTTAACCTTACTTTACTTTTTTTTGGACTGATGTTATACACTGCTAATTGTATTGTATTTTTAATAATTGTACATATTTTTGTGTGTGCTGAAAGCTACTTCTACTGAAGTATCCAAGCCAATAACCATAAATAAATAATAATAATAATAATAATATTCCTGACTGTTCGTCCTTCATGTGGTGAATCCTAGACTAGGTGCTGAAAGGCATCTAGACTAACAACTGCAGGGATCGAGTGCACAGCGGTATAACTGGGATACCGCTACGGCGGGTGGGTGCGAACATACACCCAGGATACTTAAAAGGTATCTAAAGGTATACATATATCATATGTAGCCCTTGGGCTAAGGGAGATGACCCTGACAAAAAATCAGGCGGCCTCGTCAATCTTTGCGAACAGTGGCGACGTCACAAGGATGTCGTTTATTAACCAAAAAATTTGTTATTCTTCTACGTTTGTTAGGCTTATCATACCATTGAGATCGATCGTTTTATATGCCGTGTAAATATAGCAAATAATGAAGAGGTGATCACGTCACCAACCAAAAATATTTGTAAGTATAAATGAAATTCCAAGTTCGATAGGATCAATGGATAGACTCAATCGCGATTGCATTCCATTTCCATTTGTACCACACTATTAAATGGAAGTGTTGATTTTTTAAAAAGGCATATAAAAACGAATAGAGCTACCGCTTAGGCGAGCAGGTGCAAATATACACAGAGGATACTTAAAAGGTATTTTAAGGCATATGTATACCATGTATAGCCCTCGGACTAAGAGAGACAATCCTGATAAAAAATCAGGCAGCCTCGTCAATGTTTGCAAACAGTGGTGACGTCACAAGGATGCCATCTACCAGCCAATAAACTACGTTATTCTTCTACGTTTGTTAGGCTTATCAAGCCATCAAAGTCGATCGTTTCATATGCTGTATAAATATGGGAAATAATAAAGAGGTGATCACATTACCAATCAAAATGAATGAATGAATGAATTACTCAACTATTCTGTTTACTTAAACGTTATTGCTTATAATTTATTATTCCAATCTCTTTTTACACATTTTATTTACTCAACTCATAAAAATAGTTGACAATATTCACATTATTCATGTATCATATTAACAACAGAAAGAAATTACATTGTAACTATTGTATAGAATGAACGATATGTATATAGAACTAAAATCAATAAGAGAACACTGCTGTAATTAATTTTTACTATTGACTAACATTTTACTGTGATAAAATAAACGCATTTCAATGTAATTACATAAGTCTTTTATAAATAATAGTAGGTACAGTTAGCATGAGATAAAATTGTTACTACGGTGGAATTCGATATAATAATATACTTAACTATATTGGATCAAATAATCTTTTGATTGCACAATACTTTGATCTCACACTACTATAACGGTCTTTTGTGCCACTTAAAGAAACAAAAATACAAAGAACATGAACCACTAAGAAAATCTTTTGCAAATATATTTGTGCTATGGTTTATAATTTCTGCAAATAAAGCAAATAACCATTATCATTTGTAAATACCAAGTAAAACAGTGAATAAAACTGATGTTACAATTTTAGAAAAAACTGTTAATGCTATATTTTTTCTTAATTCTGCATAGATAATAAATTATGAGCCTCTATCATAAATACGTATAACTGTATACATTAAAAACATTTAATTCTCACATCATGTGATTGTGTTTATTTATTAGTGCAATTAACATCCAGTATGGTTTAATGACACTTATTACATTGTAAAATACAACAGTATAATTTATAAAAACTGTCCTTTGTTCCAGTTCATACCAAGATAATGGTAAACTGTTATTTAAATATTGTTTACGCTTCCAGTTTACCAAACAGTTTATAAAACTGGTACCAAAATTATTGTTTTAAAATAAAACCTTCACATGTTCAAACTTGAATCTATCTTTGTTGTTAGGTTATTGTAAATAAGATTCAGTAACATTATAGAGTAACCATTTAAAACAAAAAACAATGTTCAGTTTTAAAATGCAAGGTGTTTAATCTAATATATGAACTTAAATTATCAAACTATATAAATTGTTTTAAATTTATTTTAGTCATCATTTGTTTACGATAATATCTCTAAACGCGTAAAAATTAAACAAATAAAATTATGTTAAATTTAAACTTTTTGTATACAATAAAAGATAGTTTTGTATCACAAATATAAATATACCGTTTTAAATTCACATCATTGTATCTAACATACCATGGAATATTAGGATTAACGCCAAATTTTTCTTTGCACATTTGACTAACCCGGAGTAATCGCTCAGCTTGGATTTGATATAAAAATCGACCAGAAGGAAGATTTGGTCTGTATAACCCTTTTGGATATTGAACACCCAAGCGTGTTCCTTGACCTCCGGCTAACAATAGAACAGCTACTTTTCCTTCGCTAATAGCTTTAAAAGCTGTTGTAATTTATTCACATTTAAAATAAAACAACTTACTTATATCACTATATTGATCGAGTAAATGTAAATTACTGTGTCTTAGTTCAGTTAAAGACCCACAAACTTCAGGTTCAGGTGGTAGCAACTCTTCATATTTTTCAAATGACTGAATTTGAGATGCTTTCTAGTAAATATTTATAAATATAAAAATTAATTTAATACTTTTTCAAGTATTATAGATAAGACAACATTTTTACACTAAAAAGCTTATTTTATTAACAAAAACTTCAATATATACTTTTAATCTACTCTAAAAAAACTATTTAACCATTATTATACATGTTAGCCAAGTCTCTTCTTTTACCAAAAACATAAACAGACTACAAACTTCCAGGATCAACAAAGAACACACTCTTAAAATCACCTTAAAATCGTAATGTCTCTCCAGTAAATTAAGATTAAATGAACAGTTATAAAAAAACTAAAAAGAAATTAAATTCTTTAAAAAATTTTATCAAATGTATTCAATACAAATATCACTTAATGTTAATAAGTTGTAAAAAATCTTTTTTTTTCAACACTTGTTCTGAATTACAACCATAGTAAATACATCAATTATATCTTTTAAATACTTACACATTTAACTTCTAAAATACAATATTAAATATGTATCTAACACAGACAAAGCAATTTAATTTTTATCAATAAATAACTAAACTCACCATATTTACACTAAATTCAAAACGTCACTATTTCATATGTAAAATACAAACTAAAACTAGTAATTCCCAATATTTTCTACATAATGTTTTATTAAAAGTTTTAAAAATATCTCCTCATTTGTTAAAATATGAAATAACAATTCTCTAAAACCTCTAATGCTACTGTTAAAACATTTTTGTTTCAGTAAAATTTTAAAAAATCTTTTAAACATTATGTAAAAACACAAAATATTAAACATATAAATTCGGAAAATAAAAACAAACATAAGGCATTTTTTAAACATTTAAAAAATATGATTAATAATCATTAACTAATATTGTTAAAACCAAAATGCAGTTAAACAATTTATGGGCTTTCACATTGTAGAAACAAAGCTAAAATAAAAACACTTTTACGTTGAAAAAGTATTTAATAAACAAATATTTGTACCAATCTTAAGCATTTGCATACTTTATCAATTAACAAAAAATTAATTTCTCAATTATTTTAAAATAATAATAATAAAACAGCAAAAACAACCCTACTTAAAAAAAATTTCTCAACACATATAATCTAAAAAATAATGCTAAACGTAACATTAACTAAAATCAAAGTATATAACAAAATTATATATATGTTTATTAAAATAACTTACATGAAAAACATTGTTAATATATTTTAGATCAATGTTTTCTAAAACTTTTATCAAAGAATGTTTTTCATTTTCTAATAATTTAGACCAAAAATTAAATATATGCCCTTGCCCATTATTTTTGGCATAAGTCTGCAACTCTGCAACATCCAACATAACAAATTAATAATGACCTACACAATTTGAAAAATTATATAAAGTTAAAAAGTTAATAGATATTTTAAACAAACAATTATAATAAATATTGAATAAACACATTTTGTTAATTAATTAACAAAATTATTTTTATTAAATTATTATTATTATTAATACATTTAGTAGTAGAGGACTAAAACAATAATATTGTTTTTTATATATTTTGAGTAGTTGTTTCAGGTTTCAGGTTTATACACGAGTTAAATAATTAAAAACTTTTTTTAGTACTCTGTTTAAAATTATTGGATATTATGAATGTAAAAAATAACAAAAATGAATAAATAAAAATAAAAGAGTAATAAAAGAGTTAGGTAAAATTAAGAAAAAGTTTATCATATGCCAATTTAAACGCTTGAATGGATGGGGCTGACACAACGTGCGGGGGCAAACTATTTTAAGCGGAAATAACCCTTTTAGAAAAGTGATAAAAATCTATACGGGAATAAACGCGGGGTTTAGAGAGCTTGAGAGGATGTCCTCTACGAGGGTCGCTAGAAATTGTGAATAGATGCTTAAACTGGTCGGACTTGATGAGTTTGAAAACTAAGATGAAGTCGCCCCGGAGTCTTTTATTGTTCAGTGGGAAAAAACGGAGGGTTTCCAGCCGTTTAATGTAGGGGACGCTTTTAAGGGCACGCGGCAGCCTAGTGAAGCTTCTTTGGACCTTATCCAATTTGACGATATCAGTTTTTAGAAGTGGGGAAGTCACTCGAATGCAGTATTCAAGGTGCGGTCTAATATAGAGTTGATAAAGAAGTCGTGTACAATTAACTGGAATATTCTCTAAATTACGCCTAAAAAACTTGGTTAGACGATAACAGGTGAGAATTGTTCTGTTATGATGAAACGAAAAACTAAGAGAGGGGTTGAAAGTAACTTCTAGATCACTAACCGTGTCGATCTTGGTGATGTTCTGGGAACTAGGGAATTTGAACTAATTTCCAGAGAATTTCCCAAAAGAAAAGTGGTTACATTTGGAAATGTTTAGAGGGAGAGCATTATCTAGGGACCAGTGATGGATGCTATTAATATCCTGTTGCAATTGTTTAGGGTTGGAGCCCCAAATTTTGACATTATTAGCATAGAGAAGGATATCAGAATGAACAACTAAGGGCAAATCATTGATATAGATAACAAAAAGAAGTGGCCTTAATACTGATTTCTGGAGACGCCTGAAGTAATCGGGGTAGGGGGGAGGATGCGTTTCCTAATTTGACGCTGAACTGGCGATTGGAGAGAAAGTCGTGTATCCACTCTAAGAGAAGAGGACCTATACCGAAGGCTTTGAGTTTACTAAGCAGTGTAGAATGCGGAACTTTATCAAAGGCTTTGCAAAAGTCGAAGTAGATAACGTCGACTGATAATGAACGTTCCAGCATGTGGGTAACGTTCTTGGTAAACTCAAGGAGGTTGGAGAGACAGGATCTCCCCGGCATAAACCCATACTGAGCGGGACTGATAAGGTTGTTGTGTATGATAAAACCCATCAAATGAGATTTAATTATTTTCTCGAAGATTTTGCTGGAACATGACAGAATACTTATGAGCCTAAAGCTATCTGGCTTAAACTTGGAACCGGACTTATAAATTGGACGTATAAATGCAAGCTTCCAAATTGCATGGGAAATGCCGGACTGAATGGAGCGGGTAAAGATGTGGGTGAGGGGAGGAGCAACTTTGGATGCACATTCTTTAAAGACTCTCGGGAAGGGTCGTCAGCACCGCGAGATGTTGATTTAAGTTGGGACAAAAACTTAGACACTAAAGGGGGAGTGATGATAGAGCTACCAGAATCGAGGGCAGGATCAGAAAGGGAATCGATTTAAAAATTCGGGATTAAAAACGGACTTAAAGTATTCCCCAATGGTATTACACACCTCAGAGAGCGATAAAAATAAACCGGTATTATCTTTTAGCTTAGGAAGGGATAGGTTGTAACCCCGTTTGTTCTTGGTAAATTTGAAGAGAAGACTATTATCCGATCTGGCATTGCTCAGGAGTGAATAGAGTCTAAGGTTTTTAAGCCGTCTGAGACAAACTACAAATTTACTACGCAGATCTAGGTAGCGATAGAAGAAGGAGTAAAGTCCTAACGATTTCCACTTATAAAAAGCTATGTTGCGGGACTTAATGATACGAATAATAAAGCGGGGAATTTTGGGTTTAGAACAGGTAGGGATGTGGAAGGGAATAAAACGTTCTATACCTATTCGAATGGAATGACAAAAGTGGTTATATAAATTATCTAAGTCATTATTTGAGAGGTCCCAGTTGATTTGCCTTAGGAAGTTCTTAAGACCTACAAAGTCGGTTTTACGGAAATTAGGAATAGGCAGGGATTGAGGCTTAAATGGATTTTGAGGGCAAGTAGAGTGTGACCACTCTTACTCATAACAATTTTTTTTTATAAAAAATATTATTATGTAAATATTGATTTATTTAGATGTGTATAACAGAATTATTGGTTAAAAATACAACAAACCAACAATTAGTTAATTTTATGCATTAATTTAAGAAAAAATTAATTACAATTAAAATTAAAATTGCTAAATACAAAACGATATAATTTAAGAACATTTTTAAAGCAACTTAAGTTTATTTACATGTTTTTACTTTAAATTTATTATTATTTTTAGACAATAAACGCACCTAGTTACGTTATATAGAAGATATGTTTACAAAAAAACTTTATTACACACAATGTTTTGGAAACCTTTAACTCATTTCACAAATCAGTTTATTTTTGAGATTTCGTTTTGTCCAAATCGCATTATTCATTATTTGAAACCTTTTCCGATTAAAGTATATCTTTATCATTTTTAGAAAGGTAGAAAAGTTTCACGTTTCAAATTTCAGGTTTGTACACAAGTTGACTCGGTCAAAAACTTTTTGATAACTTAGTTTTTTGTATATATTTTTTAATAAAATTTATTTCCAATTTTTAAGAAGAAATATGAAATGAATATTAGGGTAAAGGATGATATGTAGCAGAAAAAAACAATTTGAAATTAGGACAAAATCAAGGTACATAGTGAAACAATTAAAGAAAACGAGCAATAATAATAATAATACCGTTGTGGTCTAGCGTACAACGCTCGAATTCGGACCTCGGTGGGCATGGGTTCGAAACCTATCACCGGTACTAAAATACGGGCCCACGTTTGCTAAAATGTTCACTGCTGCAAGATATTTCTTGTGAAACATTTAAAGTAATAAACATTATATATATATATATATATATATATATATATATATATATAATTAATAATAAAACAAGTTATGTATTACAATGCAAAAACATTGCAATAAAAAAATGCAAGAAAAGAGAAAAAGATAAATAACGCTCAGATGGACGTGTAGCGTGACATGCACCTCATGTCGAGAGTTTTAACATATTTTAGCCTATTTTTAAATAATATTTTTAAATAATTTATATAACACCACTAAAACGTGGTTCATATTTATCAATGTAATATTGAACATCAGTACATTATTCGTTATTTTAGTAACATTCTGTTAAAGTATGTTTTTAAAATTACAATTGTGTCAAATATTTGAACTAATTTTGATATCTTACGGTTTAATGCAATAACAGTGCCTTATAATGACTCCTTCAACGTATAGTAATTTAAAAATAATGTAAATCATATGTTTACTGTATTAACTATATTTATATTCATTAACATATGACATTCTATTTCATTTTGCTTACATTATTTGTACTACTACTTTTTAAATTTTTTTTATTTTGATGGTGAAAATGTATTTTATGCTGAATGTATCTCTAGTGAGATATTAAAGCGTAATAATAACAATAATAATGATAATATTTGACATTAAATTTATTTCTTAATTTGTTTTTAGATTTTAGGATTTATTCAATTCATGGAACAACTTGCCTGTCAACGTCATCTCTGCGTCCTCACTTCCAGCCTTCAGAAAGGCATATGACAATTATAAGCTTTCCAAGTTTACCTGATCTGATCATTTACCTTTGTCTAACTTTTGGAATCCTAATATTCAATCATTTTTTTATTTATTTATTGTTATTAACCTTCTGATAAACTTGATAAACAGAACCGAGGATCAAAAGGAATTTTACTCCTACTCAACTCGTGTATCAACCTGTAACCTGTTTTCAATGACATTATTTTTAATTCTTAATATTTATTTTTACGAAAAAAAATTGAACATAACAAATTAATTTAAATTTAATACTTTTGTAATTTTTTGCGTTAATTTTTGAAATGGCTGTACACAACAATAAATATTTTTTTTAATATTGAAATTTATTTAATTAATTAAATATTTTATTGCTATTTTACTAATATGAAATTAATACATGTTTAATTAATTTAAAAAATAAAAATTTGTAAAAAATAATGTTTAAGAATTTTTATTAATATTTTTACATTAAAATTTCTATAAAAGTTTTTGCATTAAAATATATTAATTTAAATAAAATTTAAAAATTTTAATAATTAATAATAAAAATTTTAGTAATAATAAAAGTTTTTAACATAATGTTATTTTAATTGTATAATTTATGACCTTTAGTTCCTTTAATTATTTTGTAATAACATATGATTTACGGTTAATTTGCAATATATTATTAACAAATACAGAAAATAGTAGTGGGTTTTAATTCGATATAATTGTTTATATTTTATAATATTTAAAATTGTATTTATATGCATGTATATGACACCTTAAATTATTTGATTTCTGATTACTTTTCACTAGATTATTTTTATACAATCATTTTTGCTTTTCACATAATATTATCCAAGTTTTAAAAATAAAAAGATGCATAAATTTAAAACAAAAGGATAGAAATATAGTGGAAATGGGTTAAATTAGTTTAGTGCGTTATCTTAAACATCCGCTCATTTGCCTTTTAAATATGATTATGGTGGTTTTGAATTGTAATTTGTTTTATTATTAGTGTTAGTTTTTATTTTTTTAAATTTTTACTCGCTTTTCGTAGTTTTTGACTTAACATATTCTACTGTTCATTCAATCTTTTCCTTTGTTATAAACTGTCTATTTACCTCATCCTCTATTTCTTATCTTTTCGATAACTGAGATACAGTAGAACGCGTGTAGATTCCGAACACTGAATTAGCAAGAGTAACTAAAAAGTACAAAAAATAATAAATATAACAAAGTTTATATTAAATTTCCAAATTACTGTACGAGTAAGACTGTTTGATAGAGTTTTCTTATAAATGATTTATTAAACTTGTTAAATGAATGGTGAAACTTTTTTAAGTTTTTGAATTTAAAAAAATAGAATTAGGTTAATTAAAGAATAATAGTTTTTAAAAAGGTTTGATGGTTGGTGACAAGTTTAGATGTTTTCAGGTATAATTTAACTATAATTTTTAAAGTTTAATAATTGTGACCACTTCGATAATTTTTTAAAATAATTATAATTGTTAATTTTTTTGAATGAGCATCACGTTTTTGTGATTTGTGAACCGTGTTCACTTAGTGGTTACATTATTATGCTGAATTGATGCTTTAACTTGTCTGAATAAACGGTAATCCTAGTTTGCTTTCTGTTTTTAGAACCTATGTTTAAAAATAATTTAAGATTAAGTTTTGCTAAATAACAAGTATTCGATTTAATCATACAACTTTTAGTTTGAGATTATTTACAAAATAGATGTATCGAGATAGTCTAGCGGTACAGTGCTTGACTCGAGCCTGGATGGGCATCGGGGTTCTATTCTCACCACCGACACTAAATGTGGGTCTACGTTTGGCTCTACTACAATGTCTACTGTTGAAAGTCGTTTCTCGTAAAACATTTAAAGTAGTAAATAACAATAATAAACAATAAAATATTAAATATAACTTTTTAAAAGTTTTAATTATTGATGTTTTTATTATGATGCTAATTAAGGTTTCATTTTATATTATACAGCAAATGGATATGCATTATCAGAAAACTATTGATGAAGTTGTAGCTCTGGTTATTAATGAAATAAATACGGATTATGTTTTTGAATTGGTTTTGGCATTTGTTGAAAATAAATATCAGGCAGAATTGAAGGATGGTTTGTATTTTTAAAGTTTTTAAATTATTTTTTAAGTAAATAATTTAAGTTTGAAACAACACATTATCGAACAAAGACTGCCGGCTGCTTTTGAAGAATGTGGTATTTTAGATGTGATTGTTAAACAATTTTCTGAATTCAACTTTCAAACCCGACTGGAACAATTACGAATGGAAGAAACGTCGCTACAATCAGAAGTTCATAATTTAAACGAGAAAATTAATTTTTTGGTTGAAAATATGACTAAACTTCAAATTAGGTTTGTTTATACGTATAATTTAACTTTTTAAAATAGTTCATTTGGTCGCGTATTGCGCCTATTTGATAATCGCATTATTGATCTTGCTAAAGATGAAGAAGAATTGATGCTTATTGAAAAGCCAACTTTGTATGTTTTTATTTTAGTATTTATTTATTATTATTATTGTTATTATTATTAAATAAAATTAAAATTTTAAATTTATTAATTGACTTAGTTGTTGGAGCAATAACTGTATGATACTTGTTTACAAGATAAACCAACATTTTGTCATTTTATTTAGTGCTTGTTTTAGTTTTTTACCAAAGAGATGTTTTATTAAAATGCATTGTTTAAGTTTAGCTAAGAAACTGAAAAATGCTTAATAAAGTGATTTTTAGAACTGTTTCTTACATATTAATTTTTTTATGTTTATTACTTTGAACTTTTACGAGAAACGCATCTTTCAGCAGTAGTCATTTTAGTAAAGCTGAACGTGGGCCCGCATTTTAGTGGGTTGGTGGTGGGATTGGAACCTATGCCCACCAAGGTCCAAATCGAGCGCTGTACCGCTAGACTACCTTGGCATGAGTTATTAATCTGAACTATTATTTTTTTCTATTAGTTTTAGTTTTTGAACTATTTTGAACGTTAAATTAAGCATATTTTAATTCAATGTACAACTAGCTTAGTCTGTTTAGATTTAAGAGTTGACAATTGTAACAGTATTTTTAAATTAATTTGCATCTATGTTTAAAGATTTTCAATAGAGCTTTATAAGTAGAAATCAGGAAAGCGGATAAATAATTTAATCGTATTAAGATTTCTACAAAAGAAATTATTAAAATTCTGAATCTGGATATATAGATTTATAAAATACTTTTGAATTTGTGTAAGCATTGCTATTTTTTGTTTTAATTTATTACGTTTAATGACATTTTATTCTCTTTTCTTGAATGTTACTTTCGTTATACTAAATTAGAGTCAGAATAATTCATTTAAAATATTGTGGAGAATTTAATTTTGGGATGTTTTCACTATTAGTATTTAATACAATACAATAAAAGGTGATTTTTCACGTCTATAAAATAACATAACTATCATATGACACATTCATTTTTATTTCGGTTGGGGACATGATTCTCTCTTTATTATTTGTCATATACGGCATATAAACGGTCGACTTCGATGGCTTGATAGGAGTAATTACGTAGAAGAATAACGAAGGTTTTTGGCTGGTGACGGCATCCTTGTGATGTCGCCACTGTTCGCAAAGGTGTCCTGGGTATATGCTTGCACCCACCCGCCTAGGTGGTAGCCCAGTTATACCGCTGAGCACTCGATCCTTGCTGTTATTAGTCTAGATGTCTAGGGGCACGACGTGGTACCACGTAGTGGACGAACAGTCAGGAATATAACCATCATTGAAAATTATTACTCAAATCCTCAGGATCATTAGCATCCCATGAATCTGAATTATTGCTTATATTTTGGCGTTTAATTAATTGTGTTTATTTCAATACATTTTGTCTTTTTTTATCCTAAAATTATACTTTTAGGAGTAAACTCGAAAATGAATCAACGGGAAAGAGTGTCTGGCGTACTCTTCAACCATCTGAACTGCTCCTTGGATTGTAAGAAATTTTTGATTTATTAAAATTTGTGTAATAAAATTTATTATAAATGTATTAAACAGTACTTTTTTAATAAGTCAAACTTTAACGTTGTCATTGTTATCCGTTTTTTTTATAAAACTACTATGTAATTGTACTAATTTAATTGTTGAAAATATAAAAAATGGGAAATACATAAAGCTTAATTGGCCGATGTTTATAGCTTTGCAAAAACGTATGTGCTTACTGAAAATGGTCATTTAACTAATTAATTAGTCTAATTTTTGACATATTTACGCAATTTATTTCAGGGTTTTCTACGTTTTCGAGTTTTATTTAAAACCTTTAATTAATTAGGTTTTTATTAAGTATTCCCCGAATTCGGTGTTTGGGTTAATGTAAAGATGTAAAAATAGCCACATCATTGGTTACTTCAATATTTTTGTAATACCATCAGATTATTTAAACCTAAATAATACTCTGTGCAGATTTATTCCCATTAAAATCCTATATTTATGATTATTTGAAGAACATTCTCTGAAGTCAATTTAATGTATATGTTCATAGTCTAATATGGAAATTCTAGAAAAAAAATCTTTAATTGTCTTTAAGTTGAAAATAAAATGAAGTTAAATAAATATTGGATTGTCCTTGTAAACAGCAACTGTGTCATTGGTAATTTTTTACCAGTTCAAGATTTTTAAATTTTACAATACAATGATGATAAATGTGAAACATTTTCAGGCGTTTAACCATTGGTCAACCAGTTTTATATCGAAAAAGACAACATTCATGGTTTCCCGGTCGTGTGATGACTTGTCAGTGTGACTCTGTATCGAAAGACCTGAATAAACCTGTGGCCAATCAAAATTTTTTTTATTCCATCAAGTTGGATTCAAGTTCGCAAGATAATTGTGAGGTTTGTTTGGCCGACTCCACTTCGCTTGCTCTAGCAATATCGGCATCCGAATTGAAACAAAAATATCCAGTTGGTGCACGCGTTGTTTGTACGTTTTATTGGTTTTTAACATATATATATATATATATATATATATATATATCTTAATTGCCAGTGTTGATTAGAATGTCTTTGGCCTTGCCATCAACTTTTGCTTTTATTGATTTGTTTTAGCAAAAATGTATAGCGTAGAAAATTGATAATTTATAGTATTCAATTGTTAAGAAACCACAAACAAGTTTTGCTCCTGGTTTTTAATAATTACGATGATTCATTCATTCATTTTGGTTGGTGATCACGTGGTCACCTCTTCATTATTTCCCATATTTATACGACATGTAGAACGATCGATTTCGATGGCTTAATAAGCGTAGACAAACGTGGAAAAATAACAAAGTTTCTTGGCTGGTAGACGGCATCCTTGTGACGTCGCCACTGTTCGCAAAGATTGACGAGGCCGCCTGATTTTTTGTCAGGGTTATCTCCCTTAGCCCAAGGGCTACATATGGTATACGTATACCTTTAGATACCTTTTACGTATCCTGGGTGTATGTTCGCACCCACCCGCCGTAGCGGAAGCCCAGTTATACCGCTGTGCACTCGGACCCTGCTGTTATCAGTCTAGATGCCTAGGGGCACCTAGTCCAGGATGCACCACGTGTAGGACTAACAGTCAGGAATATCACCATAATTGGAAATTGAGACTTTATAAGCATTACTCAAATCTTCAGGATCATTAGCATCCCAATTACGATGAAGTTTGTTTGAGAGTGTGATATAAACGTGTGTGTGTGCGACGGATCATCCAGACTTGAATTACGCAGCCTATGTTTTATTTACTTATGTATTACTTTGGATGTTTTGACGGGAAGGCATCTTTTAGCAGTGGGGACATTGTTTAGCGAAGCCGAACGTGGGCCGGTGGTGGGATTAGAACCCAGGTCCAAGTCGAGCGCTGTACCGCTAAACCGTCACGGTCATCTCAACATTAAGTTTTGAATTGTCTCATCCGTTTTTATTTAGTTAATGATGTTTTATATATTAAACAGCCTTTACTTTTGATTCCTTTTAGCTATTTATCGTGATGAACTCGGAGGAATTGGCTATTATTCGGGTTTGATTGCCGAACCTCCAAGTGAACGCAACAGTCATAGGTAAATTGTGTTTTTTGGGGGTGTAGATTATTCATTTTTGCAGGTATTTGCTATTTTTTGATGACGGCTATACTCAGTATTCTGTTCCCAATGAAGTCTATCGTATATGTCATCAATGTGAGTTTATTTGTCAATTGGTTCGTAATTATTTTCTAAGTGGTTTGACTGACGAAATGCATACTGTGAAAATAATTGTTTTTACGTTTTTTTAATTGTAAAAATTTTTAACGTGTAGCAAGTTGAAAAAGCTTGAAATTGTGGCAAATAGTGTACAATTTCTATTACACAGTCGGTTGTTTATATTTGATTGAATGCTGACAAAGTGTAATAGTAATGCAAACCTATTTTTGTGCACATTTAGCTAAAGAAAATTGGCGTGAAGCCACGACAACATCGCAAGAATTTATCAAACGTTATTTGGCTCAATACCCCCAAGTGAGTTTGATTTTTTTCCTATAGGCAAAATTAGCCAACTGTCATGTCTGCTATTTATCGTTATTGCGATGCGAATGATTCTGAGGATTTGAGTAATGCTTATAAAGTTTCAATTTCCAATTATGGTGATATTTTTGACTGTTTTTCATCTATGTGGTGCATCCTGGACTAGGTGCCTATAGGCATGTAGACTAATAACAGCAGGGTCCGAGTGCACAGCGGTATAACTGGGCTTCCGCTACGGCGGGTGGGTGAGAACATACACTCAGGATACTTAAAAGGTATCTAAAGGTATACGTATATCATATGTAGCTGTTGGGCTAACGGAGATAACTGACAAAAAATCAGGCGGCCTGGTCAATCTTTGCGAACAGTGGCGACGCCACAAGGATGCCGTCTACCAGCCAAGAAACTTTGTTACTCTTCCACGTTTGTTACGCTTATCAAGCCATAGAAATCGATCGTTTATATGTCGTATAAATATGGGAAATAATGAAGAGGTGACCACGTGATTATCAACCAAAATGAATGAATGATGTTTAGTTATGTGGCTTACGATAATAATAATATTGGTGCGTAGTAAGTATGATTTATGAAAATTAATCAAAAGTAACTTAACCATTTAATTAAACATTATTGATTTTTCATTTGAATGAACACACATCACCTTTTTGCGATCCCTCCAAGCAATGGGTATTAGATTCGATCATCATACATTGTCCGCGTACTCGTTAAAAATGTAATGGTATCGATCATCTTTTTTTTTTAAAACAAACATTTGTAGCGTCCTATGGTCCGTCTGAAACCCGACCAAGTTGTCGAAACCGAATTGGATGGCGAATGGATTCAGGCCACGGTGGAAAAAGTGGATGCAAGTTTGGTTCTAATGAAATTTTCCGACACGCACAGCGAATGGATTTATAGGGGATCGACACGGCTGGAGCCGTTGTTCAGTGATATGGTATGGTGGCCGTTGAATTGTTTAATTGATGAAATTGTGAAATTCCATTTAGTTGCCGAGGTGGTCTGGCGGTAGAGCGCTCGACTTGGACCTGGGTGGGCATCGGGGTTCGAATCCCACCACCGGTCTACTAAACTGCGGGTCCACGTTCGGCTTTGCTAAACAATGTCCCCACTGCTGAAAGATGCCCGTTTCTCGTCAAAACATTTAAAGTAGTAAAAATAAATAAATAAAATTTTCTAAGTAAATGTAAAGCAACTATTAAGTACTTTACATTATTTTAAATTCTTAATATTTGTTTTTATGAAAAAGACAGCACAATTGAAGATATAGTAAATTACTTTTGACTAATTTTTTATCGAAATAATGTTATAAATGTTGCATTCAATCAGTGAATTGATTAAAAATGAGGTGTACTTAAAGTTCATATTTCTAATCAGGAGGTTATTTCGTTTAAGTTGTATACGTAATACACTTTATGCATTGAATTCTGTTTACATTTGTCATATTACGTTTAATGAATGACATAAATTTCTCCAAATAAAAATAATAGAGAATGTAAACTGTGAGATAAATTCATTTTGTATATTCTCTTCAGTCACAAGCATGTATAGAATTAGTATATATATATATATATATATATATATATATAATATTATACAAAACCCTTTTGCTTAAAAATAAGCATGGGACAATAAGACAACAATTATAGCAAAACCACTACAACAACAACAAAGTCTCGTTGGCATTGAAGATTCTGCAAATCGAAAATTGATCTTTCTTTCGGCTTTCACTCAACCCTGTCATATGTGTAATTCCGTCATCCAGATACGTCCGATCACTTCTTTGCCGTTGTTTGCCGGAATGGCGCCCTCTTGATTGTTTCCGTAGCAGTATAAAACATTTGTACACAGGCCAGGTTGCTAACCTTGCGCGCTCAAACCCTCCTTTATCCAGGCTTGGGACTGGCTAGATTGAATCATTTCTAATCAAAACTATATATATATATATATATATATATATAATATGACGTAATTAGATTAACTGTAAATGTAAATTTCTCTTTTTTTATCTACAGTTTCCCGGTCAAAATTCTCTTATCAGATCCGTTAACAAAACGGTCGAAGTGGAGTGCAATGACGTCGAGGCTTGTAAGTTGGACGATTACTTTTTTATTTAGGAATAGGTCAAAACGGCTGACTTTATTAATTTTTTTCTCTGTTACAAACAAGCGCGTTATTGTTTAGCGGAAAAGCTGCAAAATTGTGTCATTTTGACCCAAGCAAGCACAAAGCCAAAGTAGATCCATGTTGGCTTGTCAGACAAAGGCTATTCCATTAGTACACAAAAGATGTCTAACATGATTAATTTGACACTTGTCTTATTGTGGCAAGTTTTGGTGGTACCTGAATGATTTCAGAAGACTGATTGCTTGTTGGCAACGCCTCTTCGGTTGAATTCTACTTTTGATACAATTTCGACAAGTTTACCAACATTTAGACATGACAATTTTGTTATATTACAACTGGAGTAGTCTAGCGGTTGAGCGCTCGATTTGGGCCTGGGTGGGCATTGGGGTTCGAATCCCACCACCGGCCCACTAAATACGGGCCCACATTTGGCTTGGCTAAAATGTCCACTGCTGAACGATATTTCCCGTAAAACTTTTAAAGTAGTAAATAAAATATTGACATTTAAGTTATTATTATTATTACTATTATTGGCGGTATATCTCATTAATTAATGTGACGTTAAACAGGGGCTAAAATGGGACCTGTCAAAATTAACACATTGAAATTGATTGACTTTCTCCTCACATCACATCAACATTTTACTAAAATAGCCCTTAAAACATCACTTTAGCAATACTAATATTCAAAATACTAAAAATATTTTTTTTACAAATAAGTAATACCAAATTCTCACTTAAACTAAAAACCCAGAATTTACACATTTCGACAAGATAAAAATACTACTACATTATTTGCTTAAAAATAAATTATATTATAAAATATGTACATGTAGAGATAATGGACATTACCAATTGTCCAAATTGAGTAAAGCTATTCCATAACATGATGTTATATACTAGATGGCTCCGTATTTGGCAAATGTCCATTTAAAAATATTTTCTATCAAATATTTTTAAGGACAGTTGGCGGAGTGCTAGACTTGGGTCTGGCACATGTTCCAGTTTTACTGGCAGTGCCAAATGCCGAATCTTGTTTGGTATCGCCAAATGGTAGATAATAAAACCAACCAAGGGAAAAAGAATTTAAAAAAGTCCTATTGGTCAACCTCCGTGAGTGAGTGTGAGTCACGTTGGTGCATTCTTCTATCAAAAGGGGATTGTTCAACCTTGAAAATGTATATAATGTGGAAAAATCAATATTTACATAAGACTTTTTTTCCATCTCCAACTTACGAGTGATGATCACACACTAACATAAAAGGTTATCTGACATTTATTGGTTCCTTTTTTCGCAACTTTTTCCTTTGGTTAGTTTTATCATTTACCCACCAAATGTCTACATGCTGAAACATGTTTGCCATCAAGTGCTCAAGCAGTAAAAACCGAATAAATTAAAATCACCGAACTGTGTTCTCTATTTTTGTCATAATCATGTTATTCAGTATGTATGCAATAAATGAATGTGTATTGTTGTTTCCATATTCATTTTCCAATCGCCATTAATTGTCGACAGCCCTATCATCCGGTTGCAAACGTCGTAAGGCGCGAAAGTCGGCTACTGGCAAGCAGCTGGATGTTGGAAAATCGCTGTCGACACCCAAACGTGTTCATGTCAACATGTCCTATACAGATCTCGCTGATTTAGAATTGGTTGGCGTGCGAGTTCCCTATTTGGACGATTTATTCAAGAAATTTGAATATAAAAAGTTTGGTAATTTGTGACCATTTCAATAATGCGGCGTTAAAATGTATATTTGGCTTACTCTACACATGAATGCGAATACATTGATGCTATTATCGGTTTCAGTTGGAAATTATAAAGATATGGACCAGTTACTTTCTGGTGTTGATCTATTGTAGTTTACTTGGGTCATTTTTTCTAGTTTTATAGAACGACTATAGTTTTTTTTGGGTTTATTAATGGTGTGTTTTAAGGTGATAATTTTCTAAAATGTGAATATTTAGCAGAGCCAAAGTACATGTCCATTGAGGTACGAGTGTAGCACCTTTGCCACATCTGCCAATTTAGTACAAAGAGGTGCTTATGGTAACTGGTTCCATTTTTAATGTGAACAAAACAATAACAATACTGATGATCCTGAGGATGCTGAGTAATGCTTATGCAAAGTCTCACATTCCAATGGTGGTGATATTCCTGACTGTTCGTCCTCCACGTGGTGCATCTTGGACTAGGTGCCTATAGGCATCTAGACTAATAACAGCACTAGACATCCTTTTGGTGAACGGGTGTCTAAGAGGCATTTCTAGATATCTATTTACCAAATGCAGCTACTCAGGCTTGTGGATCTGTCAACTCCCAATTCCTTTGAAGAAGATTGCCTCGTCAATTTTTGTAAACACTAGCGTCGTCGCAAGGAAGTAATTTTTTTTGTCAATAATTTTTCTTTATCCTCCTCCAAGTCCAATTTGCATCTGACAATCTCTGCATAAGAATTAGGGATGCTATGCAAACTTGGAACAGGTGGTGGTTCTGTTGCCAACGTTTGTTGTTGTAATAACAACAAGTATCTAATTATTGCAAACAAGGGCGTTTTGTATAACTCGATTTTGCTTATAAAGTTTTAAAGTTTGGGTTTGTATGAAAAGTTAATTATTAAAGATTAAAAAGATGTTTATCATATTGTTAAAACTTTATAACGTATAATTTATTGTTATTATTATCATTATTAATATTACTATTATTATTATTATTATTATTATTATTATTATTATTATTATTATTATTATTATTATTATTATTATTATTATTATTATTATTATTATTAATATTATTATCATTATTATTATTATTATTGTTATTATTATTATTATTATTATTATTATTATTATTATTATTATTATTATTATTATTATTATTATTATTATTATTATTATTATTATTATTATTACTATTATTATCATTATTATTACTATTATTATTATTATTATTATTATTATTATTATTATTATTACTATTATTATCATTATTATTACTATTATTATTATTATTATTATTATTATTATTATTATTATTATTATTATTATTATTATCATTATTATTACTATTATTATTATTATTATTATTATTATTATTATTATTATTATTATTACTATTATTATCATTATTATTACTATTATTATTATTATTATTATTATTATTATTATTATTATTATTATTACTATTATTATCATTATTATTACTATTATTATTATTATTATTATTATTATTATTCAAGTTACTCACAAATGCGGCCTTCAGTGTTTGGATGCTTGTCACAAGCCAATCAATGAAGGTTTAGCAGAAGGTTGTTGTGTTCACACAATCCACTCGACTACAAAGGTTTGAATCCGTTAGAAATTCCTTTTCGCTGGTTGGTTGAGGTACGTTTTATTGTCCGGGATAAATACCCGAATTTGAATGAATTTTCTTTTTTATGCCAAGGTCACACAAGTTCGATTCTATTGGTCAGAATATCGAAGGCTACCTAAATTGGAATGGAATGCAATCGCGATTGAGTCTATCCATTGATCCGATCGAACTTGGGAATTTCATTTATACTTACAAATATTTTTATTGGTGATGTCACTCTTCATTATTTTGCTATATTTACACGGCATATAAAACGATCGATCTCAATGGTATGATAAGCCTAACAAACGTAGAAGAATAACAAAGTTTTTTGGTTAATAAACGACATCCTTGTGACGTCGCCACTATCCGCAAAGATTGACAAGTCCGTCTGATATTTTTATCAGGGTTATCTCCCTGTAACTCAACAGCTACATATTGTATACGTATACCTTAAGATAACCTTTAAGTATTCTTGGTGTATGCTTGCACTCATCTAGTTATATTGCTGTGCACTCGGTCCTTGCTGTTATTAGCCTAGTTGCCTGTTGACACCTAGTCCAGGATGTACTACGTGGAGGACGAACAGTCAGGAATATCACCATTACTGGAAATTGAGACTTTGTTAAGCATTGCTCAGCATCCTCAGGATCATTGGCATCCCTTATTTACATTCTTATTGTAGCTGGTACCAAGTTTGACTGAGAAAAAAGGAAGGTTGGAGAGCAGGATTGAAGAAACCTGACCTTTTTTAATAATAATAACAATGCTAAAACAAAATTAAAATGAGGACACTATTCCAAATGAATTATTTAAATGGGCGTCCGTTTGTTTACCCCTATGCAGCCAACAGAGATCATTAGGGGCTTAACTCGGGGATGTAATTAACATTTAATGTCAGCACACCTCGCAAGTGTCGTTCTTTGGTACACATTACACAAGTTGATATTTTTGCAAACGTTTTGGTTTTTTTGGACTACTCCTGGGTGATAATAGTCGGTGGGGGTTGTTTATCCTGGATGATGATGATGATGATTCCGATAACGGAGATTGGCTAAAGAGCTATTGAATTCAATCTCGCACGATTTTCAAAACCAAAAGTTCAATGTACAAATGCACATGGAAGAATCTTGTTGGTCCGTGCTAGTTTAACCGAAAGAGTTTCGAACACAAATTTGCCTTTCTAGCACGTTGTGTGAACATCAAAAATACCATAATTTCTAATTATAGCTAACTTTGTCATTTTCTTCATATTGGAAATTATTGGGATGCTAATGATCCTGAGGATTTGAGTAATGCTTATAAAGTCTCAATTTCCAATGATGGTGATATACTCTGACTGTTAGTCCTTCACGTGGTGCATCCTGGACCAGTTTCCAGGCACTAGACTAATAACAGCAGGGTCCGAGCGCACAGCGGTATAACTGGGCTTCCGCTACGGCGGGGTGCGAACATACACCCAGGATACTTAAAAGGTATCTAAAGGTATACGTATACTATATGTAGCCCTTGGGCTAAGGGAGATAACCCTGACAAAAAATCAGGCGGCCTCGTCAATCTTTATGAACAGTGGCGACGTCACAAGTGATGCCGTCTACCAGCTCAAGAAACTTTTGTTATTCTTCCACGCTTGTCAAGCCATCGAAATCGATCATTCTACATGTCGTGTATAAATATGGAAAATAATGAAGAGGTGACCACGTCACCAACCAAAAAAAAACATTGGAAATTATTATTATTATTATTATTGCATTAAACTTTAATACGTCACTGGAGATGCATTTAGCACAAAAATATAATTTCACCATTAATCAAATAATAATAATAATAATGCTGGCGTGGTCTAGCGGTACAGCGCTCGACTTGGACCTGGGTGAGCATGGATTTGAATCCTACCACCGGCGGGCCCACGTTTGGCTTCGCTAAAATATCTACTGCTGAAAGTAGTTAAAATAAATAATTAAAAAATAATATCCAATCATTTATTATATTTGACTTGTATAACGTTAATGATCTCGAGGGTTTAGATAATGCTTATAAAGTCTTAATTTCCTGAATATTTTTCCTCCACGTGATACATCTTAGACCAGATGCTCCTAGGCATCTACAGACTAGTAACAATCGGGTTCGAGTGCACAACTGTTGGGCCATGTTTCCGTTACAGCTTGTGGGGTGCGAGCATACACCTGTACTTAAAAAGGTATCTTATAGTACACACTATACGTAGTTTGGGCCATGGGAGATAACCTCTTTACAAAAAATCAGGCGGTCTCGTCAATCTTTGCTAACAGTGGCGACGTCACAAGGATGCCGTTTACCAGCCAAGAAACCTCGTTATTCTTCCACGTTGTGTTAGTCTTATCAAGCCATCGAAGTCGATCGTTTGCTATGCCGTATAAACATGGCAAATAATGAAAAGTTGACGTGGTCACCAATCAAAATGAATGAATGGATGTATAACGTTTCTTTCAATCAAAATGGATTGGATTAGATTGTTCTCATGAATGTACAGTGTGCCAACAAATGAATGACTATCTTTTATTTTGCAGATTTTTGTACAATCCCACGTCGAATGACGATGCCAAGTCGATGATTGTGTACAGCGCTCCATGTGGTCGACGCTTGGGTTCCATGCATGAACTCGAACGGTTTCTCGATTGCACCAATTGTCAACTGACGACCGACTTGTTTACGTTCGATACCGACATTGTCATTAATCGGGAATTTCGGGCAGAAAAGGTAGGGTGAAATGTTTGTGTGTGTGTGTGTGTGGTCGTTCATCACTTTTCAAATTGGACTTGGTTTGAATACAACACGAGGCTTTCAATCATTTTTTAAAATTTGTGTTTGCTACTTCGATTGTTTTAACGGGAAATGTGCATACCAGCAGTGGACATTGCTTACGAAGCCGGAACGTGGGCCCGCTTTTAGTGTAGGACCGGTGGTGGATTCGAACCCTGATGCCCACCCAGGTCCAAATCGGAAAGGATGTACGGCTAGATTATTCATTTTTTCATTCATTTTGGTTGGTGACGTGG
Organism: Cardicola forsteri; assembly: GCA_025895645.1. NCBI lineage: Eukaryota > Metazoa > Platyhelminthes > Trematoda > Strigeidida > Aporocotylidae > Cardicola > Cardicola forsteri. The sequence continues at coordinate 153,674 of JAKXYG010000798.1, read as the reverse complement.
TCACCTCTTTATTACTCTCATATTTATACGACATGTAGAACGATCGATTTCGATGGCTTGACAAGCGTAGACAAACGTGGAAGAATAACAAAAGTTTCTTGGCTGGTAGACGGTGATCCTTGTGACGTCGCCACTGTTCACAAAGATTGACGAGGCTGCCTGATTTTTTGTCAGGGTTATTCCCCCTTAGCCCAAGGGCTACATATGGTATACGTATATACCTTTAGATACCTTTTACGTATTCTGGGTGTATGTTCGCACCACCTGTAGCGGAAGTCTGTTATACCACTGTGCACTCGACCCCAAGCTGCTAGTCTAGATGCCTTAGGGCACCTAGTCCAGATGCACCACGTGGAGGACTAGCAGTCAGGAATATCACCATCATTGGAAATTGAGACTTTATAAGCACTACTCAAATCCTTAGGATCATTAGCATCCCTGGCTAGATCATATTCGCACAATATGCCTCCAACATTTTGCATGTGAAGAAAATGTTGTATACTTTAAAGTAGTGAAATGTTTTGAGCTAATAGGCGGTATTCTTGCCACAAGAGCACGCTTTACACAGATTAACGAGGTAGTCTGATGTTTTGTCGAGATTGTGCTTTTTAACCCAATGGCTACACGTGATATAATCATATAACTTTAACTATTCTTTACACACCCTGGGTATATATTTGCTTCCATTCACTAAGGCAAAGGTCCAATTGTACCATTATGCATTTGGTCTATAATCCATTTCTATTTGACTTTAAGAAGCATTGGATAGAAGTACGGAAACAGCATTATTACCAATGGAAATCAGGACTTTGTAACCATTACTTAAATCCTCAAAGTTATAGGTCGATGTTTCTACCACTGAGCTACATCGGCAAAAATGCAGGAAATTGGGTTATTTTTCAAAATAGGTAAGAAAAAATTGAATCAGTGATTTTTATAAATGGGACATTTTAATTGGGTATGTTTCTTTGGTTGGGTGGGCCATTTGTTGGTCATATGACCACGTGCATAATTCTAGGACTGTAGTACTCCTCGATTGCCTAAGTTGACACAGGCGATGATGGTCGAGCGATTGAAACCAAACTCTTCAGAGCGTTGACTACTAAGTCACTTCACCAACGAACCACTTGGATTGAAATGTTTTTATTCCTTGTTTATATATATATATATATATATATATATATATATCATACGTTGTTTGCACACATCCTTTCTGACTGTTTTTATTAATTTTTAAAAGTTTTTAATGTCAATAATCTGGTTGATTATTGCTTTTTACAGGAGTGTAAGGTAAATAGTGGTATCTTCCTATCGATAAGTTTAAAACATTCATTTTTTATTATTTATTTTGTTTGGGATTTTGTTGTACAATGGGGATGCATTCTTCGTCAAGGGGACATTGCAAGAAATCAAAACAAAAGTTTGCATTTAGTGGGATTCGAATCAATATCTATTCATTTGCGAGTCCGGCGCGTTGACCATTTTTGCCATCACAGCAGATGGGGCATGTTTTTTCCTTTTTGAATACTGATATTGGCTCAACTTATTCAATAGAAGTGACATGCGGCACAATGTTAGTAGCCTAACTGCAATATCCTGTTTTTAGGGACTACAATATTGTTCATCATTCATTCATTTTGGTTGGTGACGTGGTCACTCCTTCATTATTTCCCATATTTATACGACATGTAGAACGATTGATTTCGATGGATTGACAAGCGTAGACAAACGGAAGAATAACAAAGTTTTGGCTGGTAGGAGGACTAACAGTTAGGGAATATCATCATCATTGGAAATTGAGACTTTATAAGCATTACTCAAATCCTCAGGATCATTAGCATCATTAATTTTCGCCAAACATGAAATAACTTCGATTCAAACGCGACAGAACGATGACATTGAATGTTTACGAGAAACATTTTAGCAAAACCAAACAAGGACCCGCACTTGGTGTCGGCGGTTGGAATTGAACCCCGATGCCTACTCAGGTTTGAGTTGAGCACTAGATTAACTGAATAATAAATCCATTTGGGTTGAGCCAACCAAGAGTACTGTAGAGCTGTTTCATCCTCGTTTAAAATCATTATTAGCAGTTCATAGATTTCAAGTCTTACACGAACTTGAGCCTATGTCCCCATTGGATATCAGGCCGAAGCCTTAGGCACTGAATTGCGTTTGGTTGACATAACATAACATTTTCACTAATTCCCAGTTTGAGCAGCTTCCCGAATTGCTATACGAATAGGTTGTCAAATGCGATTTGAATTTAAAAGGATAAATGAAGTTTCTTGGGTAGAAGACCACTTCCTTGTGACGGCACCAGTGTTCAGAGGAATTGATTAGGCGATCTTCTTCAAGGTTGATGACGGTTGACGGATCGATAAGCCTTATCTGCTGAATATAGTTACCTTGAAATACCTTTTAAGTATCTTGGGTGTTTGCTAGCATCCATTCACTGAACGGGAGTCCAGTTATACCGCTGTGCACTCGGTCTCCGCTATTATTAATCTAGTCCAGGATGAACAGTCAGGAATATCACCATTATTACAGAAATTGAGCCTTTGTAAACATTACTCAAATCCTTGTGGATCATTAACATTATTGATTAATGCTTCATATACACATCCATATTTGCATATTTTTTCCAAACACAGACTTTGACCAATATTGCCGATTTGTCGTACGGCAAAGAAAACATTCCTGTCCAATGCGTCAATTCGGTAGACAATGAAGTTCCAAGTTACATTGATTATATTCCTCAACGACAGCCAGTGGGCAACGTGCCGCTTAACAATGATGCCAACTTTATGGTGTGTTGCGACTGCACGGACAATTGTCGGGATCGAAGCAAATGCGCTTGTCAACAATTAACTAGTACGTTTAAACGGGATGCTAATGACCCTGAGGATTTGAGTAATGCTTGTAAAGTCTCAATTTTCAATGATAGTGATATTCCTGACTATTAGTCCTCCACGTGGTGCATCCTGGACTAGGTGCCCCTAGGCATCTAGACTAATAACAGCAGGGTCCGAGTGCACAGCGGTAAAACTGGGCTTCCGCTACGGCGGGTGGGTGCAAACATACACCCAGGATAGTTAAAAGGTATCTAAATGTATACGTTATTATATGTAGCCCTTTGGGCTAGTGGGAGATAACCCCTGACAAAAAATCGTATGGTTTAGTCCATCTTTGCGAACAGTGGCGACGTCACAAGGATGCCGTCTACCAGTCAAGAAATTTTGTTATTCTTCCACGTTTGTCTACGCTTGTCAAGCCATCGAAATCGATTGTTCTACATGTCGTATAAATATGGGAAATAATGAAGAGGTGACCACGTCACCAACTAAAATGAAAAAATGAATGTACGTTGAAATGGCACGTTGTCAACCCTCCCCCCCCAACGCGTAATGCTGTTTGCATGACGGTTGTGACGATGGGCCTCACACCATTTATTTATTTGCTTCGATGTTTTGACGGAAAACATTTCGTAGTAAATGCTAATTTTTTAAATTTCTTTGGTTGACTAATATCAATATCATAGCCTATCTCAAGTTGGGTTGAGAATGGAGTTAAGGCTGTTTGAAAGCAATAGAAAACGGTATTGAGTCTTCAATAGACTCAAATCAATATGGTCATGTTCTTCCATTCGTCTAAAGACAACACTTCGTTTGTACGCATCAATAATCATTCCTACGGCAATATATGGGAGTGAAAGGTGGAAACGTACGGACAAGATTGATAAGATGGTGGATGTTTTCCATTGCCGGTGTCTTAGAAGTATTTTAAAGATTACCTGGCGCGATCACATTTTAAATGATAATATCATGGAAAGAACTGACTCTCGTTCACTTTATGACATCATTACAATTAGACGAAGAAAATTACTTGGTCAAATTCTACGCTTACCGCCCGAAAAACCAGCAAGAACGGTTTTGGAATGAACAGTTGTAAATGGTAAAAGAAAGGTTGACAGACCAAAGAAAACTTGGATAAGAACTATTCGGGAAGATCTAATTAAAATAAATGTTTCATGGGCACAAGCAAAATGTTTGGCAGAATGTTCAAATACATGGAAACATTTTGTTGTCTTATGTTCTCTTTGAATTACAAGACTTTGATGTTAATTTTTGCTGTAATTGTTATCTTATTCCCCATGCTTCTTTAAGCAAAAGTGGTTTTGTAATAATAATAATAATAATAACAACAACAAGAGGAGGATACGAGTGTATTAAACTACCGGAAAAAAGGGTGAAAGTATGCCGATTTCGATGAGTGAAATGCAGATAACAGTTTTAAATACGCAGAAACTCCAAAGATCAAAATATAAGGTTCAATCTTGTTTGTTTATGCTCTTTAGAATTAACGTCTTTGTCCATTGGATAGGGCAGTTTTTGGTTGTTGAAAATGTGGACATTGTAAACATGTTTTCCTTATTTCCAGTTGAAAGCAGTTCGTTGACCAATCTTTCTGGCATGGTCGATTCCCAAGCCGGCTATCGCTATCGGCGTTTGTCGCAGTTTACCGTAGGCGGTATCTACGAGTGCAATGCGGGATGTCAGTGTGACCGCCGATGTAGCAATCGCGTCGTTCAGCAAGGTTTGTGGACAAAACTGCAAGTTTTCAAAACCAGTCGCAAGTGAGTCGTTGTCAACAAGGCTTTCGATACTTGTCCATTTAGCCTCCAATGGTATCGTTGGTGACGTGATCACCTCTTTTTTATTCCATCTTGCTTGCAATTATAACAGACGAAAGTTATTCGGCTGACAGATGGCACCAGTGTTTGCAAAGATTGACGAAGCCGCCTGAATTTTTGACAGGGTTATGTCCTTGAGGCCAACGGTGTATGTATACCTTAGGATACTTTTTAACTACCTGGGGTACGTGTTTGCATCCATTTTCCAAGACGGAAGTCCAGTTATACTGTTGCACTTTCGGTTCCTGATTCATGTCAGTCGAAATCCAGGGATCCGCGGGCCTTCGAACTGCTGCGCTACATTTTCAAAAACATCGGAAAATTAGAAAATATACGTACAATTATATTCTACATTGATTAGCAGTAATAATAATAATAATAATAATAATAATCATCATCATCATCATCATTGATAATGGAGGCTTAATATAAACATGACTTAAATCTCCTAGATCATCAGTAGTGTATGGATTACAATTCAATTGTCAAGTTATTTCAAGCTAAACAGCAGGTTGGTTGGCAGTAACAGTTTCGGATTCCTTGATCAGGACTTGTCTACTATTGCAATTTAATCCCCTCTCCCAATTCTGTTAATATTGTGTCACAAACAAGCACTTTCCATTGTTTTAACGATTTTAAAAAAAAATAATTTATAAATGCAATATTATAAGCTATCTAATGCCTTTTGGAATGAGACGGGCGGGGGCCCAGAATGCATTCTACGTTCTGTTTACAAAATCTGTTCGAATATTCTTTGAAACCGAATCAACCAATTTTTTAATCAATTATAATTTTTCAAGGGTTGAACTGTTGTCAATTAAATGTAGTCTGTGCCATATATGTTTTATTCAGAAGAAACCGTTGACAAATAAATGATTTGAAATGGTTTATATTGGAAAGCAATATTAAATTGCCTTTACAGCCATTACAACAAATAACGCAAAAAAGTGATTATTTAACTAAAACTACTCTAGCAACTCACATAGCGTACAAGAGAAACGTCACTTCAATTATAAAATATACAATACTATATAATAATTTTAGAAAGTTTAATTATATATGCCTATATATTGTAAGTAATAAAAAATGAGCGGATGAGCGTAATCTCAAGGTTAAACGTAAATAATAAATAACTCGATTTATTTCAGAAATTTTTAAAAGTTCACGTTTATTTTGATAAACATTATGACATGACAATTAGGTCAAAGTTCAATATGCATTTAACAATTAGTCATTGTTCATTTTTAATGCAATTAAGCATACAAAATAATAATAATAGATTAATTATGTAACTTTAACTTATTATTTTGCAATGACATTTGTTTTTGTACTTGACTGGACTTGTAATTGAAAGGATGTGGAAAATGCTGTCTACGCTTTTAAAATGGCAACCAACAGTGTATCAAAACGAACAACCGATGAAAGAGATGAAAGATTCCCGTATACAAAAGTTTCTTACAAACTAATAAGGAACAATGTCACGTCTTTGCTGTCGTGTGCACAGCGCTGGTTTGGACACTTTCCTCATACAAATTCTGATGCAATCTCACGTATCGTAACCGTAGCTTGTCCAGTTGCCAACTGGAACAAGAGGATAGGTGGTCAGAAACGTACATGTTTGACGGATATGTTTGGGCGACAATCTTCACACTGTCTTGGAAACAATGGCCAAGTCGGTTGGACTGGCATGTCTCCGAAAATTATGAACAATGGAAGGGGATTATTCGTGATGCTATGCGAAGATGTGAAGATGTGGCTTTGCCACTAACTTTTGCTGTTGTTTGTTGCTGATAGACAACCGTGTACCATAACTTGCTTTCCATACAATAGTTACAAGAATCTAAAACCATCCATTTAATGTATTGTTGTATTTTAGGGGCTGGGGTATTCGAGCCTTGCATGCAATCCCCAAAGGTGCATTTATTTGTATTTATGCCGGAGCTGTGTACGATGAAACGATGGCAGTACAAGTAAGTCGAACTTACAACCGGGATCTGACCGGTTAAAAATTCATTTAAAAATTTAATTTTTGTCTTTAAAGTACACTATTTAGCATTTTTAAAATAATATGATAATTTTACTTTTTGTTTTGTGGAAAAACGATTTTTTTTTAAATTTACTATAGTGACTGCTGCAATATTCAAACTTAAATTATTTTGAAATAGAAAATTTTAATTTTTGATATATTTATTAAATTAATTAACAAAAAAAATACATATAAACAATTAAATAATAATTTAAATAATATACTTCGTGTCTTTTGTTCGGCTCTTGTGTGTGTGTGCATTAGGAAGGCTTCGATTATGGCGACGAATATCAAGCCGAGCTAGATTATATTGAAACGGTGGAAAAGGAAAAGGAAGGCTACGAATCGACGGTGGACAATATCGAAATTTACACCGACGAATCGTTGGTCAGCAAAATCAAGTCGCTGTTGAACAACACGAAACGTGCCAAACCGTCGGTCAAGAATGTCAAGCATCGAACCAGGACGAAGCGTCGGTCGAAATCGGAAGATTCGTTTGATGAGTCAACAAGTACGACTAGCAGCAGCAGCAGCGGCGGCAGCAGTACTAGTAGTAGTAATACGATAACCTCGTTATCGGACGACGATCAGTCGGCCACTCGTCAGAGTTGCATTCAGTCGTGCGCTTTAAAACATTCGCAAAGCGAGCCCGTCATAATGGGCCATTTGGATGAAACGAACAACGACGACGCAACGGTTGTTCAATATGACGACAAGCCGATTGAAATTGAAGCTGTCGGTGACGTCAATCAAGATACTGCATCGGCCGAACCGGGTCAACTGTCCGAAATCACGAACAATCATGACGCTACTACACGTGCCGACGATTTGCCCGCCGAATTATCTCCAACAAATCGCGATACATCGCTATCCGTTGGTCAGATTGACGATGGGGAACAGGCAACACTAAAAAGTGATGATGATGATGTTGACAAGGATGATACGAATGTAACAACGGTGTCTTCGCCCAATCGTATTGACGAAGGTATCGATTTGGTGGTTCAAACTGACAGCAACAACAATGCATTGGGTCAAGATGACGATAAGCACAACGGTATACTTGATTTGGTGCAAGACGTACAAGAAAGTGATGCCAAAGAAGATATTGCAACGAATTCACGTACCGAAACAGATACGTTGGATATTGACAAGATCAAGTTGGACGAACCTTTGATTGAAACACAAAACGACGACAATCACGTATCCCTTGACCCAACCAAAGTCTCAACTCGACAGCTGTCTTGTCGTCCAAAACACCAAGAGAATTTGACCACAGTTGTTGGAAATAGATTTTTACTCAAACATCATCATCATCATCGTCATCGTCATCATCATACATTGACCGAAGCCAAGAAACGGCTGAATCGGTTGACTATACCCGAACAAGCTTTGAGATTGTCGAAGAAATTTGGGCCAATTTTGAAGCGCAAACGATTTGCCAAAGATCCCTATCTCAACCGAATACCCATTGTCCAACTGCTTCGTATAAAAGGTTTGTACTTTACTGTGTTTGGGGGGGCATATTTGGATTTAATAATGGCATAGTTAGCAGGCTGGCATGCTAATGATCCTGAGGATTTGAGTAGTGCTTCGTGATTGTGCCACTGTTTGTAAATATTGACGAGGCCGCTTGATTGTCTATTAGTGTTATCCCTCCTAGTCTACATGTGGTATACATAATATGCCTTAAGATGCATTTTAAGTATCTTGGGTGTATGCTTGGACCCACCGGCCAAATTGGAATTCCAGTTCTACGGCTGTGCACTTGGTCTTAACTGTGCTAGTCCAGGATGCGTCACGTGGAGGACGAACAGTCAAGAATATTAGCATCATTGGAAGTTGACACTTTATAAGTATTACTCAAATCCATTTGTTTACCCCTATGCAGCCAACAGAGATTATTGGAGGGGTTTACCTCAGGAGATGTCATTAACATTTAATGTCAGCACACCTCGCAAGTGTCGTTGTGTAAGTACACACTACAAAAGTTGACATTTTTGCAGACGTTTTGGTTTTCTGGACTACCCTAGGCGATAATAACCGGTTGGGGGGATGTTTATCCCCGATGATGATGATGATGTGACATACAAAAATAATTATTTACTTTACAAAAGAGAGATTAATGTATTTTCCAAAAAAATAAGAAAACGCATAGACTGCTTAATAACCCCATATTACTAATTCAAAAAATGGACCTCTTACGTAAATTAATTCACAATGGCAGCATATGCCATATGATGACTTGACTAATACTGTTTTCATTTTTGTTTGACATTTTTGTAAACAAAAAGCGCCCAAACCTGAAGAAACTTTCAACTGGTCCGTACTACAGCACGACGACTCTAAATTTCGAAATTCACTTGGTCCAACAAAATTGTCGCGACTTAAAAAAGAAACTATAGTCGGTGGTAATAAATCCAATTTGAAATCATTGGAAGAGTAAGTAGGATGCTCATTTTTTGTAATATATGAATTTAAACTTGTGTTTTGTACTAGTTTTTACAAATATCAAAAATGTATTTATCAAAAGGTGTGTCTATTTTGCATACATGTTTTTTGTTTCAATTAGAGGCTTGAAGCTTTTTTTCTAGTTCCGATGTGTATTCCTTTTAATAATTTTTTTTTGTGTGTGTGACTGGATTCTAATAATTCCGATGGTTTCAATAACGCTTGTATGTAGGGTCTCTAATTCCGATGATACTGATAATCTTCTAACTTTGCACCTTCGTGTTGTGTAATTAGAGCAAATTAGGTATGTATACCGTGTACACAGTTGTATACCTAGATTTCGACCTTTATTGACTGATGCAAATATACATCCAAGGTATGTAAAAGAATATCAAGTAACAAGTGTAGCTGTAGGAATAAGGGAAACCAACTGGACAAAAAATTAGGCATATGAAACAGCTGTCCAGTGCTCCTGGTTGACTTAAAAAACCTAGTAAATTTATTATTCAAGTGAATTTGACAATACTAATATAACATTTCTAAAAACATATAATCCCTTGAAAACCCATTGATTAATACAACCGAACCGTACTATATAAAGCTATTAAACCTGGCAGTATGCAAGGACCTATATGGTAAAGTCCTAGTAAAAGGGTTCTCTCACTTGCAAAACCGGTAGTAACGAGCAGCATTTGAAGACACTGGGCAATTAGAATTGATCAGATTCCTATAAATAATAAATTTACAGGTCGAAGGTCATCCACCCGTAGCTCAGTGGTTTAAGGCGCTGGCCTGACACCAGATAGGGCGTTAGTGCAAGTTCATGTGTACGTAAAACTTGAAAGGTATGCGCTGCTAATGATTCCAAATAAGGATGAAACAGCTGTACAGTGCTCCTGGAGGACTTAAAAACATAGTGAATTTATTATTCAAGTGAATCTGAGAATACTAATATAACATTTCTAAAAAAACATAATCCCTTAAAAACTCATTGATAAATATTTATCAATTGTTTTGTTTAATAATGTTATTATCAAGATACTGTCTACTAACTAGCAAACCTTATTACATTTTTTGTAGCTGTTTCTTGATACGAAGAGGTCCTTTTTATTTATTAGAAAAGGGATTCAAAAGAGAATTTTTCGCATTATCTCACTTATGGTTCCGAAGTAGTCGTCACTGTTATCAGATCAAACGAAATTTTGAATTACTAAACAGCGAACAAAAGATTTATTAGTGGGTTTTCAAGGGTATATATATATATATTATACAAAACCCTTTTGCTTTAAAAATAAGCATGGGGCAATAAGACAATTACAACAAAACAAGAACAACAACAAAGTTTCGTTGGCATTGAAGATTCTGCAAATCGAAAATTGAGCTTCCTTTCGGCTTTTACTCAACTCTGTCATCCAGATACCTGCAATCACTTCTTTGCCGTTGTTTGCCGGAATGGCGTTTTCTTATTGTTTCCGTAGCAGTATACATTTTTTACAGAGGCCGGGTTGCTAACTTTGCGCTCTAAAACCCTCCTCCTTTATTCAGGCTTGGGATTGGCTAGATTAAATCATTTTTATTCCAAACTAGGTGGAGTTATTTTCAAGGGTGATATGTTAGAATTGTCAGATTTACTGAATAATAAATGCACTTGGTTTGGGACAATTAGGACCACTGTAGTACAGCTGTTTCATCCTTAGCAGTACATGCCTTTCGCGTTTCACACGAACTTGAATTCATACCCCATCTAGTGTCAAGTTGAAGCCTTGACCAATGAGCTACGGGTGGATGAATAAAAGATGACAAATTTCGTTTTTGTTTTTAAATAAAATTAACACTGCAATTTGTGTCAATATTATTTTTAGATGCGAAAATAATGATGACGAACGTGCGAAATATTTGCGTAAATACAAGTGTAAGTACATCTTTTTTTGTAAAATGTAAAAAAACAACCGTTTTTATTTTTTTTTAATTATTGCACGTGCGATTATATTGAACATTCAGGTCGACGTTCAATTTCCAATGGTTTGAGATCGACCAATAAAAAGTCGTGCTACTTACGCCGATCGCATCAAAGTTATGACGACAGACGAGCCGACGGAAAACATCGCCGTCATCATCATCATCACCATCATCACCGCCATCAGCAACAGCAACAACACCGTCACGATCATTTGCCCAATCAAAGCAACTCTAGTCAATCTACCAAACGTGCTTATCCAATTGTAACCAAAGATTGGCTTCATGTTCGTAGTTATTTCGACGATATCAATCCTTACATTATGGATGCGAAGAAAATGGGCAATGTTGGCCGATACTTCAATCATTCGTGCAATCCCAACGTGTTTGTACAAAATGTGTTTATACATACACACGATCAACGCTTTCCCGAGGTCGCTTTCTTTGCCTAATAAAATTGATTGTTATAATAATAAAAATTATAAGAAATAGTTTTTAATTATTTTCTTTGATAACGAAACCGAAGCGCTACATATGTACAGAAATATTTCACATTAATGTACGTTGAGTTATCTGGGGGGGGCGTTTGAAATACATTGTTTAATGTTTAGATAAAGTGAGTTTGAATGGTGCATTAAAAAAATTTTGTGGGTTATTTGAATCAACGTTCAATGTTAGGGTCTATGTTATTAAGTAAGAACCAAAATTTAATATTTTAGTTTTATAAATAAATGTGCCGAGGTGGTCTAGCGGTAAAGCGCTCGAATTCGGACCTTGGTGGGCATCGGGGTTTGAATCCCACCATCAGCCCACTAAAATGCGGACCCACGTTCGGTTTCGCTAAAATGTCCACTACTGAAAGATGTTCCTCGTAAACATTCAAAGTAGCAAACATGAAAAGACGCACATGGAGCTAAATTAATGGAACACTTGTTGCATAGAATAAATGCTGGTTTTGATGTTGGAAATTTCAAAATGAATTTATTTATTTATAATGTTTGACGTTTGTGAACGGATGTATTTTAGATGTATATATACACGAATTTTGCATTATCCGTAGCAAACGGTTGGACAATAATTATCAGTAATTATACATTTTTAGATGACTTCCGATTTTCTGGTCTTGTGTTGTTGGTAATGTGACAATGGTGTGATTGCCTTGGTTTATACACATATTTTATAGAAATATTGACACAGTTTTCATGTCCTTCGTTTGGCTTTCAAAAATGTCGACTGAGAGGAAACACAAGGTGGTTGTGGAAAGTTGGAGAGCGAATGTTGTTTGAGACAATCGCCATATGATTTTGGTTGGATCGTGCTGAACAATGGTTAAGTTGATTGATTGATCTATTTTGGGACATTGTGAACAATTGACGAACGTTGGGAAATGTGTGATGATTGTGATTTTGGTGACCAATATATGAGCGTTGTTGTTGTTGTTGGGATTTTTAAAATGAAATAACTGAGTGCAATGAATATTGATGGGCATTGAAGGATTAGCCTTAAGTTTTAATTTAATAAAATTTTACATGATTTGATTTGTAAATAATCTGTTTTCCATTGGTTTTGTAAATACGTATAGAAATATAGAAGTTGGCGAAGAGATGACTTGGGATTATGGATACACCGTGGATGCAGTTCCATTTAAAGTTTTGTATTGTTATTGCGGTGAACCAAATTGTCGCATACGATTATTATAAATTTGTAATATTTTTGTAAATTACTCTTTGTACAAGAAAAATAAATTAATGATATGTGTACAGTTACTTGCACGTTTATTTGATTAACTTGTATTTATCATTATTATTATTGCATCAAGCTTTAATATCACACTAGAGACACATTCAGCGTAAAATACATTTTTACCGCCAGTAAAAATATAGCAACAAAATTTTAAAAAGTACAGATAATGGGAACAAAATGAAATAAAATGTCATATGTTAATGAATATAAATATAGTCAATACAGTAAACATGTGATTTTTATTAAAATATTTAAAATTACTATACTTTGAATGAGTCATTATAATAAACAGTTACATTATGCTGTAAGATGTCCAAATTAGTTCAAATAAATGCGTGGGTATAATAATTCCTACTTTGATAGGTTTGCTAGAAGCTCAAACAAGTAGCTGGGTTTTTAATGCATTTTTAGAATTTCAGGATGGTACACGAGGTGCGTAGGAATTTATCCTTTTGACCCTCGGTTTTCAATGTATCTGAAATTTCAATATCGGGGAGAATAAAGAAGGAGGAAGAAACTGGGACAAACAGGAATAAATAATGTAAAAGATGAAAAGTAGTAACAATATAGGAGAAAATTGAATAAATAAGTTTGGAAAGTGTTCTTTGGACTCTTTCTAATTGGTATATATCCGACTTCCGAGATGGGGCTGTTACCTGAATACAATATTGTAAATGTAGTCTTATATGTAACATAAAAAGTAAACGAAGGCAGTCCATCGGAATTTTGCCTAAATTACGTCTGAAGAACTTAGTTAGGCTAAAACATTTTTAGTCGCTTTTTTGTGATGTAGTGTCAATACTAGGGATGCTGTGAAAGTGACCCCTAGATGTTTAAACTCTTATACCGTAGCAATAACTTTATCGCAAATTTTAAAGATCTTTTCTGAGGATCGTCCGAATGTTATATGCCTACACTTTTCTAAATTTAAAGGCAGTTTATTCGTAACCGACCAAAGGTAAATATTGTTAATATCTTGCTGCAGAAGTTTAGGGTATGTGCCCCAGATTTTAACATCGTTCACATAAAGAAGAATGTTTGATTAAACTATTGTAGATAGATCATTAACAAATATAAGGACTGATCATTGTGGCACCCCTGGCGTAATCTTGGACTGAATAGACAAGGTATTGCCGAGTCTAATTATAACATTTTAGGAAATCAATGATCCAGTTTAACAGAAGAATACCTATGTCAAAAGTCTTTAGCTTAGCTATTAAGAAAGAGTGTGGAACTTTATCAAAAGCTTTGGAGAAGTCAAAGTAGATAGCTTGAACGGAAGGATGATGCTTTAAATCAGTGATTATTCCATTTGTAAATTCTAATAAATTAGTTAGACAGGAACGGAACGGGATAAATCCATGCTGAGCAGAATTAATTAATTTCTTATAACAGAAGATAGCCTACTAGATACTCTTTAATAAGTCTATCCATTACTTTACTAGGTGCAGTTAATATGCTAATTATCCTGTAACTATCAGGACTAAATCTGCTACCTGTTTTGTAAATTAGCCTGAAGTATGCTTGTTTCCAGACCTCTGGTACTTGACCACTAAAAAGGGACATATTTAATAAGTAATGAAAGACTGGTGCCAATATATCGGCACTCCCTGAGGACTCTGAGGTATATACCATCAGATCCGCAAGAGCTGGATTTTAAGTGCTTAAAGTGTTTACATAGCATATCCTTAGTGATTTTAAAGTATCCAAACTAGTAGAATAATCGGTTTAAGAGCTGGGAACCATTTCCAGTGCAAAAAAACAAACTAAAGTTCGCTTTCCTAAAATTTTAGAAATCGGCGACGGGAAATAAACTGAGAAAGGCAGGACGGAATGATCACTCCTTTCCAAAGGAGAAAGGAACTTGATAGAGTCTACTAAGGATGAAACATTGGTAAAGATAAGGTCAAGACAAGATGGATGGCTTCCAAATCTATATCTGGTAGGAGAACAGACATGTTGCTAAAAGGCATGTTCAATACTAAGCTTGAGCAGACTGTAATCGAAGAACACGCGAGGCCCATTAAGGGAGTTCCAGTTAATTGAAGGAGCATTGAAGTCTCTCATTATTACGAAGTTTTTTTATTAGAACTCTATCTGAGGCCTTCGAGAGAGGGGGGTCTATACAAAATGGAAAAGAGAGCTATTTTCCCTAAAGCCAGTGAAATCTCTAAATGCAGAAAATCATACCCACCTTGCGGATTATCAAAACCTGGATTAAAGATGTAGAACTGTATGGAATCTTTGATGTAAAAAATACATCTTCCACACTTACCTCTATTTGAATCCCTTCTAACAATATTATACCCATGAATATTGATTTCACTATCTAATATATCATCAGAAAGCCAGGTTTCTGTGACCTCAGTGATATGAGGTTCATCAGAAGTGGCCATACTCTTAGTCTCAAACAACTTGTTCCTAAGGTTTAGTGCATTTGTGTACATTACTCTAAGAGCGACGGAGTCTTTAATAAGGATAGTTTTGTCTTAATCGATGTCTTAATGGAATATAAGTTAGACCCCGAGGCGAAAAGGGAAAATCCTGATTAATTGTATCTAGCCTTAAAAGTGTTAATTTAACTATGGAGACTTTGAATGGATTTAACACACTGTTGGGAATATCATCTAGGGAGATAGACCGCTTAAACCATTTTTCAGACGGCAGGTCTTTAAAAAGTCTGAAGCGGAAAGGTAGCGAATTTCTATTACTAGGCCAGTTTTTAAGAAGGTCTAGTACATGTTGGGACGAAGGGAATTTAACACAATTTATCCTATTTACTTTAAATGAGGGTATAGGATTAAAGATAACTTTACACATATCATTGTATCAGGCACACCCTTGATGATTATATTACAAGATCTTTGATAATCAGCGATAATATCTTTAGAAGCATTAATGATCTCTTCTTGAGAAAGTTTTAACGCACAATTGGTTACTGCATTGGAGGGGCAGAGCTTTAAGATATAAGTTTTTAAATTTATTATTTCCTCATAAATATTCCTTATATCGATTGTAGATGTTTCAATTTTCTGTGCAATAGCATCAAACTGCTTACACTCTTTAGTATTATTAGAATTCAGGTTATCTTCTAGAATTTTATAAAGGTTGTCAACTTTATTGTTTAACAAAGAGGCCTCCGGTTTCTTTATTAAGTTTGCAGTTTTTATGCAAGCAATTCCTACAGATAAAGTCTTCTTTTGGATGGGCATAAAAGGCATAACTGGTTACAGAAAGTCCCGTACAGCATTTATAGAACCATAATTTACGTAAAAATTGGAATGCAATTTTTACTGATTTGCTACACCCACGCTGTCCACAATAATTAGACAATAACTCCATTTATGTATAAACAGCGAAAATAATTTTTTTTACTAATAAAACAATAATTGTTTTTTAAATGCCAGTAAAAATACCAAAATAATTACAAATATACAATATGCAATCTGATTAAAGAGAAAGCAAATAAAATCAAACTTATCGTGAGTCGAAAATCGCGCGCGATGAACTTGTTACACATATATACAGTTTTCAATAGTAATTGACAAACAATCTTGAATAAAAAATTATCTGATTTATATAAGTTTTTAAAAACCAGAGCGATCTATGCCAACGTCTATGCCAACATTTTACACAGGGTTATTACCTCCAATAGTTAAGTTCCATGTCAGGGTTTTTAAATCGTTCTATAACCGAGATTTTTGGATTTCTCTTACATTTTATTTCTAATTTTGCCCAATTTATTCTTCTACATTTTTCAATATTTGTATTTATATATATATATATATATATATATATATATATATATATATATAAATTAAAAAATTTTTGCAATCTATATCAAATTGAGCTGCAACATTCAATGATATAAAAATCTCGTAAATAATTACTAGTACATTTACAATGTATGTACGTTAAGTTTGATTTAATAAAAATAAAGCCATGTTTTTTGTAAAGTGTTGTATGAAAATTAGAGTTCATTCTAATAATGTTTAAAGACTGTCTTGTTTCTAAAATGGTTAATTAATTTTTGGCAAATATTTTTTAGAAATAGGTTTTAATGCAGTCATAGACTGCATATTGGCAAAAAAGACCGTGTGTTAGTTTATCCACGGATAACTAATAATTAACTAATAATACATTTGGTATTTTCGAAGCTTTGTAATGCGCGATTTAACATTAATTATATTACTTCTAATTCTACTACTTTATTTAAGATTTTTAACGAGTACGTGGACGCTGTATAATAATTAGATCCAATACTCGTTAATTGGAAATAATTAGTTATTAGTTAACTGCCTACATAAATTATAGTAACAAAAAGCAAGCAAACTAAAATCCGCGCTTATTCAATAGTGTTGAAAGATTATTAACTCTATTCATTTATTCAAATTGCAGTATTTAATTAAATGAGCGAAAACAACTCAAATTGAAAAATGTAATGTATTTTGATATTAATGGTGGAACTTAATAATTATGGAAAACGGGCAAATATTATAAATATACAAAAGTAGCCATAAACCAAGTTACGTATTACAATGCAAAAACATTGCAGTAATCTTTAAAAAAAGAGATAAATAGATGAATAACGTTCCAATGGACGTGTAACGTGACGAGCGCTTCACCTCGCAAATTCAATCTAATCTTGGAAATTTTTATGTAATTATAAAGTGTGAACTGAAACTTTAATTTTGTATCCACACAAATTATGCATAAATAAATCTTTAAACCTAACAAAAACCATTGAAAAACGTAAATTATTTATTAAACAAAAATTAGTTAATGAAATAATTAAATTAATTAAATTTTATTAATTTTAACTGTTTTTGTTTAATTTTAAGTCTATCAATATTTTATTTAAAAATAAATAAAAAATGACAAAAATAATATATCTTTAATCTATTATAACATCTTAAATTGTTTTTATGTTTTAAACTATTTAATTTTTACATTTGTTGATTGTGTTTTATATTTTGGATTAATAATTACAAATTTTAATTATATATCTTTTAACTTAAATAATCTACTTATTTTAAAATAGCAATAAAATTTAAGCAGGTGTTGACTGTAAGCAAGGGCGCATTTTTGGAACTTGGTCGTTTAGATGGCTGCCCTGGTTAGTGATTAAGCAATTATTAATTATTCATTTTTCATACATTTATTTATAATTTATTTATATGGTTTGTAAAAAAATTATATTTTAGGAGGTAGATTCATATCCTCGACGTTCAACCAAATACAAATCAGGAGAACATTCAAGGAAAGTTAAGAAGGAAATTGAAAAAGAAATTTTGGAGATAAATACTCTATCCACAAACGGTTTAAAGAATTATTATGTTAACAAAGTTGATGAACATCAATTTATTGTGACTGAAAAACTTTTAAATTTACGTAGATTAGAAGCACAAAGAAATGAATTGAACGCTAAAGGTATGTTATTTTAACTGAGTTATTTTGTAGTGAGGATGTTACGTGAAGAGCTCCAGTTATTACAAGAACAGGGCTCTTTTGTTGGTGAAGTTATTAAGGCTATGGATAAGAAGAAAGTATTAGTTAAAGTTCAACCAGAGGGGAAATATGTTGTGGATATTGATAAAAATATTGATATATCAAAAATAACTCCAAATTGTCGTGTTGCTCTTCGAAGTGACAGTTACACTTTACACAAAGTATTACCTAGTAAAGTAGATCCTCTCGTATCGCTGATGATGGTTGAGAAAGTTCCTGATTCTACTTACGAGATGATTGGTGGCCTTGATAAACAAATTAAAGAAATTAAAGAGGTTATTGAACTTCCAATTAAACATCCAGAGTTATTTGATGCTCTAGGAATTGCCCAACCTAAAGGAGTTTTATTGTATGGGCCTCCTGGTACTGGTAAAACCTTGCTCGCTCGTGCGGTTGCTCATCACACCGAGTGTACATTTATTCGTGTTAGGTAAGGTTGAATTTTCGTTAGTTATTGGTTTTTAGTGGATCAGAATTGGTTCAAAAGTTTATTGGAGAAGGTGCGAGAATGGTTCGTGAATTGTTCGTTATGGCTCGTGAACATGCTCCTTCCATTATATTTATGGATGAGGTAGACTCAATTGGTTCAACAAGGGTTGAAAGTAGTTCTGGTGGAGACAGTGAAGTCCAAAGAACTATGTTGGAATTGCTCAATCAATTAGATGGATTTGAGCCCAAACAAAATATCAAGGTAATTTTGGGTTATTGACTATATTTTTAAGGTTATTATGGCTACAAATCGTATCGACATTCTTGATTCAGCCTTATTACGTCCGGGCCGAATTGACAGAAAAATTGAATTTCCCGCTCCTAATGAGGAGGCTAGATTAGATATTTTAAAAATTCATTCAAGAAAAATGAATTTGACAAGAGATATCGATTTGCGTAAATTAGCCGAATCTATGCCAGGTGCTAGTGGTGCTGAAGTGAAGGGTGTGTGCACCGAAGCTGGAATGTATGCTTTAAGAGAACGTCGAGTTCATGTTACTCAGGAAGATTTTGAGTTGGCAGTTGCTAAGGTTAGTTTTTATTTTAAAGTAGTTTATTTGGAACTTTTATTGTTAGTGATTTATTAATTGTGAGACTTATCGTATCTTTTATTGTCAGAGTTTTACGTACACTTTGTACTAGATTACTAGTTATCATTTTTAAACATTAACTCGTCAGTACTTATGTTTAGGTTATATATATATATATATATATATATATATATATATATATATATATGAAGAATCTTAATAGGGTTTGTGTAGAAACCTAAGTAGTTAATATTTACACTATAAATGAGCTTTCTGTTTTAGGTAATGCAAAAAGGACGGAAAAGAATGTTTCAATTAGAGAAATTATTGGAAATAACATTTCATTTATTTAGTTTATTTAATATATATTTTGTAAAAATCTGTGGATAAATTTAACTATTTCATACTGAATTGTTATTTTTATAGCCTTAGAAATTTGGTATTTTATGCTATATATAAAGCAGTGTTTAATTTATATATATATATATATATATATATATATATATATATATCTTACACAATGCTAACTCAGTTGATTATATATTGGAAAAGTAGGGTCTGTTGGGTATTTGTGTTATGTATTTCTGAAGTTTGTGTTTATTAGTCGGTTTTAACATTGTCACATGCTAATTTCATTACAATCGATTCATGTGCATGTTTTATTTCAAGTATTTTGTTTGTAAGTTACGGTAATTAAATTTGCATGGTTTTTCTTTTTAACTAACTTTTAATTAATTGTTATCTTCGAAGTTTTTTAACAAAAAATAAAGACGTTATGATAATATATAAAATCACGTTACGTTTATTTTCAATTATCGAATTTTAAGTTTTAAAATAAAGTTTGTACATCAACACTTATATTTTATACTTTCATTTATCCACAGATATGATGTTTTTAAAATTAAATAGATAGAAAAATATTTTATAATCCTTTTTGTCGACTGATAAGCCACACAACCTTGACGGACACCACTACAAATTTCGAACGGCTTTGTGGTAGATCTGTTGCAATTGCGAATTACAGCAGTTGAGTTCTTGTAAAGAGCACGTAGTAGATTCACAAGTTTCATTGGAGTTCCATCACGTAGCATAGCTATCCAGAGTCGTTTTCTGTTCAGCGAGTCGAAGGCTGAAGAGTAGTCTGTGAACGCTACGTGCGTAGGGCGCTGAAACTTTATCCGAAATTCCAGGTTGCGCTGGAACGTGTGAATCTGATCGACGCATCCCAAACCAGGGCGAAAAACAGTTTGGTTGGGACGTGCGGTCATCTCCCTGCGGGTGAATCCTATTAACTACCGCTAATTTGGCAATTTTTGTAGCTATGCAAAGTAAACTGTTGCCCCTGTAGTTGGTAGGTATTTGCCGATCTCCCTTGTGAACGGGAACAATGGTAGCACGATGCCAGTCTTCAGGGCACTGCTCAGAAGTCCAGAAATCCGATATAATGCCATAGAAGTCTTCAGTAAGCTACGAGGGGCCGTATTTGAAGACATGGAGGAATTCCGTCGAATCTGGCGGCTCTCCTAGCTTTGAGTTTACTGCATGTGCATAATATCATCGACAGTTGGAGGTTCTACGGAGATTGGATAAATTGTTAGAGGAACTGTGTCAAGATTAGATTGATTTTGCAGCCAGTCTGTTGTGATTTTAGGATGGTTTAAAATCTGATTAAAGTGAGCTAACCAGTCTTCGTTTGAAATACCAGACGATCCAACTTTAACTTTGTTACCACGGCAGATTTGTTCCAATTTCTTGTATATTTTCCCACTGTCATTATGGCGAGCAGAAACCTCTAGCTCATCTGCTACAGAATCCCAGTGTCTTTGTTCATCCTCATAACTTTTTCGAAATTCTGCACGCAATGATCTTACTTCGCTTTTTCTCTCTTGTGTATAAATATATCGAGAATTGGTGGACAGCCAGTATGGGGGAGCCCAAACTAGCTAAATCGATCTTTCGTTTCAAAATGTTCCATGGTCGATTTATTCCCATACTGCAACTTGGAACAACTGTAGCTGATAAGTAGGCTTTAGAGCTTGTTAGCATAGTCGTGTGTGTCAGTAGAGAATAATCCGGAGCATGAATTTCAGGGCTAGCCTTTGTCACTCTGAGACGTAGACGAAGTGAGCATGAAACGAGCGAATGATCGGTGTCATTCTCGCTCCCTGTTCGGCAACCTCTATGCGCGGGAATTCTTAATTGCACTGAACTAGCGTTTGCTAACCAGAACGTAATCAATTTGGGAGGAGTATCTACCACAGTTTGAACGATGTTTCGCAGGGTGTTGAAAAATGTGTTCGTGAGAACCATATTACACCTAGCAGCGAATTCACTTAATCTTCCGTTTTCGCATTGTTCGCGCGATTTTGTCCAAGGGCCAATCCAGGGACGGTTGACATCGTCCCTGCAAACTCTGCCATTAAAATCTTATTGTGAAGTAGTGTACCGAACATTATTGGATGATTATAATTATGGCAGGTGCATTATTAAGATACAAGTGCAGTTTTAATATTATCTGATGGGGTTTGTAGGATTTCTATTTGATTAAAAGAAATCAGTTAAATATTCTGTGGTCTAATTTAGTTATATGTTTTTCTTTAATTTCGTGAAACATCTTGAACCATCTCCCTCCCCAGTTTTAAGATAAAGGAGTCTTTGTATGATCAAGGAATAGGAAATTCTTAAAAATTTCTGGGGTAAACTATTCTATCTCGATACTGCACTACCTGTAAAAGTTGTTTTTTAATTTCCTGTCAAGATGGCGTATTAACGTTGCAAATTTGTCCTAAATATATTCCAGTGTAAAAGGTTGTATGTATTTGGCTTCTCCGATTACTTCCGGTGGTGGAATATATAGTGAGGTTTGCTGTTATCTCAATCGCAGTTCTAACGTACTACGAACTGTGGATTTGATCGATGCATCCCACCCCAGTACGAAATCCCGCCAGGTTTGCTTATGTACGACTCTCACGTTCGAACACGAATCCTGCGTAAAATAATATTTGCTAAGATTTTTGAAGCCCCACAAAGTAAATTGATTGCTTTATCATTAACAAGGTTTGGCTTGTCCAAAATGCTGACGGATAATTAGTAATCGGAAGCATTGACCTAAGAAAAATGCCACGTGGAGGTGACAAGGATACCACCCTAATTGAAAACCGTTAGTATCATTAGAATCCCAAAGCTATGAAATGAAACAAAACGTCTCTAATTAATGTTATACAATCGTAAATTTTCAAAGAAAATTATAAATGTATATCCATACACTTTTGAATGGTTTTGCATTTCATTTTGTTATGAATATGAATTATTTAAATTTGGTTCCTAATTGTAAATGTTTGAACATTTTATTAAGATACTAAAAAAACAGCGAGCCTTCATGTTTACCAGTTTTGAGTTCTTGCAAAACGTACAAAATGAACACCTAAATTCCCATCCTACCGAAAGTATAAGAAAAAGCGGAATCACAATATAAAAATCTGTTCCATACATTAATCTGATCGGAATTAGAATACATCAAATTGATAATAAAATATAGAATCTAGCCTTGACAGCTGAGACAACCCTCGGGGTTAGAAATGCTGCAACTGATGGCTTCAGCATTGCGTTTCTTAATTTCCTCCATAATTCGCAATTCTTCCATCGCCTCGACAGTATGATCAATGCTATCTATGGGTTTGTTCATCGTCGAACTGACATCGATCAATGCGCGAACGCGGGTTTTGTCAATTGTAAATTTGATTGGTTCGGCTGCAGGACGAGTACGAAGATAGTACATGCCAGTCTTCAAACCCTGTTCACGTTTATAAGAAATGGACAACCATTAATATTGTTGGCTTAGGCAAAAGTAATATTTAACAATAGGGTTTTAAGGGATTATATGTTTTTAGAAATGTTATATTAGTATTGTCAAATTCACTTGAATAATAAATTTACGAAGTTTTCCAGTCAATCCAAGCTATATAGACACCATTTTCCCAATTATAATTTAACATGGACGTTAAATAATAAGAATAAGAAATGAACTTTTGACGAGTCAAGGAACACACTTGTAAACAAATGAATAGTTCAAAAAACAGGAAAATCCACTAAGCTTATAAGTGAATAAAATCAAATATTTCCATTCGTTGTTAATACAACCACCGTTTTAAAATAACTTTAATACCTTGTGCCAGCTGTAAAAATGCATGCTGGTAATTTTGCCATAATTCGGCTGAGCCAAATGCAGATTGAGCGACTGGCTTTGATCGATGAAAGGACCGCGGTCGGCAGCCATATCGATAATCCTCTTTTGCGAAATTTCCCAAACCGTCTTATACAACGGCTTGATATCTTCGGGAATGCCATGAATATGTTGGATGGATCCCTGATTAGCAACAATGGCTGATTTCAATTCTTCAGACCACAAACCCAACTTGGTCAAATCATCGAGCAAGTACGGATTGACAATTTGGAACTCGCCACTCAAGACGCGGCGACTGAAGACGTTGCTGGTAAATGGCTCAACAGATTCGTTGTTGCCCAAAATTTGAGCAGTTGAGGCCGTCGGCATGGGTGCCAACA
This sequence comes from Cardicola forsteri, assembly GCA_025895645.1. Classification (NCBI taxonomy): domain Eukaryota; kingdom Metazoa; phylum Platyhelminthes; class Trematoda; order Strigeidida; family Aporocotylidae; genus Cardicola; species Cardicola forsteri. Next base: position 129,718 of record JAKXYG010000798.1, on the reverse strand, counting down.
ACAGACTGTTGCGGACTCCATATCTAAATATAATTGGACATTGTATAAGATGATGTGCCAAATTAAAAAACAAACAATGTAACTAATCAATCAATCATCACTGGTTCCTCAAATAGGACCTTCCTAATTGGGTATTTTTGGTTACGTTGTAGCTGCTGCACTACTAGTTCAACTGACGTACGACTTGAACTGCATTATTGTCAGATTATTCGACTTTAAGTAGGTTTCGAGAACTAGAAAATGGGTTACCAAATTTAAGAAAAAGATAATCCATCAGTCATTTACCTCAAGTTATCGAAAAATTCACTGTTTTTTAGAAATCTACGTGTAGTTACATGTTAATTATATTCTGAAACAAGATTCTTAAATAAGTCTAATCCATTGCAAAAAGTGAAGCTTATTTAAGTGCAACCGACATCATTTATTTAAGTAACAGAAAACACAGAATGACTTTTTGTAAAGATGAGTACAACTCGATCATTTTGTAATTAAACACCATAATGGTGATGCGCATGAAACAGATGAAGATTATTCTACTAAAAATTTACAGAAATGTTTTAAATCGCTTTAAAATTTCAATTTTTAACTCTTGTCAAATAGCACACAGCTTGCAACCAACCTTTTAATTCGTTGACGCAAACCGTGCCAGTCCAGTCCCGATATTTTAGACAATTCCTCTGTGTCTACACCCCACATGTCCGGTTGCAATATGCCTCGACTAACGGGCGATCCCTCGTACGTCTCGTAAGGACCTTGGACAGCAGCCAATTCGCATGAAGTATCTAGTGCAGCGAAGTAGATTGTTTCAAAAATGCGTTTATTGAGCTCCATCGCTTCGGCACTGTCAAAAGCATAACGCATTCGCATAAATGCGTCGGCCAAACCTTGGACTCCAATACCGATGGGACGATGTCTCAAATTTGATCGACGTGCCTTGAAAAGAATGATTAAAAAACACATTATTCAAAATGGCCAATTATAGAAGAATATTCAGATTTCACTAATGGACTCATAATAGCTTGACGATAAAAGAGATCAGATATTATTGATACAATTTCTGCAAAATCATCAACAGCCAGAAATAGGTTTGTAATCTTACTATAGAAAATGTACTGTACTGCAGTGAAAGACAATTATTACTAATGATCCCAAAAATTTGAGTAGTGTTTAGAGTCTCAGTTTCCAATGATAGTGACATTCCTGACAGTTCTTCCATGTGTAACAATCTGGACTGGGTTTCTATAGTTATTTAGACTAATAACAGCAGTATAATTGAGCTTCCACTACGACTGATGGGTGCAAGTATACAACGAGGCTACTTGAAAGGTATCTTAAGGTATACGTATACCATATGTAGCCATTGGACTAAGGGAGATAAACCTGACAATAATTTGAGCGGCATCGTCAATCTTTGCAAACAGAGGTGTCGTCACAATGATGCTATCAGCCGAGAATGTGTTATACTTCTACGTCGTTGTTATGCCTATCAGGGCATCGAAATTGAGGTGACTATACGTCACCAACCACAAAGAATGATAAATAACAACAAAAGAGAAATATGGTTGATAAAGAAAAACACAATAAGGACTATCCTAACAATTGCACTGAATAAGTGTTAAAAAAACCTGCCTCTTTAACGGGATACCAAGTAACATCAATGACTCGATTCAAGTTTTTCGTAACAGTGTGTGTAACTTTTTGCAGCTTTTCAAAATCAAATGTACGATTTTCGACGTTTACAAAACGACCCAATGCAATCGAGGCCAAATTGCAAACTGCCGTCTCATCTGGTGAGCTAAATTCGACAATTTCCGTACACAAATTGCTGCATCTGATAGTGCCCAAATTTTGATGGTTCGATTTTCGATTACAAGCATCTTTGTAAAGCATGTATGGTGTGCCAGTTTCGATTTGAGCTTCGATAATTGCATACCTAAAAGATGTTAGAAATTGCCATCATAATCAAAGAACGCTATGTTAGTATGACAGTTTAATAGAGGGGTTTACAACCTAATCCAATTTACTACCTCACCATTATCAGGGATAAAGATTTTCAACCATTTACGTTCGCCTAAAATTAATAAAATCCTGTAAACTACCAACATTCAAAACATATTGAAAGTATTTCTGTCAAGACTAAATATAAAGACTCAAAACACTATACGATGCTAAAGTCTATTTTACTAATTATACAGACCTTCATATTTAACACGAAACTTTCTTCCAAATGCCTTGCACGTCAAAAATGTTTGAACCCGTACCTACATAATGGACTAGCAGCTATACACACTATTTCAATTACAATACAAAAAGTATGCTTCGAGCACATACCACAGCTCTTGTGCGCGTACTGTTCGTCGACCACAACCTTCACGTTCATATCTTTTGTACAAAACCTCGAATTCTTCGCCCCAGGTATCAGCCAAACCAGGACATTCGTGTGGATCCATGAGTGTCCAATCTTGATTCGATTCAACACGGCGCATAAATAAGTCGGGGATCCATAAAGCATAAAATAAATCACGAGCACGAACTTCCTCTGCGCCCGTGTTTTTGCGCAATTCAACGAAATCGAAAACGTCGGGATGCCAAGGTTCCAAGTACATAGCGAATGCTCCTGGGCGTTTATTGCCACCCTGATCAACATAACGAGCAGTGTTGTTAAAAACACGTAACATGGGAACTAAAATATAGAATTATAAATATATCAACAAGCAGAATAAATAATATCAATAAAAAATGTAAGTTTAAATGTTCAAACTTACCTACACCATTTGATATGCCATTTGTTCCTGCTATATACGTACCCAAACTTCGGATATTATGCACATTAACACCTATCCCTCCGGCACTTTTTGATATGACAGCACATTCTTTAAGAGTATCATAAATACCTTCTATGCTATCATCTTTCATTGTAAGCAAAAAACAACTCGAAAGCTGTCCTTTCGGAGTTCCAGCATTAAACAGAGTAGGGGAAGCATGCGTAAACCATTTTTCAGACATAAGGTCATAAGTCTAAATAGTAAATATCGACAATAATAATTTACTTCAATAACCGATTTTATGTCGTCCAAATGGATTCCAATTGATACGCGCAAGAACATATGTTGTGGACGTTCATGTACCTTACCATTAACCTTTAAGAGGTATGATCGTTCCAAAGTCTATAATTCACAAATTAAAAAGATATTTTAAAATACATTACAAACAAAATACCACTTTCAATATATATATATATATATATATATATATATATATAATATAATATATATTATATATATATATACTATATAAATATATATAAATGGTAAATCATTATTATGAGATCACTGCTATATTAATCTTTAAATTATTTTTTTAAATTAAAACTTCAAACTATCATTAAATGACTAAAAACAGAAATATAGAAAGCAATTTTATATAAATATAAAATTAATGTCAATTACTGCAAAATAACTAAAAAAATAAATTAAAACGCTCAATAAGTAAAAATTACCTTAACACCAAAATATGAATATTCGTAATCTCGTTGATAGTCAATAGCATTATTCAAAACATCCAAATTCTTTCTGATCACATCAATAACTTCATCGCTAATAAGTGGAGAAAGTTTTTTAGTATGGGGATTCACATAAGAATAAAGATCTTCCATAACCTCAGAAAAAAGGGATTTCGTTTCCTTATGTAAATTCGAAACAACCAAGCGGGCAGCTAACGTTGCATATTCATGATGTTTGGTAATCATACTAGCGCACGTTTCAGCAGCCAAATTATCTAGCTCCCATGTTGGTACTCCAGGATATAAACCACTGACGACACGTCTTGTAACATTTTCCTGAAGAGTAAGTTTCAATAAACACATAGAATTATTGCTAAAGTTAATACAAAAAAACAAAACAATTGTTATAATAAATAAAAATAAAACCATAATTCATATGCACTTAAAAAGTCCCTTATTACACTATAACCACACCCAAAACTTTGTGCACTAAATACATACAAACCTCTAAAATTAAATAAAATATTGCCAAAAAATTTAATAAAATTTAAAGAATTTAATTGTTATAGTAAGCCTAATAATTAATTAAAAAATAAAATAAATAAAGCAATAGTTCCATTATAATTAATATTCAACATACGATATCAATATATTGTTGATCAAGTCCATAAGATAATGCTCGTAAACGTTTTTCTATTTTATGACAAAAAATTGATTCGTGGCGCCCATCTACAAACAAATTAAAAAAAAATCAATATACCCCTTTTAACAACATGGATCTTATCAATCCCCGAAAGTTCTCTTAAAAGTTTAGCACCAGTCATTGTTTTTTAAATTTTAAATATTCGCGATATACAGTACAAGCTTCTTAACTAAATTAAACAAAAGCTTATTTTAATTATTAAAAAACATATATTAATTTTAAATTGTTGTTTTTAAAATAATACAATTAATTATTTAAAATGTTTTACATTTTGAACTATTAATCTTATTTTATATACATGTTATAGGTTGATATACGAATTGAGTAAGAGCAAAGCTCCTTTTGATTCTCAGGTCTATTTATCAATAATATCAGAAAAATTTTAAAAATAATATGAAATAGATGGTAAGGTAAATGGGGATTAGTCACAGAAAAAAATTAAGTCAAAATCAAGGTAGATAGTGGAAGTTAACAATTATAGAAAACGAGCAAAAATTATAAATATAAAATGATAATAATAAAACAAGTTACATTTCACAATGCAAAAACATTGCAATAATTTTTTTAAAAAATTCAGAATTCAGGAGAGTACACAAGGTGCGTAGGAATTTATTCTGTTGATCATCGGTTCTCAATGTATCTGAAATTTCAATATCGGGAGAATAAAGAGGGAGGAAGAAACTGGGACAAACAGGAATAATGTAAAAGATAAAAAGTAGTAACAATATAAAAAAAAGTAAATAAATAAGTTTTGAAAGCGTTTTTTGGACTCTTTTTAATTGGTATATATCCGCCTTCCGAGATGGGGCTGCTACCTAAATACAATATTGTAAATGTGGTCTTATATATAACATAAAAAGTAGACGAAGGCAGTCCATCGGAATTTAACCTAAATTACGTCTGAAGAACTTAATCAAACTAAAACATTTTTAGTCTCTTTCTTATAATGTAGTGTCATTACTAAGGATGGTGTGAAAGTAACTCCTAGATCTTTAATCTCTTATACCGTAGTAATAACTTTATCGCAAATTTTTAAAATCTTTCCCGAGGATTGTCCGAATGTTATATGCCCACACTTTTTTAAATTAAAAAGCAGTTTATTCGTAATCAACTATAGATAAATATTGTTAATATCTTCCTGCAGAAGTTCAGGGTTTGTGCCCCAGATTTTAACATTGTCTACATAAAGAAGAATGTTTGACTGAACTCTTGTAGATAGATTATTAACAAACATAAGGACTGATTCTTGTGACACCTCTGACGTGATTTGGGACTGAGTAGATAAGGTATTGTCGAGCCTAACTTTAAAATTTTAATCCTGCAGGAAATTAATGATTTAGTTCAACAAAGGAATACCTATGTCAAAAGTCTTTAACTTAGCTATTAGGAGAGAATGTAGAACTTTATCAAAAGCTTTGGAAAAGTTAAAGTGGATAACTTTAAACGGAAGGGTAATGCTATAAATCAGTGGTTACTCCATTTGTAAATTTTATTAAATTAGTTAGATAGTAACAGAACGGGATGAAACCATGCTGAGCAGGATTAACTAATTTCTTATAACAGAAGATAGCCTACTAGATACTCTTTAATAAGTCTTTCTAGTACTTTACTAGGTGCAGGTAATATGCTAATTGTCCTGTAACTATCAGGATTGAATTTGCTGCTCGTTTTGTAAATTGGCCTGATGTATGCTTGTTTCTAGATCTCTGGTACTTAAGCACTAGAAAAGGGACATATTGAATAAGTGATAAAAGACTGGTGCCAATATATCGGCACACTCCCTGAGGACTCTGGGGTATATACTATGAGACTTGAAAGAGCTCAATTTTAAGTGCTTAAAGTGTTTACATACCATATCCTTAGTAATTTTAAAGTTATCCAAACTAGTGGAAGGATCAACAGAACAACTGGCAACTATGTGTCCAGTGCAAAAACAGACGTAAAAAAGAGAGAGATGGATAACGCTTTAATGGACATCTAGCTTGACGCGCGCCTTACCTAGGGAGTTAACTATAAGTAAACACTTTTTAGTCTTCTGTTTAATAATACTAGTTATTTTAGATAAAATGTAAATAAAAAGAAAAAAAGGAAAAAATTATAGAAATTATTAAAAACCAATTTAATAAAATTATGGAGGTAATAATTATGATAGGGCATTTTGAAAGCGAACAACGCCATGACAGTGTATGGATAGATTGTTTTATACAAAAATAACCATTTATGTTACTTAATAAAAATGCAAACATAATTTGATTTAAGGCTTTTTTATAAAAAAAAATTTTTACGAGAATCATTAAAGAGGGCAAAATGTGTTTTAATTGTTTGGTATTCAAAAGTTTGTACAATAAAGTAAGGTAGCTGCAGAGCCTCCTATCTTGTAATAATAAAAATTTGAGGGATTTTAAACATTGGGGTATGTAGTCTAGGTATTTTAGTAAAATGCTTCTGTACCTTATCAAATTTATTAGTGTTTGTTTTTGCAATAGATGTGACTTGAATGCAGTATCCTAAGTAAGGCCTAATGTATAACTGGTATAAGAGATGAGTACAATTGACCACAATATTGCCTAAATTACGCATTGTTTAGGATTACTTATAAATATTTTTATGTCCTGCTACAATTGTTAAGTTTGGTACCCCAAATCTTGACATCATTGGCATAAAACAAAATGTCTGATAAAACAATAGAAGGTAGGTCATTTAATGAAAAATAATGTTCCTAAAACCTTGAGAGACACCTGAAGTAATGTTATTGGAAGGAAAAAAACGCTGCATAATTAAACAATAAATTGATTATTTAAGAGTGAGTTACGTATCTAATCAAGGAATAGAGGATTGATTTCGGAAAACCGTAATTTACCCATTAAAATGGAGTAAGGTCTTTTGTCAAATACAAAAATCAAAGTAAATAACATCGGTTGAATATGATCGCTACAACATGCTGGTAAGGCTATTAATAAATGTTATTAGATTAGAGAAACAGGATCGCGATGGCATAAACCCATCTGATCAAAATTTATAAGGTTATTATCTACAATTAAGTTTACTAAATAAGACTTAATAATATTTTGTAATATTTTATTTTGTGTAGATAAAATGTATATCAGTATATAGTTATTAGGTTTAAACCTACATCCGGACTTGTAAATAGGACTAATTAAACCTAGTTTCCAAATTGCGGATAATTTACCCTAATCTACAAAAAGATTAAATATATGTACAAGAGAGGGTTTTAATACAAACACGCATTCTTTAAGGATTCCAAAATACAGATTAACATTACCCAAGAGGTAGAATTTAAAATCGATAAATACTTAAATACTAGTGTGGGAGTAATCAGGAGATACCCAGAAAGTAACGTATTAAAAACAAATTTAAAACAATTGCCAAAGGTATTGTAATTCTCGGATTGCAAATAGAAAAAACCATTTTAGTTCTTTAAACAAGAAAAGGAAACATTAAACAATAACAGATCTAATAATAGCAATCTATTATCAGATCTGTCATTGTTTAAAAAAGTATAAAGTCTTTTAGTTTTAAATGCTTTGATACAAGCCACGTATCTGTTACGCAAATCTAAATATTTATAAAATAAACATAAGTGTTTTGACAATTTCCATTTATAAAATGCGGTGTTACATTGCTTAAGGAGTTGAATCTAAGCCAAAAATAAATGAAGATAAGGAAATGTATACCTGTTATAAAAATCTAGTATATAATTAATTGATTTTACTTATATGTGTAATTCTAAGCTAAGTACGTTATTAAAGTAATTACGTAATTTTACACAGTTAGCATTAAAAAAACTGAATTATGTTTTTTATTAGGATTAAAAGCTAAGGCGAATATAAGAAAGTAAACTTCACAAGTCAGGAAAGTAGTTAGTATTTTCAAGGATAGGAAAATGATTAATTTTATTTATTAGAAGATTAGTGGAAACTAGATAGAGATATAAGGGATGCTAATCACTCTATATCTGGTAGGAGAACGGATATGTCGGATGAGTGCATGTTTGATGCTGAATTGGAGGAGGTTAGTGTTAAAAAACTTATAAGAACAAAGTAAAAAATCTCAGTTAATAGAAAACGTATTGCAGTCTCCTATTATAATAAAAAGAATAAGGGACAAAAAGAGGACAGAATGTAGATTGTGCAGTAATATAATATTAAAAATTTTAGAAAGGGAAGGAAACAATATAAAATTAAAAATAGGGCTGTAATCTATATTTTTAAAAAGATAACATAATTTTAATTATACTTTTAAAATTAATGTATTTTTAGTCCTATAAATTACAAAATCCTTAACTAAAATAAACGTTACATTTATGCAATCGCTTCTAGAGAATACAATATTTAATATAATTGTAATTTTTTTAAATTATTTTAAAATGTAATTTTTAAGAAACAAAAGTATTCAGTTGAGAAAATTAATTATGCAATGTAAAATCAAATTGGACAACATTAGGTTAAAAACACAGAGACTTTTACATTAAACACTGAGAAAATTCTAGAAATCAATAAATACTACGTAAACTATTTTAAATATGTAGTTTTTATTATCTAGTTTATCTACGTATACATATTTTATAATATAAATTATTTTTAAGCAAGCAATTTGCTTGTTTTTCAATTTTTTAATACTCAATTTGGTATAAAATATTAGTTTTTATAAAATGATTTATTTACACTGTTAAGATAATACTTAATAAATGTGTTAGTACATATTAAATGTATTTTACACAATTATATACTGTCATAAAAGCTAATAAATTATACGGCAGTTTGTTTATCTACTGTACACAAAATTACAATTAACATTAAAAACACAAATGAACAAGTAACAAATGAAACAAATCGATCAAGCGCAATAACAAGTAACTGTGAACTTTTTGCTGAAAAAGTGAACCAGATAAAACATTTGAATAATTAACAAGAATTTTGTTAGTCAATTTATAATACGAATTCCATATATAAATATTATTAAAAACAATTTAGCTTTCCAGTTTTTAACACTTTCTAATTACAAGCATTTTATTATAAGCATTTTTAATCATCAAAATAAATAATTTTTCCTTTAAATAAATAAGTATTACTCTTTTGTGAATCCAGAACTACATTTATTTATTTGTTTAAATGTTGTAATTTAAATAATTAAATTGAATTAATTATAATTTAAAACGACTGAATTAGCGCTGGTCTTAGTTTGCTTTCAGTTATTATAATGTACGTGAGTAGATTACTAATATCTAAGTATCCCCAATTAACAAGTCATAAATTCGATCATTATACAACGTCCACATTTCAACAAATTAATTTTATCCGGTAAAACAATAAGAAAATTTATTCACATTCAATGAAAGACAAACATCTAACATAGTTCGTGCATTCCTTACTTGGAGAGATATTTAACCAACCCTGAACTTGTAAAGAATGAACCGTTCTTATGGCTTTCAAATAATAAATCAATGTGTTTTGATGTTTTCACCTCAAAGACTATTATTTATCGTTTTACAAGTCATTTTATATAAAATTTCTTTTTCTTCCTCTTTTATTCCATATTTTGTATACTATGGCGCTGAATATACTTCTACTAATGTATTTAAGCTAATTGTAATTGTAATTCTAATTTATTTAATTTGACAAGTACTACATTTCGAATTTTAATTCAGACATTTTTGAAAAATTTTAAAGCAAGGGATTATTTACTTAAAAATATATTAAATTGTAAGATCTGTATACATATATAAACAATAATAATACAGTTATGTAAATTAAATATTTCAGGTAACAATTTTGTTTTTAATTATGTTTGTTAAACGTTCAAGTTAGATGCTCCACCGTTTATTAACCTAATGGGGAATTTAATTTTGCATTGTGTACTTTATTTTCTTAATTAAAAGAATTATTTCTTAAGCCTTTTACATGATAATTAAAAATAATTAAAAAACTACAATTATTTTAAAGGTTCTGTTGTTTGGAAACAATTGTATCAAAATAAAATTTATTGCAGTCAAGTCAAATAAACCTTGATCACCAGTAATTATCCAAGAATGTGGTACAATTTAAAAATGCAAAAATATATTTAACTAAAACAAAAATAGTATAAATAATAATAATAGTAAATTTTGTTAAATTGTTGTATATTTTTATTTGAATAAATAAATTTCAATTATTTTTTAACTATTTTTTTCTAAGTAAAAATATAAGATGTAAACTGTGATATGAATTCATTTCTTATATTCTTATCAGTCACAAACATAAAATTTTAGTAAATAAATATATATATATTGGTAGATGATAAAACTAACCAAGGCAAATGTTGCGAAAAAAGGAACCAATAAGAGTTAGATAACTTTTTGTGAGTGTGTGATCACTCGTAAATTGGGAACAGGAAAGTTCCCAAATGTGTAACCAAATTTGCACGATAACGCAATATAGATAGTATAGTGTTGATTTTTTCCACCTTATATACATTTTCAAGGTCAAAAAATCCCCTTTTGATAGCAGAATGCACCAACTTGACTCGCACTTACTCGCAAAGGCTGATCATCTACCTACTTCTCAAGTTTCGAATATATTGATAATTCTCGAATGTGTTTGAAACCTACTCTGTGTGTACAAAAACAGTTCGTTACTACATTATACTTAGCCTGGTCGTAATGTTTGTAATTGTGTATGCTTGGCAGCTGTACTAACTTGAATGTCATCTGTATCCCCCTTTGTGTTTGTGCCTGACAAGAATGATACAAAATGAATTCATCTCACAATTTACGTCTTTCTATATTTTTAATTGAAATTACAAAGTGAATCCAATACTTTAAACAATATTTTTTACTACATTCGTGGGAGTGTATGTCTACTTGTTTACAATTTGTTTCATTTTGAAAAGTGAAACAACAACAATAACATTCTTGTTTCACATGACTTTTAGAAAAATTGTTTTCATAACAAATAGTTGGTAATGGTTTTTTAAAGGGTCAGAATTGTTAGATTACACAGTGCACAATAAAACGCCGATCTTAAAAATATAAGTTTTTTAAAATACACATTTTATAATAACAAATTTTGTAATAACAAAGACATTTTAAATTTATATTTTCAGGTGTACAGTATAAGTATCCAATAAACAAAAGCATTGATATTAATGTAAATATTAAATGATCAATATATATATATATATATATATATATATAATTGAAAAACGTATTTATAAATTGAAATTAAAAATATCAACTCTATATTTACATAATTTATTAAAGATACAAAACACATAACTTACTTCGATATAAACGCACTTAAATTAACTCTCTCTCTCTATATATATATATATATATATATATAGAATTGCCTTATAAACGCATAAAAACGATTTATAATATATTTTAAGATGACTGTATATGAGACTTTTGCCCTCATAAATCAACTTAATTCTAGTGTTTGTAAAAAATTAAATTGTGTCTAAAATTTATCTAACAACTAATTTTTAACTTTTTAGTATTAAATTGTTAAATGTATTAAAATTAAAATGAACTATCCATGTTCATTGTATTAAAGAGTACACGGACATTGTTAATTGATTCTCAGTCTTTAGCCGTTTATCCACATAAATGATGATAACAGAAAAGAAATAAACAAAAACTAGCGTTAATTCAGTTACGTTAAAACATTATCAATTCTACATAATCATACAAATTACGGTATTTAAACAAATAAGTGAATGCAACTCACAAAAATGTACTGTTTTTTCATTCAAACAAAAATCAATAATTATAATAATTGTTAGTGCTGAATTAAGTGGTTATAACTGGAAAATGTTAAAAATTTAATAATTAATTCATTCTTCATACATTTTAATTAATCGAACATTTAAATATACATCAATTAATAACTCTTGACTATTTATAAAACAACAAATATATTATCGACCAAGATTGAGAATAGTAAATTTTAAAATACAAACATGTTAAAATAAGATTTACAAAATAATGTAATTAATAAAATAATTGTTAAATAATAGTAACGCTACAAACATACTAGTTTGAACCAGAAATGATTCAATCTAGCCAGTATCAAACCTGGATAAAGGAGGAGGGTTTGAGCACAAGGTTAACAACCTGTAAAAATTTATAATGCTATGGAAACAATACAACAGGACGCAATTCCGGCAAACAAGGGCAAAAAAGCAATCGCACGTATCTGGATGACAGAGTTACACAAATGACAGGGTTGAGTAAAGCCGAAAGGAAGTTCAATCTTTGATTTACAGAATCTTCAATGCCAACGAGACTTTGTTGTTGTTTTGTTGTAATTGTTGTCTTGCTGCCCCATGCTTATTTTTAAAGCAAAAGGGTTTTGCATAATATAATAATAACTACAGTACGCAATAGATAATCTCGGTTTAATTATCCGCTATTATTGTACGGTCGTTTGGGAGAAAAAAATTTTTTTTACAAGATAAACAATTTATTATTTTCATATTTTTTTAAGACTAAAATATTTTGGCCTTATGTAGTACCAAAATTTTTAATTATTTTAATTGACAAAAAATTATTATTTGGTAACAAATTTAAATAAAATTATAATATTTTTTATTACAAAACAACTATTACATGGAGAGACATATTGTACATATTATATATTCAATTAATTTACTATTATTTGATCTAAAATTACTACTATTCAACAAGGTTACTATTCAATCCCAATAAAGTTCAAAGTGACCTTTCCATAAACCCATCTAAATTATAATTTTTTTTGTCTGACCGTAGTCTACCCATTCCTCTTTGTGACCATTTATTATCCTCCATTCAGGGTATTGTTTTACTAGTCATACTCACACGTGAGTTATTCACATTTGATGTATACTATTATATTAGCATACTATTAACTATAGTACGTTTCATAAGTAATATCATGAAGGGGCATGATATTAATCAATTGCACCGTATTTTTATAATTGTACACATTTCTTGTGTGCTGAAAGCTACTTCTACTGAAGTATCTAAGCCAATAACCATAATAATAATAATAATAATAATAATAATAATAATAATAATAATAATAATAATAATATATTATATATTATTTTTTAATGTTTGCTACTTTGAATGTTTTATCGGATATATATAACTCCGCCTAGTTTGGATCAGAAATGATTCAATCTAGCCAGTCCCAAGCCTGGATAAAGGAGGAGAGTTTAAACGCGCAACCTGGTCTCTGTAAAAAATTTATACTGCTACGGAAACAATATAAGGGGACGCCATTCCGGCAAACAATGGAAAAGAAGTGATCGCATATATCTGGATGACAAAGTTACACAAATGACAGGGTTGAGTGAAAGCCGAAAGGAAGCTCAATTTTCGATTTGCAGAATCTTTAATGCCAACGAGATTTTATTGTTGTTGTTGTTGTTGTTGTTGTTGTTGTTGTTGTTGTTTTTGCTGTAATTGTTGTCTTACTGCCACATGCTTATTTTTAAAGCAAAAGGGTTTTTGTATAATATAACATATATAATATTTGACTAGTTATTCCAAATTTAACACGGTTTGAAAATATTTTTTAAATGTTTATGACACTGCTCTAGTGTAAAGTATAAAAATAGCAATGTGTTTTTGTAGTAACAATTTACAATTTGCCATATATTGAACTTATTTGGAATGCATAAACTTTGAAAAGCTAAAACTTAACCACCTCACATTTTCATCACTGTAAACCGCATTTAAAAAGCTTTTCTTAGGAAAAAGGTCAACCACCTGGAAAATAATATATCACATGTAAAGAAAATTATTTGTTCAAGACCCCGGTCTAACACCAGGTAGGGTGTGGGTTCAAGTTCATGTGTGTGTGTGTGTATGTGTGTGTGTGTGAAACTTGAAAGGTATGCGCTGTTGATAATTCCAAATAAAGACGAAACAGCTGTACAGTACTGCTGGTTGACTTAAAAACCAAGTAGAATTATTATTCAAGCGAATCTGACAATTTTTATCGGACAATTCTAAAATTAAAAAAAATTTCTTAAAATCCCATTAATAAATAAAAATTTCAGTTTAGAGACTATATTAATACGTCATTGAGATCACATTTTAAAAGGTTTAAAAATAATAAAAAAATATGGGTATTAAAATTATTAAAATTTCCACCATTTACTTTATATACTTATATATATTTCTTAATATAATTTATTTTTTTAATTTTAATAATTCGTGATATTTTTTATTGGCAGAATAAATGTTGCTGTATATTATTAAATAAAAATTATTTTTTAAAACATAATTTTCCAAAGTATTATATATATATATATATATATATATATATATATATATATATATATATATATATATATATATATATAAATGTTTTTAAATATTAGTGAATTAATTGATTATTTAAATAATCAAAAAACAGTATCTAGCATCTACATAGCATACAAGAGGAACGTCACTTCAATTATAAAATATACAATACTATATAATAATTGAAAAAACTATAATTATATATACATATATATTGTAAGTAAAAAATATATAAAATATCAACGGGTGCAAAATCGGAAATGGAGTAAAATGATTAACATGATTTATAACGTCAACTATCAATAAAAATACAGATTGCACGCAATTTTTTTCAGTTACCAAATGATTAAGGACATTACAACGTTCAAAAATTCAATAATCTATGTGATCGCCTTTCTTTTGAACAACCTGATCCAGGCGTTTTGGAATGCTGTCAATGAGGAGTGTTGATATATTCTTGTTTCATCTCATATTGAACAACAAACCGAATGCGTTCACATAAATCCTCAATTTCGGTATGCTTATTGATATTGTTGAAAGGTTAACTCTATATAAATCTCGCTAATCTTTTTTGGTGGAAAATCCTTCATTTTTTAATTCTTTAATAACACGGTGTTCATTTTCAGTAAGATGAAAGTATTTTTTTATTACTATTCTCCATTTCAAAAATGCAATCAGAAAGCAGAATTAGTTATTGAGCGGAATCTCAAGGTTAAACGTAAATAATAAATTATTAGATTTATTTTAAAATTTTTATTTAAAATTAAGAAAAAATTTTGTTATTTTTATTTATATAGATTAGAATAATTAAATGTTTATTTTGATAATTATTATTATGACATCACAATCAGAACAGATTTGAATGTTCGCTTAACATCAATTTTAAGAATTAGTTATTGTTCATTTTTAATGAAAATTAAGCACACAAAATAATAATAGGCTAATTATTATAAAATTATGTAATTTTAACTTATTATCCACGTTAATATAGAAGTAGCTTTTAAAATATGCTATTTTGGCCGACTCAGCCTTCTTAAATAAATATTTCTATATATATAAAGGATCTATTAAGACTAGACATTATTTTTAATTCCCGATAGTTGTTTTTACGAAAAACAATTGGACATAAATTGTAAATTAATTTAGATTTATCACCTTTGTAATTTTTGCGGTAATTGTTAAAATGGGTGTATATATATATATATATATATATATATGTCTATAATAAACAATAGGCGCTAAATGTTTTTAAATATTGGAGTGAATTAATTCTGTTTTTAAATAATCAAAAAACAGTATCAAAAGAGGACATACTAAAACTGTTCTTTAATCAGTAACTTCACACAAACCATTAACTTATAACCAGTACGCGGACGTTGTATAATGGCTGAATCCAATACTCGTAAATTGGAGATACTTACTTAGTCATTGGTTGTTTGCCCACATAGATTATAATAACAGAAAACAAATAAACTAAGACTGGTGTTTATTCAGTCGCGTTAAAAGATCGTCAGTTTAATTTAATGGCAACAAAATGAAATAAAATGTCATATGTTAATAAATATAAATATAGTCAATACAGTAAACATGTGATTTTTTAAATATTCAAAATTACTATACTTTATATGAGTCATTATAGGGCACTTTTGTTACATTAAGCTGTAGGATATCCAAATTAGTTCAAATATATGCGTCAGTGGAATAAATCCTACTTTGATAGGTTTATTAGAAGTTCAATTTTGTTTGAATCTGGATTGGTTAATATTCTGGATAAGTATGGCGGACATAAGTGTTTGTATTGACTAGTTTTAGCTTTCATGTGCTGTTAAGTTCTTCTTGTTTTCCCAAAAGCTTTAGATTTGTTTAAAGCCGTTTGTAGTGGGTGGGTGTTATGACCTTTAATCCTTGATGCTAATTATATATAGGATTTAAAACGTTTATTAATAATATCATTCAATAAGATAGAATATTTGATTCCTGCAGATTTTAATACCAATGATATGCATCTTTTTAAAACAACTTAATCTTGTTTTAATAAACCAGGAAAATTGTTGAAAGCTTGATTATTAAATTATTTTTAATTAATTTTCATAAATTACACTGAACAAACTGATACAAGTTGGGAACTTTTAAACCAACATTTGAATACAGCTTACAAATTGTGTAATAGTGTAATAGTCCTTTATTTAAAGAAAAAATTAAACAAAAATAGTAGGATCGTCTAGCGGTACAGCGCTCGACTTAGATCTGATAGACATCGGGATTTGAATCTCATCACCGGTCCACTAAAATGCAGGCCCACGTTCGGCTTCGCTAAAATGTCCCCAATACTGAAAGGTATGCGTTTTTTGTCAAAATAGTGATAATAAAATATAACATTTTTAGAAACAAATAATAATAATAATAATAATAATAATTGCGGTGGTGAAGCAGTACGTTTCTCAATATAATAGTTTTGTCAGTTTTAAGAGGTTTTACATATTGTTTATATTTTAATTCCACCCTATCTGGTTCTAGACATTTTTTGATAAATAAGATTTAAATCTTTGGGATAGCTGCACTATTACAAAATCAAAAGAATAAATAAGTGATGGAAAAAAACCTGGCATTTTGTAAAATAAAACAATTTGCCTGTTTTTCACATTTTCCAATAATAAAAAACTTTTAATAAACTACGCTAGACGAAAGTAATTTACAATGTGCTGGGGTGGTCTAGCGGTACAGCGCTCGAATTTGGACTTCAGTAGGCATGGGGGTTCGAATCCCATCACCGGCACTAAAATGCGAGCCCACGTTTGCCTTCGCCAAAATGTCCACTGCTGAAATGTGTTTCTCGTGCAAACATTCAATGTAGCAAACATAAAATAAAAAATAAACAAAATAATGATCTTTTTACCATTTCTTGCCTTAAAAATAGTTAAATTAATATTGACTTTATTTGTTTTAATATTCAGCTTATTGCTTTTTTAAATAGAATCAAATCTTTACATACTTTGATAATATATAGTTTTATTTTAAAATTTTTCGCTAAAATTTGCACTTAATTAAACAATTTCAAACAATTGGTTTTACTTCAATAAATAAAAAACGAATAATAATGATAATTTGAAAATTGAATTTATTTTGAATATATATTTTTATTTAAACGTTATATTATTGTTATTTTATATTTTCAATAAAAACATATTTGCATAATCAAATATATAGATATATAGACACGTAAAATAAATGTACTCAGTTTTTACAAATAATAAATACTTTGTGTCACATTTGCATTTATGCAAAATTATTTAACTGTAAAAAAAGTCGTATATTTTAATTCAACACGCATAAATCATTCAATGTAATTTGCATACTAAAAAAATTAATTTGTACTGGTTTTAATTGTAAAATAAAACATTGTTTTATAGCAAAAATTAAAATTTAATCAACACATTACATAAAATTGCATATTTACATATACGCTTTTTAACTTATTGTAAACGTGATCAATAATGTACAAAAATAATTATCAATAAAAGTCATTCAATGTTTTAACCGGTATTGCTTTTCTTCAACAACATCCTGAAACATTACAAAGCATTGCATTTATAAAAATGCTAACAGTAGTCGCTAGCAACGTTGACGTTGATGTTGTAACAAGTTCGATTGATTTATTAACAACAACTTGATTATCCTTTTTCGGGTCACAATCACTTAATTAATTTACCAATATTTCCTTTAAATGCATCGCATTTTTCTTATTCGTGAGTTGTAACCACCTGCTGGTTTAAATACTGCAGCTTGCATAATTAGATTAAATTAATTATATTTTAACGTGACTGCATAAAGGCTGATCTCAGTTTGTTGGTCTGTTTTCTATGTAAGCAAATAATTAAAAGTTAAGTGTTACTAATTAGCGAGAACTGGATTGGATCATTATACAACGTTTGCCTATTTGTTAAAATACTTCCAGTGTTGTACTTCTGCTTGACGATGCACTACTATTACCAAATTTGGGGGTAAGAACAGAGCACCCAATGGTATATGTAAATGAAAACATACATTTGAACTATGCAAAGGATATTACATTTTAACAATAATTCAAACAGTCATATCAATTCGTCTAAACTAGACTGTTAGGTAAACTGAAATTTGTAGCACAGTCGTAAAAGAAAGTGGACATTTGGTGCAACCAAATTTAGTCCCAATAGTGGGACTCAGATACATGCCTATCCAATTTTGAGCCTGACGATCTAGCCACTTTCACCACCTTCAGCACACATGTTAAATGTGTTTTTCAATTGTTTAAAACTAAATAGTAAATATTTAATTAATTAATAATTTAAAGCATTGGGTTCTCTTTATAATTCCAAACAAAAATAATGGAAGACGTAAACTGTGAAATGAAATCATTTAGTATATTCTTGTCAGTTATAAACATATAAAGAATCAGTATATATATACATAAAATTATATGCTGTTAGTAATTTAACTACACATACATACATATACGCCACATGCATATGTTAAGTCTACGCTAAATTTAATAAAGTTACAACTTGTTTTTGTACACACAAAATGGGTTTTAATGTGTGAATGTAAACAGATTCAATGCGTTAAACACATTCATGCGTTAAAAGAACTCAAATAAAACAAGGACAGCATATGTAACAGATTCAAGTGTTTTTAACGGTAAATGATAAAACCAACCAAGGGAAAAAGTTGCGAAAGAAGGAGCCAATAAGAGTTAGATGACCTTTTGTGTGAGTGTGTGATTACTCGTCAGTTGTACATATTAACAGTTTGAGAAGTTATCTACACTTCAAGACAATCATTAAAGTTAACTCGGTGTTTTGTTTGAACCAAGTGACGTAATATTGACGAGGTGCATATACGTTCAGTTGAGTTGAACTCTTTTTCAATCCAATTGAGAATGTGTTCTTTGACCCGTTCAGATAAGCGACGAGTTGTCCGACCAATATATTTGTCACCGCAACTGCAAGTGAACTGGTAGATACAGTGGGAGGTGGAGAACATTGCTTTATCTGTTTTTACGTTGGGCAAAGGCAGACCTGTTGTGGTACATAGCATTCTCAATTGGGTCAATGAGTATATCCTTTTTATCGCATTTTTAAGCCTAATTTTTAGGAGGTTTATTACATCATCCCATTTGAAAGGCAGGTTTATAAAAACCGGCTTGTTTTCATTGTCAAATTTTTCTTTAGTTGTGAATGACTTTGAATAGAAATTGATAAAATCTTTAGAATATCCGTTATTAATTAGTTTGTTTTATAGCTTCTAATTCTTTATCAATAGTGTCACTTGAACATATTCTTTGTGCACCGTTAAATAATGTTTTAACTAGTGCATGTTTTTGTTGAATCGGTAAAAAACTTTTGAAGTGGAGATATTGACCCGTCCAGGTAGGCTTACAATAAATTTTACGTTGAATCGACCCGTCATTTCTTCGTGTCAGTGTTACGTCCGAAAAATTGATTGTATCATTTTCTTCAAGCTCCCATTTGATTTTGATATTGAGATGAATGTTGTTGAAGATTTGCAGTAATTGATAAATGACTTTTTAATTGCTCTTTTTATTGAATCTTCGATTTTTGATAGAAAGATGTTTACCAATGTTGGTCCTAACGGACTTCCCATGGCTACCCCATCCGTTTGAATATATGATTTGCCACAGAAATTAAATCTGATATTTTTTGTACAAAGTAGAATCAGTTCTTGCAGATATTCAACCGGAATTTTGGTATTGATCCCATTTGACATGATATAGTCGCTTAAATAATTCACAGTTTCTTGTAAAGGAACATTTGTGAATAGTAACTCAATGTCGATTGAGGCCATTATTTTGTTCCGAACATTTAATGTCTCAACGCGATTAATAAATTCAAATGTGTCTTTCAGATTATTTACATTCATGTGTTTTTCAACAGGATCGATTATTTGCTTAAGCCATTTGGCTAATTCATGATATGGCGAATTGGTCTAATGGACACATTATCTTTGTGTGTTTTTGGTAGTCCACAGAGTTCAGGTGTAAGGCTATCCATTGTTTTTAGCTGTTGAAATTCCAACTCATTGATAAAATTGTATAACTTGAGAATTTGGAGTTTATAATTTATTTGCATTTCAATTAAATTAATGTTGTCCTTGATGAATGTGGGCTTGAATTTAGAAACATTGTTGAGAATATTATTGGTTTTTTGGATATATTCATTCTTGTTCATAATGACTGTATCGGAACCTTTGTCTGGTCTAAAAATAATGACGTCCTTGTTTTGTTTGAGTTCTTTCAACGCATGAATGTGTTTAACGCATTGAATCTGTTTCCATTCACACATTAAAACCCATTTTGTGTGTACAAAAACAATTTGTAACTTTATTAAATTTAGCGTAGACTTAATATATGCATGTTGCGTATATGTATGTATGTGTAGTGATTAATGTTAAGTTAATTACATCAAGTAATTAATAATTATTTAGTTACTTTAACAGATTAAAGTTTAAAAAAATAAAATACTAGTCACAGTTGTGTAACTATAAATTTAATCGATATTAAATTGTTCATTCAAAATAACAATTCACAAGGTATAGTACAAAAGACAATATTAATTATTGTTATATATATATATATATATATATATATATACAGTAAGTAACAAGAAATAAAATTATTTTTGTATATGGAAATAAAAATGTCTACAACATTTGATTTTAAAGTTAATAGCAGATTATTCAATAATTTTGTCTTTGAATGTTGATTTAAAAAATCTGTCAAAATAAATAAATAAATGGACAGTATTTATTTTACAAATAAATAAATTTTAAATATAAATTTTATATATAAATAAGTTTTAAAAATAATAATTGAATAAACAGTATGTGTAATTAGATATAATGCTTTTATTATTGAAACCATGTTCTTTAATAAACAACACATAGAAACGTATTTTGTTTGCACCAACATTCTTGTACACAACACTATGCCAAAATTATTGAAACAATATTAAATGTCAATCATTCCTAATTTTAAAGTAATTTTTTAAAATAAATAGTAAAATTTAAAATGTTGGTACATTGTATCAAACATTCTACATGCTGTTGTATACCTATTTACAAATATTTGTTTCTAAATATAAAAATATTTTTTTAACTTGGATAAACATATGTTGAATTAACACTGAAATGTCCTCTTTCTGACACATGTTTCACGCAAATCATTAAGCACAACAATTTACACAATTTTATACTAATTGGTGTTTATCAATTATTAAATCACATGCTCAAATTCATTTGAAAATAAACTAGGGTATAATCATCGAAGTCATTATGACACTAAAATTTCAATTATTTTACCAGGTCGTATGTTTTGATCCAATGCTTATAAAAGTAATTACTCAATGTAAGTTGCATCGATTGAATCAGAATAAACTTATTTATTATTATATTATTATTATTATTATTATTATTATTATTATTATTATTATTATTATTATTATTATTATTATTATTATTATTATTATTATTATTATTATTATTATTATTATTATTATTATTATTATTATTATTATTATTATTATTATTATTATTATTATTATTATTATTATTATTATTATTATTATTACTATTATTATTATTATTAAGCTTTAATATCTCACTAGAGATACATTCAGAGTAAAATACATTTTTACTATCAATATAAAAAGTAGTACAAATAATGGGATCAAAATAAAAATAGAATGTCATATGTTAATGAATATAAATATAGTCAATACAGTATGCATGTGATTTTTTTTTAAATATTCAAAATTACTATACATTGAATGAGTCATCATAAGGCAAAATTTGTATTCAATCAACACATTCGTATACATTAGGGAATAAAATATGTAATTATATTGTTGCATTTTGTTGTGTTTTATATAAACTACGTAAATAAATAATTTTTTTAGAGATGTTTCTATTAATACTTTTTATGCCTTATTTATAATATTTAAAGCATTGGGTTCCCTTTATAATTCCAAACAAAAATAATAGAAGACGTAAACTGTGAGATGAATTCATTTTGTATATTCTCTTCAGTCACAAACATATAAAAAAAACAGTATATATATATATATATGATGTAATTAACTTAACATTTATAACTATACATACATTTATAATATTGTTTTTTTATTAGTGCAACTTTGTAATTTACCTAAAAACATGTTATTATTTACAAATAAAAAACGAGTTTATAATTTAACTATTTATTAATATTGCATTCAATATAAAACATTGTATTTTATTAATAAAAGTCCATTAGATAGGAATATAATTTTAATTTTACTACAGGGTTTAAAATGGTACTTGTCAGTGAACTCTTATTTTTCAATTTTTGCTATTTTAACTTGAAAGTTATATTTTTTCAACTAGTAATTATGCTAAAATAATATGGACTATCAATACTTAAAGTTAATTGTGTTTTCACTTTTTTATAATTATAAATAGTTAAGTGTCTTGGAATTTTTGGATAAATTGCATTCAAGTGGGTAAATGGTGATAGTCACACTTAAAAATTTTATACATATAAAGCTAAAAACATAAATGGATTACGCAACACAAATTTCAAAAAAAATAATTTTGTTTACATAAGTTTATAAGTGTTTACATAACCCAGCACACGTCACTTCATACACTATATAAAAAAAAATTGATCAGTTTTCATATTTTATATGTATGGAAAATTTAACATTAATTATCGTGTGAAAAGATCAAAGAATATTTTTTCAGTTATTTTAAACGCGAGGTGAATCGGACTGAAATTCGAGGCACACTTACCGAAAAAATCAATTATGTGTTAGAAAATCGAATTCCACAAGATTATATCAATAATTTGGTCGATTCTTATCCGAGGCGGTTAAAAGAAGTTATAAAAAAGCATGGCTATCCCTTAAATTATTAACTTTGGACAATTGGTGATGTCTGTTTTATATATATGTACATATTTCATAATATAATTTATTTTTAAGCAAATAACGTAGTAGTTTTTTCATGTTGTCGAAATGTGTAAATTCTGGGTTTTTGGTCTAAGCGTAAATTTGATAATGCTATTTGCAAAAAAAGAAAATATTTTTAGTGTGTTGAATATTAATATTGCTAATGTGATGTTTAATGCTTATTTTAGTAAAATGTTGATGTGCCTAATATGCTTAAGTGATGTAAGGAAAGTCAATCAATTTCAATATGCTAATTTTGACAGCTCCCATTTTAGCCCCTGTATCATATATATAAAGGAATTATTGCATTGTATTTTAACTTTGTGTAATTCGGTAATTACTTGTTATTTATTTGTAAATGTAAAACCAATCAATTGTATTAATCTTGTATAAATTTAACTACAATATTTGTAAACATTAGATAAACATATTCATTAAAAATACTATTTTTTAAATTAATGTAATCGTAAAAGTTTAATTTAACCAATAAAAATCTAAATATGTTTGACAAATATTATTGAGAAGTAAATGATTTAGGTTAAAATAAATTTATTTATTTGTTTGATCATCTAAACGTTTTACAAGAAACATCTTTCCGTGTTGCACATTTGGGCGGAGACTAATGTAAGCCCTCATTCAGTGCCGGTGATGGGATTCAACACTACGCCCATTCATGTTTAAAGTGAGAACTGTATTTTTAGACTATTCCGGCACAAATTAAGTTATATATATACATATATATATATAATGATACATAAACCAAAATTAGCTTTCACAATGCAGAAGTGTTAAAATTATAATATTGTTAGTTCAAAAATACATTGCTCAAATATGTGCATATTTTTATACATGTAAGCTCTTAAAATATTTCAAACATGATTAATAGTAAATAAAAAAATTTAACAATAAAAATTATTTCATTTTTCTAGTTGATGTTTGAATACAATCAAATTTTGATACATTATAAAGCAGTCTATATATTGCAATATTTCTAATTTATTGTAATCTAAATTTTGAACGCTTTAACAATAAAAATGTACAACGTAAGTTTTATTGTCTCAATCTTGATAACAAATCCAACAATGTTTGAATTTATGCAATTGCAGTACGCTTTCTATCATGAAATAATTTTAAATGTCTATCTTTTCAGAAAATTAAATATCTGATTGTTTTTAAATTTTCCTTTCAAATTATATTTACTTATTATTTGCATGTATGATTACTTTTTAAATACTTTGATAAATTGTTTTTGTTAAATATAAAAAATAATATATAAAAATAATTTACAAATAAATATAAACAAAAAATAAACTATTTCTGTTCTATTTTGTTTATTAAATATTTTTTTATTAAAAAGACCTATTGCGAATATTAATTTGTTGTTTAGAAAAGCTCCCAACTTGTTGTATGAACAAATCGCAAATTTACTTATTCATTAGGCTACAATTATTTTACTAATCAGCCAACATTTTTCTAAAGCACATAAGATCTCGTAAAATAAAGACGATGAGTTTACATAGTGTTGCTGTTTTTATTTAGTCAACTTTTTCATTTAAATTTAAAGGAATGTTTTAAAAACATTTATACAGTATGTAAATAAGATGATTCAATCTAGCCAGTCCCTAGTCTGGATAAAGGAGGAGGGCTTGAGCGCGCAAGGTTAGCAACCTAGCCTCTGTAAAAAATGTATACTGCTACGCAAACAATACAAAAGGACGCCATTCCGCCAAACAACGGCAAAAAAGTGATTACACATATCTGGATGACAGAGTTATGCAGATGACAGGGTTAAGTGAAAGCCGAAAGGAAGTTCAATCTTTGATTTGCAGAATCTTTAATGCCAACGAGACTTTGTTGTTGTTTTGCTGTAATTGTTGTCTTATTGCCTCATGCTTATTTTTTAAAGCAAAAGGGTTTTGTATAATATATAATATATATAATAAAATACATTGAATTTTTTAATTATTTTTGTTTCTCTACTTTGCTATAAGTATTAATTATCTGTGCTGTTTTCGTAAAAAAATTAACTATGTTTGAAAATAGTTAAATTAAAATTTTTTTAAATGTCAAAGTTTAATAACTTGTACATAAGTGTTTGAAGCTAAAAATATAATTACTTAATATGAACAAAATTGATTGTAATATTATATCGGATTGTAAAAGTTAGAATAAACATTCAACACCAAATATTAATTTGCACTTTTAAGCGTCTAAGTCATAATAATTATTAAATTTTATTTATTTTTTCTTAAACGTACCAAATAAATAATTTAATCCTTTGGTGGTACAATTATGCATGGCACCGTCGCATGATGCAACACATAATCACTGACACTGCCGAGAAAACTGCGTTTAATTGATCCCAAACCACGACTTCCCATTACAAAAAGAGTTACTTCTTGTTCAGTTCCAGCTTGTATAATTCCCGCACCAGGTTTGGAAGCATTCATGGTTAGGTGAGTAAAAGGAATGCCTAATTTTTGAAATTTGGCTTCATATTTTTCTTTTAGCGAATTTATTCGGGTAATGCTTAATGTAAAATGTAAATAAAACAATAGAAATTATTGTATTATTATTTAAAATACAAAAATTAACGATTGCATTCATTAATTTAATTATTATTTAAAATAAATCAATTTTCGACATGTAAATCATATCCAAATTTAAATTCAATTCATTTGATTGGAAGATTGAATATTTTTTAATTAGTATATTTTTGGTAGTTCCTTTTATAGACAGGGTTGTTTTTTGTTTGTAAATTCGCTTCTTTGTGGATTTTAGCAATGTTGTTATACAAAGGCAGACTTTCTAGTCTTACGCTTTCACGCTTCCTTCTTTTCAACATGTAACTGGAACCGACTATCATATGTAGTCAGTCACTAAGTAAATTGTGTTAATTATTATTAATTATCATCGCCGGTATCGTAAAAGTATTTCAAAAAATGCCTGGCGTAACCACAGTTAAAACAACAATTTCACGAGAAGAACTGACTCTCGTTTACTACATGACATCATTACAATTAGACGAAGAAAATTGCTTGATCAAATTCTACGTTTACCGCGCCCAAAAAACGAGCAAGAACGGTTTTGGAATGAACAATTGATGAGGATAAAAGAAAGCTTGGAGTAGACCACAGAAAAGGTTGCCAAGATCTATTCGGGAAGATCTAACTGAAATGAATGACTCATATGATTATGCAAACATTGTGTTAAAATGTTCGAATACATGGAACAATTTTGTTGTCCCATGTTATTTTTGAATTATGGGATTTTGTTGTTGTTTTTACTGTGACTGTTATCCTGTTGCCCCTAACTGTTTTTAATGCCAAAGGGTTTTATAATAATAATAATAATAATAATAATAATAATAATAATAATAATAAATAATAATAATACGTTCGTTCTACAACACGTTCAATTTTATGCATACCGGTTCTATAAATATAAATTAATTAAATGTTGCAACATTATTTGACATAATATAAATATTTAAAAAAAGATTTAAAAATTTTTTGAATTCATTAATGTATACAAATAAAAAATAGAAATGTAATATGCTTAAAAGTATAGACTATTAAGAATACTTTTTATTATACTATACACAAATATAAAACAAAATTTATACAATTGTTTACATTTAAAAAAATTCTGAAATCAATATTAATATCAATATTTTAAAATGAGATTTTTTTGCCTTGAATAAGTGTCTATATTATATACACAACAAATTTAAGAAAAATAACTTTAATCTAGATTATACAAAACGTTTTATTAAACTTAATTTACAGACATCCAACAAAAAACTACAAAATACAATTTTAAAACTTAATAAAAATGTAATTATTAAAAATAATTGGAAAGATATGTGTTATATATATATATATATATTTATTTATTATTTTTTTTTTTTAATTTATGGTTATTGGCTTGGATACTTCAGTAGAAGTAGCTTTCAGCACACACAAAAATATGTACAATTATTAAAAATACAATACAATTAGCAGTGTATAACATCAGTCCAAAAAAAAGTAAGGTAAGGTTAAATTACATAGGCTAAAAATAGAAAAAAAAATTCAAAATCAAAGTATATATATATATATATATATATATATCTTAATATTCTGTATAAATCTTTAAAAACATTTTTATTTACATCCTTTTGTTAATATTTTGACATTTAAAACCTTTTTCAGTAAATTTTAAAATTATAACTTAATTCTTAAAAACAATTGGTAAGGTATGTGTTATATATATTAATATTCAGTAAAAATCTTACAAAAACATTTTAATTTATGTTTTTTTCTTAATACTTTGACATATAAGCAATTTCAATAAAATTCTAACTTTTTATTTTATCCTCCAAGTTTTAAGAATTTTAAATTGTAATTTTTTTAAAAGTCAAATGTTATCCAATTTTTATTGACATCAAACTATGCCAAAATGGTATAGTCAGTAAGTTGAATAGGCATGGCTTTGAGTTCCACCGTAACCCTTGTTTGGGTGTTCTAAGTGTCCACTTGTTGTACACATGTTTTGGCATAAAACATTGAAGCCAAATAAAAATTATTTGGACTTACTTAGCTTCTAACGCTTCTTTCCATTTATCATATGGAATATTTGCTCCAGAAGTAATTGAAACTAATGGCAAATTAGGGGTTTCTACACAAGTTACTATAACCACAAAATCGCCTTCTCTATAAACTTGGTCTATAAAAAAGTCCGCTGCACGAAGAGAATGCTCGCTTCCATCGACCGGCAAGCAAATTTTTCGTTTTCCACTAGTCTTGTTAGACATGTTTAATAATCTATCCAAAATATTACTTTGTTTATGTTGGCTTGATTATATACAGATTTGATTAATTGATTCTGTTCACTGATTGGTTTGTGTGTTTTTAACATTTGTGTCTGTCTTAATTAATATTTAATACAGATCGTTACTACAAAATATTATATATATATATATATATATATATATAAACTAAGAAACATGATTCATATATAGTAAACAATTTGCACATTTTTCAAATTTATTTACATCAATAGGTTAAACACAGGATGTAGCTTGTGTTTCCAAATCATAAATAACATTTCTTTGATATATATTATTTATATATATTATACAAAACCCTTTTGCTTTAAAAATAAGCATGGGGTAATAAGATAACAATTAAAATAACAACAAAGTCTTGTTGGCATTGAAGATTCTGCAAATCGAAGATTAAGCTTTTTTTCGGCTTTCACTCAACCCTGTCATCTGTGTAACTCCATCATCCAGATACGTGCGTACTTTATAGATTACTTGATGCGGTCATGTTTCAAATAAGGAGATTATGAAAAGAACTGGTTCTCGTGCACTACATGACAATTAAATAAAAAAATTTATTTGGTAAAATTCTACACCCGAAAGATCAGCATAAACAGTTTGGGAATAGGCAATTGAAGATGGTACAAGAATACAGTAGTTGATAGACCACAGAAAACTTTGGGAAAATCTAATTGAAATGAATGTGGGATCAAAAAAACTTTTGGCAAAATGTTAGAGTACATGGAAACATTTTGTTGTCCCATGTTCGTTTTGAATCATGGAACTTTGTTTTTTTTTGCTGTAACTGTTATTTTATTATTCCATGCCTATTTTTAAAGCAAAAGGGTTTTATAATAATAATAATAATAATAATAATAATAATAATAATAATAATTTTATTTTTTATTTTATGTTTGCTACTTTGAATGTTTTACGAGAAACATCTTTCAACAGTGGACATTTTAGCGAAGCCAAACGTGGGCCCGCATTTTAGTGCCGGTGATGGGATTTTGAACCCATGTCCACCGAGGTCCGAATTCGAGCTCTGTACCGCTAGACTACTCCGGCGAAAAATAATACGTTTATAAAACTCTGCTAAACAATTCAAAGCCAGAATAGATTTTAATTTGTTGTTTGCTCGTTTTAACTTTTTCTTCATTAAATCCTTAATTGAATTGTGGTACTTGATACAAACCAAGACACGTACCAACGCCACATTTAAAAAGGTCTCAGTAATAAGATGAAGGCAGCTCAGTACATTAGTACTTGTACTATACATTGTATTAACATAATTGGTATAGTTTTCAAACAATTGGGCACACATTTAACATGTATTAATATTTTAAAGAACTTTAGGCTAGGTTAACGTTTTTTTACAAACGAATGTAACTATACAATTTACAATTTTATGGTTATTATTACAAAACCCTTTTGCTTTAAGAATAAGCATGGGGCAATAAGACAACAATTACAGCAAAACAACAACAACAACAATAACAAAGTCTCGTTGGTGTTAAATATTCTGCAAATCGAAGATTGCGATTTCTTTCGGCTTTTACTCAACTTTGTCATCTGGTAACTTTACCATTTAGAAACGTTGTTTTTTGCCGAAATGACGTCATCTTTCATTGTTTCCGCAGCAGTATAAATTTTTACAGAGGCCAGGTTGCCAACTTTGCGCTCAAACTCTCCTCCTTTATCCAGGCTTGGGACTGGCTAGATTGAATCATTTCTAATCCAAACTAGGCGGAGTAATCTTATGGTACAATAATCCTTTTTGAAATAGAAATAAGTTAAAACAAAAGTAAACCGTGCCTACTAACTTTTGAATAACTAGCCAGTGTGTTGATTATAAACATTATGTAATAATAATAATATACGTTGGTAATTTTTATTTATTTTTGCTACTATATATGTTTTACGAAAAGCGTATCTTTCAGCAGTGGACATTTTAGCGGAACCGAACGTGGGCCCGCATTTCAGTGTCGGTGATGGGATTCAAAGCCATGCCCACCCAGATCCAAGTCGAGCGCTGTACCTCTAGGTTTGTATATTATGTGTTGATGAGCAATTGCATATTTGTTTAAACACAACAGCAATTTTAGAATTCCAAATAAAAATATAAGAAGACGTAAATTGTGAGATGAATTCATTTCGTATATTCTCGTCAGTCGCAAACATATAGCATTTTATTTGGAATTATAAAGGGAACCCAATGCTTTAAATTTTAGAATTGTCAGATGCACTTGAATAATAAATTCACTAAATTTTTAAGTCGACTAGGAACACTGGTCAGCTGTTTCGTCTTTATCTGGAATCATTAGCAGCGCATACCTTTCAAGTTTTACACACGCACACATGAAATTGAGCCCTGGTGTCGAGCCAGGGTCTTAAAATCACGTCAATTATTTAACAAAAATAGATTGTCGTATGTGCTGCAACTTGTACAATGGTCTGTTAGCTTTATTGTATAATGTTTGCCCACTTTTTATAAATGTGTTTTATTATGCTAAAAATCACCAATTATTATCTATCAAAGTAAAAAAAATTTTTTTTTATTTAACATTGGTCTAGCGGTACCGCACTTGACTCGGGGTTCGAATCCCACCACCGGTCCACTAAGTGCGGGCCCGCGTTTGACTTCGCTAAAATGTCCACTTCTGGAATCGAAAAGTAGACGAACAAGTTTTTTTGCACCCACGCATTTTTTTTTGAAACCGATTCTGCATCCTACTTCACAGTGCAACTGGATTTTATACGAGGACTTGTTAAAAATATGCTAATTTTGCTTTATTTTTCTAACTACAGTACTTACTGAATTTATGTACTAAGTATTTGTTTTCTATAATTCATTTCAATCCTGTTGTGTGTACAATTTTTAGTGTTGTATTTTTTATAACTAATTGAACTGGCCCCACATTTATACAGTATATCCTTAGTTTGACCTTCCAAACAAATGATTATTTTATCAATTGGATTAAACCCAGTTGTAAGATTGCAATTATTAATTAAAAATGTCTAATTCAGTTTCAACCGAACTGTCAAACTTAGTGGCCTATTTCATTTGTTTATCCAGGCTGATTAATGCACATGACACGACTATTAACAGCATTCACATTGAATGAAAAATGATGCAGCACACATCAATGTTACATGTTTCAATAATAATGCAAACGATAAATTTATTGATGCAGTATAATTAGATGGAATGTTTTGGGTGTTGTATATTTTACCTGGCAAACAATTTGTACATTTTCTAAGGGTCACACTAGTTTGAATGCGAATTGGAAAATATTATTATTACGTCAAATTGTGACAAAAAAAATGCATCATTTTGTCAAGTGTTAAATGATTGACACCGAATTAGAACGAATTGTACGTTAACGTCAATTATATGTTTAAGCGATTGTAAGTACATTTTGATTTACGGTCTATTGATCATTTTAGGGCAAATGATGTACGTCATTAAATTTTTAATTGGTTGACATTCGAGTAAATTTTATTGGATGTGGGCCTTGGTTGTGATTATTCTTTGATTGGTTTATTTTTAATTGAGCTGTAATTGGATGTTGCGGATACTATTTAATGCAAAATTTTTTGCACTCGCCTCATTTCACAATGGCATTTGTTTCTGCACCAGACTGGAATCGACGTAGTTATTCCAATTGATGGGATGTGGAAAACGCTATCTACGCTTTTAAAATGGAAACCAACACTGAGTTATATCATTGTGTATCGAAGCGAAACCATGGAGACAAACAATTCCTCTAAGTACGAGTCTTTTACAGCTATACGTTTTACCAGAAACGTAAATCTAAAAGCATGGGACTGCGTACAAGTAGGTAACTTTTTTAAAAGTAATTTGTTAAACTGAAGAACGGTAAATATGCAGTTTCGACACCGAAATGGGAGCACTGTCATACATGCTCCAGTGATAAAATTTTAGTGGATCCAAACAGAAGAAAATTATCGGAGAAAGAAGAAGGTGAATTAAAATCATTATTATTGTAAAAATGTCCTTTATTTATTTATTTTGATAAGTTGAGTTGGTTATATATATATATATATATATATATATATATATATATATATATATATGGCCCTCGAACGGCTGCGCTACATTTTCAAAAACATCGGAAAATGACAAAATATATGCACAATTATATTCTACATTGATTAGCAGTACTTTTTTTCTTCTTTTTTCTTTCACTTTAAAACATTTAAAATACACAAGTTTTTTTCTATCAAATTATAACGATTATGATTACTTCTCAAAGAATTCGCTTTAATAGAACATTTTTACTTCAACAAAAAGTACTTATATCGGATATACAATTAAATATTCATATATGTTACAAACAATCAAAAATTAAAACAAAGAAAAGAAAATGTCATCACTCCGGCTATTTTTGTGCTGAAAGCTACTTCTACTGAAGTATCTAAGCCAATAACTATAAATAATATATATATATATGATATAATGAAAGCTTTAATTTTAGCATTAATAACTACACAGACACAAGCAATATATACGCCCAAGCTATTTTTAATAAAGTTACAAATTGTTTTTTATGCGCACAAAATAAGCAACGACTTTTTGGAATACATGTTTGGAATAAAATAACGGTTTCAATCAACATTGTGAATCGCCTATTATAAATGTGTGTAGACGAAACTATAAATCATTCAAGTGACTATATTACGTAAAACAAGAATTAATACTGCACAAAATATCAGATTCCATTTAGATGGCAAATCGTATATCCAAACGGATAGTGTAGCTATGAGCAATCTATTGGGACCCACATTGGCAAACATTTTTATACTAAAAATTGATTATTTAATAAAAGAAACATATGGTTGTGTACAAACTATATGTTAACAACATACACGAAACAAAATGTTCATAAATTCTTGCAAATTTTTAACAAAAATCATGCCACTATTAAAAAGAAATTACAAAGAAATGACGGTTTAATTCAATATATAAATGAATATACAATGAATGAAACATTTTAATGTCAACTGAAAATTGCTAATTTGTAAACAAACATTTAAGAGATATTTAATTTATTCTTGTACATTGTTTATAACACAGATTTTGTTATGTAATTTAAATTTAAATGAATAAATGTTACTATAAACTTAAATTTTACAATAACTTCTATAAATTAGTTACATCAAAATGATGTAAATAAACCAAGATGGAAACTGAAGATGAAGATGGAAGCGGATGTCTTTAATGGCGTAGGAACGGATGTATATATAGCCGTTTCCACCTGTATATGTATTATTGACATATTCAAACAAAATGTTAATATTCAAAAAATATTAGTTCCAGAAATGAAATGTTAATTTTTATAATAAAATAAAATAATATTGTTTATTATTTTCGAATTCCAATTTTCTTTGTCAATTGTCACCGCTACACAGGTTTGTAATAAAAAAGTAATTAAAAAATTATAGAATTCAAAATGCATTGAAAACCCACGAGGTAAACATATATATATATATATATATATATATATATATATATATATAAAGTTTTAAAACGTTATTTTTACCTATTTTTATTAACCAACATCTTTCATATATTTTTTGTAATGTATAACTTAAAATGTAAACTTTATGATATCGTTTTTAATAATAGTAATTTTTCTTGCATTTTGTCCTCTTTTTTAATTAGTTATTTGTATATTACTATTATTATTATTATTATTATTATTATTATTATTGACTGACTTTATCAGAGGCCAGGTTGCTAATCTTGCGTTCAAATCTTCCTCCTTTTTGTTTTTATCAGTTTATGTATATGCTTTCACAATATATGTATGTTTTTTGCATAATTTATTTGGTTTTGGTTTATTAACGTAATTGTAAATTATACCAGAATAGTTAATAAATTGTATTACCGGTGTCTTAAAATTATTTTAAAGAGCTTATAAGAAGAACTGGCTTTTGTCCACTATACGAGATTATTACAATTAAACAAAAAAAATTACTCAGTCAAATACTACGCAAAAAACGTTTTAGAACAAACAATTGAAAATGGCAAAAGTAAGGTTAGTAGACTACAGAGAAATTGTCTATAAGTTATTCAAAAAAAAATTAATTGAAATAGATGTCACATAGAATTAAAAATAGATTTGGTCAAAATGTTCAAGCACGTGTTTTATGCTTTTATAATTTATCGTGTTTTGTTGTTTTTACCGTTACTGATATAATACTGATAGTAATAATAATAAAAATAATAATAATAATAATAATAATAATAATAATAATAATAATAATAATATAACAAATTTATTATTACCAATTTTTACGTTTAATCTAGTTATTGCATTTATGTTTCCCTTATATTGAAATTGCTGATGTCATTTGAACCGAGAATCAAAAGTAGTCTGACTCCTAATCAACTCGTGAAACAATCTGTAACCTGTCTATCTATGTTTATATAACATGTATATTTTGCTAAATTAACTATAGTTTTTTAACAGTTTAAGTACCACAAGTTGTTGTGCCGGAAAGCTACAATAAACCTTCCTTTTATTAGTATAACAAACACTAAACGTTTTATTGAAAACGTATGCTTCGTATCGTTAGTATGTCTTAAATTTTAATGCGTGTTGATTCTTCCTTAGTAGCAAATAAATTAATATTAGTTTAATTTCTCTTACTGATTTATCTTATAAAGATAACTGTAATAAATTTTTTTTAATCTAATTTAAAGTACGTAAATTCTCCAATTAGAAGATTAACATAATCTGTTAAAAAAATAATTTTAATTAAACATTATTTATTTATTTTGCTACATGTACTTAATAACAAAATGTGGTTTTGTATATGTATCTAATAAATAAAGTACTCTATTAATAATTAACCCGTTTCTATTAATTTTATCTAAAATTAAATACTCATCAAAAAATTTACTAAATTTTAAACAAAAATTAATTTAAGAAATACTAATTTTTAGCAATAACAACAATAATTTATTTATCTATTTATTACTAATTTAAATGTTTTACGGGAAACATTTTTTAGCAGTTAACATTTTGTCGAAGCCAAATGTGGGCTTACATTTAGTGCCAATGGTGACATTCAAACCCATACATACGCAGGTTACAAATTGCGGGTTGGTTTACAAGTTGAGTAAGAAACAATTTTCTTTTAATTCTCGGTTTAATTGTATTGACAATATCTTGCTAAGAGAAAACGAAAATTAAACAAAGTTTAAAAATAAATAAAACATCAAACAATAGGGAAATATTGTGTTAGAATTATGTGATTTTAAAGAAAGCATAGAAATTATATGCAGTCTTAAATGACGTAACAGATTTGGTAGTAACTATCTTTGGAGGCAAACTACTCTAGACGTTAATAACTTTTTGAGAGAAATGATGTAGTCTCAGTACTCTGGGTTTGTTCAGTTTAAGATTACGACTTCTGCAAGAGTTCCTTGTTAATGAAAAAAGTCAAAAAGAGCCAGCTGATAAAAATTAATATATCAAAATAAAATTACTCCAAAGCTGTCTATCGCATAAAAAAATAATTTTAGAAAAAGGAGCCTATCTTGATAGAGCAGGTACTTTAAAGACCTAGGTAATTTAGAGATCATTTTTTTGTATTTTTTAGAGTTTGTATGATTTTAATTTAAAAATAATAGTAGTAGCCTGGGCACAGTATTCCAAGTGTTACCTGATATAAAACATATATAACAGACAAACATAACCAAAGGAGAGTCTACATAAATTTTTAAAAAAAATAAATAATTGGCCGGTAGCAAATTTGAATTGCTCCGGTATAATGACTTGTGAACTTAAGCGCAGAGTCCATTAATGCTCCTAGATCCTTTATAGTCTTGACTAATTCTATCGGTTGGGAGTTGTAATGAGGCATTAAAAAGATATTCCCGGATAGTTTACAAAAGGACATATGCTTACACTTAGCTAAATTTAATAGAAAAATTTTTTTGATAGCTTATTCATTGATATTAGTGATGTCGACCTGCAGTAGATCGGGGTTGGAACTCCAAATCTTAACATTATCTGCATAAAACAAAATGCTGGACTGAATTACTGCTGGTAGATCATTGATAAATATGATAAACAATAAAGGTCTTAGTACCGACCCTTGGGATACACTTGAACTAATTTAGAAAGGAAGGGATAAATTTGTACCAATTCGGACACTAAAAGAACGATTGGTAAGGAAATCAAAAATCCAAGCAAGGATTGGCCCAGTGATTCCAATTTATTTTAGTTTATTTAAAAGTAAATCATAAAGTACTTTGTCAAATGTTTTTGTAAAGTCAAAATATATGGCATTTACTGATGGCTTTAAGTCAAATAAGTTAGTGATACTATCTGTATAGATTATTAAATTAGTAAGACAAGACCTATAATGCATAAAACCATGTTGGGCAGGATTGATTATTTTGTACTTAGTGATAAAATTTAATAAATAAGTCTTAATTAAACTATCCATTATTTTACTTGGAGCAGAAAAAATATTAATCGGTCGATAGCTGTCAAGAATTAATCTAGAACCTGATCTGTATATAGACCTAATAAATACTGACTTCCAGATGAATGGAAGGCGTCCGGAGTTTGAGGAGAGGGTAATATGAGGTGTCAGTATTTTAACACATTCTTTTATAACTATGGAGTATACCCCATCAGCACCATAGGAGAAAAATTTAAGTTTTACAAACTTCCTGAGAACTCCTTGAACATTCGGATTAAAAAAACTAATAGAGAGGGCTAAATCATAATATTGGGGAAAGGGAGTTTTAGATTGTTCGAGTACTTTTATAATCTATAAACCTAAGTAGAAGTTTATAAACCACAATTTTCCTATGCACCTTATTGCACTTGAACATCGATTCCTGATTGAGATATAGTTAAAATAGAAAAAAAAACTTAGTAGATTTTCAGAGGAAGAAAAGCCGTTTTTGTATTAAACCGGCAATCTTCCTAGGGAGCTTTAGCTTAGTAGGAGAGGGAGTTCAAAATTTAACAAACTTATTGATACCTTTCTTGATTAAATTAACAAAGTGTGAGTAAGTCTGTTCTAATTTATTGCCATATAAAGGATCCCTGTTGGCCGATGCAACGAATTTATAAAATTTTTTAAAGTCGGTTTTTCTAAAATTGGGGATAGGTGCTAAAATGTCCAGTTTGTTCCTGGAGCAACATGAGAGGAAATAAACTTTAAAATACAAGAGGATATGATTACTCTTCCCAAGAAAGGGTAGAAATGGAATAGAATTAATAGATGAAAACTTATTGGTAAAGACAAGACATGCGGGAGAGAAGGTGATAGAATATACTGTGTGAGAGCATGGTTAATGCTAAGATTTATAAGTTTATTTTTAAATGAGTTGGAACCAGAAAGACCGCCAATTCAGGATAGGACAATTGAAACCTCCCATTAAGATGCAGTGTCTATAAGGAAGAGAAAAACAATGTTTGAGTTCTGATATGAAAGCCTCGTTGAAGCTTTTTGATAGTGAGGGGAAACGGTAAAATAAAGAGCAAATAGTATGAGGACCTAATATCAGGTGGACAGATTCATATCCTCCCTTATGTGTGCTTCGATGTAAAAATACAATAGAATAAGATATGTTCTCACGGACATAGAGAAGGCATCCTCCAGACTTTTCCTTACTTAAGTTATTCTATATCCTGCCAGGAGTATTGCACTATTTAGTATGTTATCTGTAAGTCAAGTTTCTGTAATCCTTACAATGTATGGAAGGGTGGCGCCAACTAGTCCTTGTAATTTAGATAATTTGTTAGGTAAACTTAAGGCATTTGTGTAATGCACCTTTATCAAAAAAGAAGAAATAAAAGGGAGAAGTAG
This sequence comes from Cardicola forsteri, assembly GCA_025895645.1. Lineage (NCBI taxonomy): Eukaryota > Metazoa > Platyhelminthes > Trematoda > Strigeidida > Aporocotylidae > Cardicola > Cardicola forsteri. The sequence continues at coordinate 91,579 of JAKXYG010000798.1, read as the reverse complement.
AGGGAATAATTGTCTGAGGCGGTGTAAGGTGGGAAAGTGGGTATGACTCCGAAGTGGAATTTCATTATCTAAGGGAGTTAGAGACCTAGAAAAACTAATAGCGCGCTTATCCGGTGAGAAATCCTTAATTGGCGAACATCAGGATAATTAGAGCAAATGCTAAACCAACCCCTCATAATGTCATCTTTAATAAGTGAAGAATTGAAAGTGACTAAAAAGGGGGAAGCAGAGTGAAGACACTTGCAGGAAAGTTTACATAATTTTAAATTTTTGATCTTAGGAGAACATGAAGAAATAATATTGGATGCTAACTTTTTGTAGTTAGTTACACTCTCTTTGATACCTTTAATAATAATATTGCAATCACGCTTTGTATCCTCGACGTATTGTTTAGTGGCAACTAAGATTTCTTCCTGAGAAAGCTTTAGGACCAATTTAACTGCTAAGAAAGAGATACTAAAGTTGGTCACACGGTCTTTAAGAAAGCTTATTGCTATCATTACATTATTTGAAAGAAGAGAGATAAAGAAGTTTAACGCCTCGGTTTTAGTTTAGAATTTGGAAAGCTCAGAAATCAAAGCTGATAAAGTAAGAGAGATTTCATCTAGTCTACAGTCAAGATTATGCATATTAAAGAAATAGGTCTTCTACTCTAAAAGTAATTCTACAATGTTATCCAGTTTGTTGTTGTTGGCAGGAGGCAATTACCGTAGATCGATTTCGCATTTGCAGTCCATGCATTTATAGTCAATTAGACTATTAACAAGCTGCAAATAGTGTTTTAAGGATAATCTCCAACACGCTTCTTGAAAACAATTACTGCAAAAAGTACAAAAAATGCCAGTCTTCACAGCATTCTTGCAGTGTAGTACGGCTATTACTGTTACTACTACTACTACTACTAATATTATTATTATTATTATTATTATTATTATTATTATTATTATTATTATTATTATTATTATACTATTATTATTATGATTATTATAATTAGTATTATTAGTATTATTATTATTATTATTATTATTGTTATTATTATTACTATTATTATTAGTAGTAGTAGGAGTAGTAGGAGTAGTAGGAGTAGTAGGAGTAGTTATTAAACCAAAACATTTGTAGCAGTCACATAAAATACAATAAAGATGTCACTTTAATTATAAAACGTACAATATTATGTGACAATTAAAATACAGGTATAATTTTGTTAATATATATTGTAACTAATAAAAAATTACATAAATATGTAAATCCACCGTAGCCGGTACCACGTCTAGTTGAAAAAGGGGGAGGATTTAAGCGCAAGTTTAGCATCCTAACCTTTGTAAACATATTGTTAAAAAACAACAAAAAAACATTATTTTATTAAACTACGGCAAAAGAGTGAAAGCGGTATAGTTCCGATGACGTAGTTTGGCAAAATCCGAATATAATTTCATTCTTTGATATTCAAAGCTAAAAATTTTTATAGATGAATCTTGTTGCATCATTTTCTTTATAATAAAAATGTTTTAAAAAAATTAATGTAATTATGTTAAATATACTTCAACTGTTATAATTTATTCACAATATTAATAACACCAATTTTTAAATTAATTTAAAATTAATTAAATTAATAATATTAAAATAAAATTATACAAATAACTAAAAAAATTTATTAATATTTTAAAATTAAACTATTTTTAAATACTTCGTTTACACATTTTTGTTGCACAAAAATCAGCGCCAGTATCAGTTTTAATTACGTTTCAATTGCAACATGCATTCTCTTTTCAATCGTTGTAATAGTATACTTACGGGTACCATCACATCTTTGGCGGTAGTTATGCTTGCATGTTTTTTATCAACTGCATTTTTAAATCATTCCGCTTCAGTTGATTTGAACATTGGGCGTGCTTTGGTTGATTCGGCAGATGACCATACACTTAATTTTAATTATAACAATGATTTAGGCTTGGTTTCAATTGATCTAACTGTAAGTTTGTCTTTTTAATTATTTTTAGTGTAATCTGAACAAATTGTTCAACTGGAATGTGAAACAGTTATTTTTATATTTAGTTGCCGAATACTCCACTCCCGATAACAAACACAATGAAGTTGTTTTGTGGGATAAAATTATTCAAAGGGGTTCTAATGCTAATTTAATGTATAGAAAGATGACAGCGAAGTATTATTTTTGGGATGATGGTCATGGTTTACTGGGCAATAATAATTTGACTATTCGATTGAATTGGAATTCTGTTCCAAATGTTGGTTGGCTGACTTTTAATACAATGGAAGGATCACATATTTTCTCATTTCCCAACCAGTATGTAAATATGAAGCAAAAATGATTTGAAGGAACTTCTAATAATTACTGGTTCGATTTTGTCTGATATTTTATTTTCTAACTTGTTTCTTTTGTATAATTGTATGAAATTGTTTTAAAATATATTTTTTAACCGTTTTGATTTTTATTTGTAAGATATTTCTACATCTTTGTTTTGTTACATATTTTGTCGTCCTTACATAGTGCACTAGAAAACTATCAAAAATTAGAGAATATTTTAATACTGTTTTTTTTTCTAATTGTCATTTAACCTTTACATTAGCGTCTAGGCCTATTTAAAAATATTGTTACGCCCATGGTAGTGGTTTTTAACAGTTGTGATCTTTTTAATGCTCGATTTGTTTCAGAAGGTAGATTGCACGTTAGAAGAGTGGGAGCAACCCACCTCTGTCTAGTATGACAGCGAATATGTGGTAAGTGCATGTTTGGTAGTAAATTCTTGGAGGTCGTCGATTTATTTTAAGATGCAGTAAGTAGTCCAGGTCAGGAGAGGCAGCGTTGAAGCCCCCCGTGATAACAAAAAATTCAAAGGCGATGATTGGACAATATAAAAAGGGCTTGCTCTCCTGATGAAATATGGACTACAACTACTTTTCCTGAATCTATGTAGGATATTTGTGTAAAAATCTTGCATGCGATAGATACAGGAGGTAATGTCAAGGTTAAAGGGAGCTAACTTAACTAAAGGAATTGCAGAGATTTTACGACAGGAAGTTGTCACAGATCTGTCTGCAGTCATAATATTTACAGATTATAGTCTTAAGAAACTGAAGACCAGTTGCTCAAGTTAGGCTACGATATTAAGGGATTTGTGAGTAACACATCCAATGCACCGACATATCGTAATAGAGTTTTTAGAATACTTATAACCTCGATTTCCAATGATTATTATTTTCCTGACTCAACTCCAGAAGTCGTATCTTGAACTAGGTGCTCTCAAATACCTAAAGTAACACAGAAGGGACCGAGTGGATGGCATGCCCCTCCTGGCCTTCTGCACCCTAAGGGGGTGACCGACCCCTACTTAGCGCGTCCACAGGTGGCGGATAGTGGAACGACCTTTAGCAATAGAGGTTAGCTGTGAATAAGGCTATGCCAAATAAACAGCCGTGGACCAAACGGATACTCAGGCGTTAAGGTTGTTAACGCGTTGACAAGAAGGCGACAACGGTTATCGGTGTCACCCTGAGTATTATCACCAAGCAGCCCTATTTAGGGACAGCACTGCTTGCTCCACTCGGAGAGGGGCCTAGAAAAGGTGGTTTAAAAATTGCTCGTTTTCTCACCAGGATGGCTGGCCGCGGCTAACTGGTCTATATACTCGCGGTCGAAACTCTCACAAAAATCAATTAAAGGCCGTGGTCAACAGGGCTGAAACTGATGACCAAATTCAAAAAAACACCATTCTCAGAGCTCAAACAAGGCAGAATGTGACTCCCGACGCTACTGCCTGCTCTGTGAATATTACTCGCGATAATGCACCGGTTATTAAATCTAGGATTTGCCCATTAAAACCAAAATGTCCGCTTAACGTTGGCTCATGGAACGTGCGCTCATTGTCGACACTGGCTGCGCAAGATTGTGTTGCTGCTGAGTCTAACCGTCATAATGTTAATATTCTATGTGTTCAAGAAACCCGTCATTCAGGAACTTGTGCTATAAAATTACCTTCAGGATCAACCTTTTGGCCTTCTCAATGTGATGTTTCTGGACCCGCCAAATATGGTGTTGCGATCATTACGTCCTCAAGTGCGACGGAAGCTCTTATTGATTGGTGCCCTATTAATTCTAGAATTATGACCGCCCGTTTTCAGACTGGGAATTTAATTTTAGGTATAGTAAATGTATACGCTCCCACATCAAGTCACACAGAGTTAGAAATACAAACATTTTATGAACTATTGGCGGCCACAACTACTAATTTAGAAAACAAATCGAATTTTATAATGGTAATGGGGGATTTTAACGCTAGGTTAAGTGCTGCTTGCTGCTCAGCAGTTGGTAAATGGACGACTAGCAATAGCAATTGCTCAAACGGTGACTATCTTAGTACCTATGCGTTACAACATGATTTAGTAGTGACTAACACGATGTTCCAACATCATCCACGTCACTTAACCACGTATAAGAGACAAGATTACCGCTCTCAAATTGACTACGTTCTTGTCTCTCGTAACTGGTTTTCATCAATTAAAGACGTGCGTGCATTCCACGGCTGCTGTACTGGAACGAAAAATGGAAGTGATCACGGGTTATTAAAGTGCATACTCTCACTTAAATTTCGATCCAAACGAAAGCACTTTAATCGCCTAGACTATAAATCTATTAAAAATGCGTCCCATATTCAGGAATCATTTGAAAAAGCATATGTAAATGCTGGTCCTTCCATAAATAATAACTATAAAGTAGAACATAATTGAAACTTAATCACATCTAAACTAAATGCAGCCTCTAGGTTATTACCCAGGAAACTCAACATACAATCAAAATTTCAGGTTTCCAACTCCACAGAAGTTTTACGAAATGAATTTTTGAACAAAAACCAGCACAGAAAATTGAATGGAGACAAGAAGATACAGGAATATATAACGAATTTCAATAATGATCAAGAGAAATATTGGTCGCATGTAGCTGAGGAATTAGAGAGTGCTGCAATGCGTAACAATACTCAAACCTTATTCAAGAAGATTAATGAACTTTGCAAAGGACATTCCTTCCAAAATCAACGCTCATTGGCGATCTCTGCAGATCAATGGACATCACACTTTGCAAAATTACTTAATCCCATCAAACACGAAGCGGCGAAGGTTTCCAACCAACTCCATACACAACCCCCTAATTCCCCATACGTAGTTTCGATAGAGTCCCCCTCGCACGAAAGAAATTATCTTAGCATGCCATCAACTGAAAGATGGGAAGGCTACAGGAGTAGATGGCATACCAATAGAAGTTTTTAAGTATGGCGGGATAAATATTATTCAAGATTTATATTCCTTGATAAACTCCATTTGGAAAGAAGAAAAATTCCAGAAGCATGGACTCAAGCTATTATAATCTCAATTCATAAGAAAGGAGACACAACTGACCCCGCTAATTATAGAGGAATCAGCTTACTTTGCGGGGCTTCAAAAATTTTGGCAAATATTATCTTACGCAGGATCCGTGGTGAACGGGAGTGTCGAACACGAGCCAACCAGGCTGGATTTCGTCCTGGGATGGGATGCGTCGATCAAATCCATGCTGTTCGTAGAATGTTAGAACTTCGTTCGCGATACCAACAGCCTACTTATTGTGCATTTATAGATTATTCAGCCGCCTTTGATTCTGTTGATCGCAACCTGCTGTGGAATCTTCTTATTACCAAAGGAATTCCTGCCAAGATTGTCAACATTATTAAATCGTTATACACGTCGTCAAACGCAGTAATACGGAATGGTGATTCTTTAACAGATGCAATCTACATAAATTCAGGTGTTCGCCAAGGATGTGTTTTTAGCTCCCATGCTCTTCAATTTTGTAGTTGATGACATTTTTTTGATGAAATGTCTCGGTCATTTGAGGGCTGTATAACTCATGATGGTCGCAAGATAGCAGATCTTCAATATGCAGACGATGCGGTTCTTATGGCAGAAACCGAAGAAGATTTGCAAAATGCGGTTGAACTTACTCAAAAAGCCTCAGAGAAATACGGTTTATATCTTAATATTAAAAAAACAGTGGTTTTAGCTAACGTCCCTTTTAGAAATCCAATCACTGTTAATGGTAGCCCACTCCCTGTGGTCGATGAATTTACATATCTAGGCTCGGTCATAAATAGTAAAGGCTCCAGCTCCTCAGAGATTCGGCGTTGTATTCGCCTCTCTGCTGCAGCCTTTGGGCGTTTAAGTAAACCTTTATGGAACAAAAGTAATATTTCTATTAAAACCAAGATTAGAATATATAAGAGTTTAGTGCGTTCCATTCTTGTTTACGCATGCGAAACTTGGACTCTCACCCAAGCGGATACGCAAAAGGTTGTTCATTTTGAGCAAAGCTGTTTAAGATCTATATGGTTTCGCTCGTTGTCCTCCATTGAACGCACTCACTTAATAACTAGTAAAATATTTCGAACTTTCCCAAATATTTGTATGTCTCTTAACATTTATTGGCCATGTATCTCTAGCACAGTAAAAGAAAGACGATTAAAATGGATTGGCCATGTTTTACGTAGATCGCCCTCTCATCCAGCCAGAATAGCTATGGAAGCCCAACCATTACCCGGATGGAAAAAGAAGGCCAGGCGGCCAACGGAAAATTTGGACAGACATTGTAGCATGCGAACTCAGTCCTTTTATTTATGCTAAGCCCCTCGTCCAAATGAATTATTTAAATGGGCATCCGTTTGTTCATCCTATGCAGCCAACAGGGATCATTGGAGGGGTTTAACTCGGGATGTAATTAACATTTAATGTCAGCACACCCCAAGTGTCGTTCTTTGAGTACACACTACAAAAGTTGACGTTTTTGCAGACGTTTTGGTTTTTTTGGACTACCCTGAGTGATAATAACCGGTAGGGAATGTTTATCCCCGATGATGATGATGGCCTTCTGCACCAGTGAATGATCACAAACCATTGGTCTAAGGGATATGACCGTGACAAGGATTCCGCCCAGCAATTAAGAAACACCGTTATTCTTCTACGATTGTTATGTCTGTGAAACCATCGAAGTCATTAACTTAATAAGGATGCTAATGACCCTGAGGACTTGAGTAATGCTTAAAAAGTCTTAATTTCCAATGATGGTGATATTCCTGACTGTTCGTCCTCCACGTGGTACATCCTGGACTAGATGCCCTAAACTAATAACAGCAGGGTCCGAGTGCACAGCGATATAACTGCGCTCCCGCTACGACGGGTGGGTGCAAACATACACCCAGGATACTTAGAAAATATCTAAAGGTATACGTATACCATATGTAGCCCTTGGGCTAAGGGAGGTAACCCTTACAAAAATAAGGGGGCCACGTCAATCTTTGCGAACAGTGGCGACGTCACAAGGATGCCGTCTACCAGCCAAGAAACTTAGCTTTTCTTCAACGTTTGTTACACTTATCAAGCTACCGAAGAGGTAACCACGTCACCAACCAAAACGAAAAATTGACTTAATATGTTGTACAAATTTAGAAATAATGAGTAGGTGATTATGTTACCAACCAAATGAATCCATCAGACAAACTAAAATCAACTTCGTTGTAGTTGCAGGAAAAGGATTAAATCGTGATACTACCCGGTTTGAGAATGTTATCGCCGAGAAAATTATATCTTCCAAAAATACCACCTGATGCAAAAAACTATTAAAATTTGTATATAAATAGAAATGTTTACCTGTTACTGGGATTAAAAGTACTCACCTATACATAATGTCAAACAACGAAATGTTAGAATGTCATTCATAATTAAAGAAAAGTAAAATTGGAATAATGAACACAAAATATTTACACAATTACGCATGCGTAAATTAAAAAATCTGATTTATTGTTCATTATATGTATATGAGACGATACTCGAGATAAGCAAATGAATCATAATGTACAAAATTATTCAATCAAATGGTGATGCGTCCATCAATGCAACCGGGCCATTTCCTCTACAACTTTGACCAAATCATCAACTGTACATTCGCGCGTCTGTGGATCAGATTGACAGGTAGACGTAGCCACTCCAAATTCATTCATATCGACCTGTATGAAAAAAAGGTTTAGATTATTTTCATTCAAAGCTCAAACAAAAATACATTAACCAATATTGAATATATTTCATTCATTTTGGTTGGTGACGTGGTCACCTCTTCATTATTTCCCATATTTATACGATATGTAGAACAATCGATTTCGATGGCTTGACAAGCGTAGACAAACGTGGAAGAATAACAAAGTTTCTTGGCTGGTAGACGGCATCCTTGTGACGTCGCCACTGTTCGCAAAGATTGACGAGGCCGCCTGATTTTTTGTCAGGGTTATCTCCTTTAGCCCAAGGGCTACATATGATTTACGTATACCTTTAGATACCTTTTAAGTATCCTGGGTGTATGTTCGCACCCACCCGCCGTAGTTGGAAGCCCAGTTATACCGCTGTGCACTCGGACCCTGCTGTTATTAGTCTAGATGCCTAGAGGCACCTAGTCCAGGATGCACCACGTGGGGGACGAACAGTCAGGAATATCACCATCATTGGAAATTGAGACTTTATAAGCATTACTCAAATCCTCAGGATCATTAGCAACCCAATATTGAATATATAAAAGTATGTAAAACAAATCTAAACAACATTTTAACCAGTACGTACATCAGCGCCACTGTAAACAAATATAGACAGCCTTTATTCAAAATTGACTTTTATCAGTCATTAGTAAGAAATTGAGATTTAGAAATGGTTCGATCGTTTTGGTATCGCTTGGAGAATCTAACAGTTTAGTTCTACGCAACGCCGGGTTATATTCGATTGGGAACCGATGTGTTAGCAGTACCTGCTGCGATGGATTAGTGCAACAGCGCTCAACTTAAAATTGAACAGGCATGTTTAATCCCACCACCAACACCCCTTCTGGTTTCACTAAATTTCCTGTTGTGAAAATATTAACTTATAATGATGTAGGATTGTAAGTCTTGGTCAAATTATATCAAGGATAAGTTTTAAATAAACATCCACATCACTACGACCAGTATGGTGCCTAAACCCGCCTGGACTCGCAAAGTTCCACAACTAATCTCATTCTACCAGACTTGAATCGTAGACAAAAAATTGCTACTGCAATCATCGTTTTCGCATTCTTAAAATTTCAACTGATACCATCTAAATCACTTATAAAAAGCACGTACGCCTAGCTAATTTCATCATCGGGGATAAACATACACCAGCGGTTATTATCGCCTAGGGTAGTCTGCAAAGACACCAACTTTTGAAATATGCACTTAATGAACGACACGTGAGGTGTGCTGACTTTAAGTGTAAATTATATCCTAGTTAATCTAGTAACTTATAGTGAATAAAACCGGTTTCTCGCTGCTTTGTAATTGGACTTTCCAACGAATATTGTGATTGATGCATCTGTAATTCTGGGTCAATCATATTCATACCAAAATAAAAATCGGAACTTACTGGAATTCTCAAACCCTTGACTAATTTAGTCTTGTTCTCGACATTCAAATCTAGCAAAGTTTCGATCAAATCTCCATCTACAAAATTATGGGCCATTCTAATCTCGCGATCGCCTTTGAATGCGCGCCACGTGTCGTGTGAAAATCCGCCAACAGGGACAATTAGATTGACCAAACGGGATTCGATTTCTTTTAAAAATGCAAACAGAATGGGAGATACTTGAACAAGTAAACCCAGACTGCCATTGACTGAACCGTACAAATGTCCGGGATATTCAATAGCGGACCAGCGCTGTTCAATAGTTCGAAGAACCAGATTACCTGCGTTATAAGAAATATCAGATTTAGACTTGAAAGATAGTATAGGCGTCAATGAACAAATGTCAGATACGTCAGAGTTAGAAAATCACCAGATTCAACCCTTGGTGGGCATGGGTTTGAGTCCCATCGTCGGCACTATATGCCAGCCATAGTCCACTGGTTAAAAAATGTTTTCCGTAAAATATTTGAAAAGGTAAAAGCAAAATATAAAAAAATATTATCAGCAATGGTATATATTGGATTTAGAATATGCAAACAATACTATTTTAATTCCTACAATTTGTTCATCGATATATAGAAATGCGTTTCGTACTACCAACACAAATATTTGAAATCTTAAAGTACTTCCTGACAATCAGTTATTATTTCAGGTAAATGATAGCATTTTAGGAAACTCACGTAATATGTATAGTGATCTCTCTGGGAAAAACGTATAAAACTAATCTATAAATTTCAAATGCATGTGTGTGTATCAAGGAATATTGCTAATACTTTGTAGAAAGCTAACTTGGCCAACCGAAAATTTAAATCAAACATTCATACTTCAAAAAAATCAATTCATTGTGCTTATTTCAATTTGTCCAATACATTAAACAGTCGCCTTCGATAGCTTCATAAACATAAAAAGCGTAGAAAAATAAAGGCGCCACTGTTCACGAAGATTGACAAGGCCGCTAATTTTTTAAGGAATATCTTCCTCAATATACTTTTTAAGTACCCTAGCATACATCCACCGAATGGGAAATCCAGTTATACATTTAATCCCTGCTGTTAGTCCATGTGCTTAGAATGCATCATATAGAAGAACAGCCAGAAATATCACCATCAGTGGAAAGAGAAACTTTATAAGCATTACTCAAAACCTTAGAATCATTAGCATGTCGGTTCATTACCCCTGACAAAAACGTTGACGAAGTCACCGGTATGAATATAGGCACAATCGACCAAACGTTGCATTTCGCCCGACACCGAACTGGAATTCTGTGGCCTCGATCCTGTAAGACGCGAGTCGAGGAAATGACGACTCGACGGTCCAACTGTCCGACCATCGCCAGATGGCAACGTGGTAGTATTCGCAGAGGAATTGGATGCTCCAGCATTGGACGATTCTATCGACGTACTGGATGCAAGTTGTTGAGCAGTAGCCGACGATTTGGTTGATTGATTCGATGGCAACGAAGGCAAAACCGAATCTGACGAAGCTAGGAGAGCACGAAAACTGGGCTCCTTGACGCTGTCCGAAGAACCGCGCGACACAACAAACAAGTTATTTTCGACTTCTGCCGCAAGAAAGTGCTCGTCGTCCAAGATTTCTATACACGTAGTCCAACGGGGATGTCTGTGACGACCAATCTGCGTTGGACAAAAGGTTGTTTTTCAATTCGTTTGTCGGCAAACATTTGACAAAATAATAGGAAAAAGGTAACTTACAGCTTCGAAGTTGTTCACGTTGGGTTTGTATAAGAGCAGTGTCAGTGAGCGCATCAGATCGCCCACCAGAACGAAATCGCCCTTGCGACGTAAAAAGAGTACTATAATGTTTTCATTGAAGCTGCATGCCAAACTTAATGAATCTTCTTTGATGTCAAATAAACGAACCTAATAGTAAATAATAATAACACAAATTGCATCTTTCAATCACATTGCCTCAAATTTCAACGACGGTGATATTCCTGATTGTTCTTCCTGTACGTAGTGAATCCTGGTATAGGTGCCCATATGCATCTATAACAGCAGGAACTGAGTGCACAGCGGTATAACTGGGTTCCCGCTTTAGCGAGTGGGTACAAGTATACACCCAGGATATTTGAAAGGTTTGTGTATATCAATAATAAAATTATCAAATGTTATTTACTTGTACACAATTGATACAATGAAAATACTGGTAATAAATAAGACGTTTCAAAAAATACTGAGATTGTAAACTGTGTAATTGAAGAAGCACTTATAAATAATCAATAGATAAAAACAGCCCTTCAGATTTTCATTTGGTATAAATAAAGGTGGTAAAAAGGTCGACAGACCGCCTACAATCTGACTTAAAATCATTTAGGAAAATCTAATTGAAACAGACATTGGGATGCTAATAATCATGAGGATTTAAATAATGCTTATAAAGTCTCAATTTCCAATGATGGTGATATTCCTGATTGTTAGTCCTCCACGTGGTGCATCCTGGACTGGGTGCCCTTAGGCATCTAGACTATTAACAGCAGAGACCGAGTGCACAGCATAAACAAAAGGACTGAGTTCGCGTGCTACAATGTCCATCCAGATGTTCCGTTGACCGCCTGGTCTTCTTTTCCATCCGGGTGTTAAACATTGTGAAGCAAAAATCTGATATCTTTAATTACATGATCACCATTATGTATATATATATATATATATATATATATATATATATATATATAAAAAATCTGATATATATATATATATATATATATATATATATATATATATATATATATATATATATATATGTACAAGCAGTAGTCAAAAGTAATGAAAAGCCGGACATACCGAACTGTTTATAGCAGCCAGCAATCGACCATTAAAATCAACAATTCGATAAACACAGCCATTGACATCGTGCACAAGCAAAGTTTCCAATCGTGACGTATCGGGATCCCATTGGAACAAATGAATGCGTCCTTTGGACGGTTCGACTTCGTCTTCGACCAAAAACGCCGTCCCAACGGCAAAGATGCATTTGTTGTGGTGTGCGGAATAGATGGACGCAATGCTGTAGGCTACTTCGACCAACGACTGACTGTAGTAAAAGCTGTGGGCAAATTGCACATCTAAATTGGACTGATTGAAAATCAACAAAGACGACGCCTCGATTTCGCGAAGTTTTCGTTCGGTTGCCGACACAGACGCTGTTGTTGTTGTTGACGAAGAGGAGTAACATTGATAATAACAGTTAGTGATAAAAAGTTTCATCAATCGATGTACTTGGTGTCACGAAAAACGCTTTTCAGAGGACATTTAGTGAAATCAAACAACGATCCATCATCATTGGGGATAAACATCCCCCACGATAGTCCAAATTCCAAAAACGTCTGAAAAACACCAACTTTTGCAATGTACACTTAATGAACGATACTTGAGGTATGCTGACTTCAAAGGTTAATTACATCCCTAGTTAAACTCATCCAGTGATCCCTATTGGATGCAAACGGACGCCCAATTAAGTAATTCATGGAGACGAGGATGGGATGGCCAAGATGGATGACCGCGGCTAACCGGTCTATATACTCGCGGTCGAAACTCAATTCTAAAACGATCGGCATTTAATGCCGGCGTCACAGTGGTCAAGGTCACTCTAATATTTCCTGTCTAAATGAACAACGATCCATTAATCTAATAGCTATATATCGTGTACGCTTGCATCCATCAATCAAAGTAGAATTTCATTTGTACTGTTATCGTGCTAGTCTGAGTACAGGATTCACCACATGGAGGTACGGAATCAGGAATATTAAATCCTCAAGATCATTCATTGCTGGAAAAACACCCAAAAATCGTTGTTTTATTTACTTAACAATAGTCTATTTTGTTTACAATTGGTCACCTTAATAACTTGGCGTTAAACGAATTTTATGCATCCCATCGAAGTGATTGAGGCGCTGTATTTGTGAGCATCGATTTCAATCCCACCACTAATATTCAATGCAGCACCTTCTTTGACTCCACTAAAATGTCCACAATTTTTCATTTCATAAACTAGAAAAAGATATTAACACACACATACGCGGTGCTGTTTTGGGAACACGACTACTGGATTTTGGTATCTTAGACGAAAGTGAGATGGACGATCGAACAGGTTTGAATCCGACTCCTTCCTGATATATTTCTTGACGATAAGTTATAACTCCTAGACTTCCCGTTTCTGATTGCAAAGCGAGGCGTTTGGGAGTTTCTTCCAGTGGTAAACTGCGCACGTGCAATTTCTGAATTTCATCAACCGATCCAATAATTAATGCACTCGGAGTGACCAGGGTAATACTACAATGTGTTCAAAAATAAAGGAATTATATAACGATGCACTACCACGCTTCGTCATCACCATCATCATCATCCGCAAAGATACACTACTATGTAACATTTAAACAAAGATATAAGTAATTGAAGAAATAAATTTTTACAAAAGTAGTACTAGTAGTACCGACAATTATAGATAATATAAACAACGTATCGGGGTGAGGAAAGTTACTGATCCACGAGGATGCTGACTAATGCTTATAAAGTTTCAATTTCCAACAATGATAATATTCCTAACTGTTTCTCCTCCAGGTGGTGTATTCTGGACTAAATGCCCACAGTAGGGACTGAGTGCACATTGATATGACTGGGCTTTCACTAAACTCTTGCATACACCCAAGATGCTTAGAAGATGCCTCAAAGTATCCATTTACCACATGGGTCTGGAGATTCGTCAACCGGCGTCATCACAAAAAGCGATCTTCTACATAAGGAAACATCATTTATCTTCCAAGTTCAATTCACATAGGAATTCAGGGATGCTATGCTAACTTGTAGCTGATGTAGGAGTGGTTCTGTTACCAAGTTTTGTTGTGTTGTTGCTCTTGTACTGGGGTGACCGAATCGGTAGTGCTAGACTTGAAACTGAGTGGGCGTGGGATCGATTACCACCACCGGCACTGATGACATGTTTCGCTACTAATAGATTTTATAGATATTTTTTATTCATTTGGCGTATAAAATAATAATAATAATAATAACCATAAAAATGTTCTCCACACTTTTTCTAATTTTAATTAGCAAAAACATCCATTTAAAAATTCGTTTTTTCGAAGTATACAAATTGTCCCAGCCGTCCGTAAAAATATATTGATATTTTCTTTAAAAAAAACTTATATAAGTAGATGTATTTACTTTTTTATTTTAATACAACTATAATATTATACGATATAATCGAAAATAAAAAAAGAATATCAAATTCCAAATACTCTAATAAATGTACTTCTTATTATCAAATAACAATAAATTATCCATAATTGAACACGACTCCTGAAAAAAAAACTCACCAATCTCGATAAAATGAGCCGTTCAAAGGATGCATAAAACTGACTTCTTTGAGATTAAGATTGGCGAATATCAATTTATTTTTTATCGAATAGATGACACATGGATGATTGGAACAAACAAAAACATTTACTTTGCGCTGCGAACGCCATTGTCTGATGAACATGGAAGGCCCAGTTCCAGCACTCACACGCTTGGCATCACGCAAACACACCGAATCTATAAATATAAACACATAGTAACATTCATCATTGTTGAAAAATAACACAACTACTGATTCGAATATCGGACAAAGGTTTTTTATTCAATTACCAGTCACAGTTCTAAATTTTGTGAAGTAAGCGTCTAGAATGCTTGTAGCCCAAAGTTTCCATTTACTGATTCTGCATCGTAAATGCGTGCTATTCATTGTGAGCACTCATGGCTGACAGTAACTCATTCGCCTTTCAACAAAATAGAAAATAACGAATGCGTTCATCAAATCAATATGATTTTCTATTCTGAACATCATCATCATCGGGGATAAACACCCCCACCGGTTATTATCACCCAGGGTAGTCCAAATACCAAAACGTCTGTAAAAACATCCACTTTTGCAATGTGTACTTAATGAACGACACATGAGGTGTACTGACATTAAATGTTAATTACATCCCGCATTAAACCCCTCCAATAATCTCTGTTAGCTGCATAGGGTAAACAAAACGGACGCCCATTTAAGTCATTCATTTGGACGAGAGGACTTAGCATAAATAAAAGGACTGAGTTCGCATGCTACAATGTCCGTCCAAATTTTCCGTTGGTCACCTGGCCTTCTTTTCCATCCATCTATTCTGGCTGGATGAGTGGCGATCTACGTAAAACATGGCCAATCCATTTTAATCGTCTTCCTTTTATTGTGCTAGAAATACATGGCCAATCAATGTTAAGTGACTTACAAATATCTGGGAATTGTCAAAATATTTTATTAGTTATTAAACGAGTGCGTTCAATAGAGGACAACGAGGGAAACCATAGGGATCTTAAACAGCTTTTCTCAAAATGAACAAGCTTTTGTGTATCTACTTGGGTGAGAGTCCAAGTTTCGCATACATAAAGTAGAATGGAACGCACTAAACTCTTACATATTCTAATCTTGGTTTTAATAGAAATATTACTTTTGTTCCATAATGGTTTACTTAAACCCCCAAAGGCTGCAGCAAAGAGGCGAATACGACGCCGAATCTCTGAAGAGCTGGATCCTTTATTATCTCTAACCAAACTTAGGTACGTAAAAGCATCAACCACAGGGATATTCTTGACATAAATTTCATAAAAATGGAGAAATAAGATTTGTTGCTTTGTAGACAGCTTAAGATTTAAAAATTAATTAAATCACAAATCGTAATTAATAACTTAAATCTGTTGTATATATCATCAATTTGTCGTCGCTTTTTAAGTGCATACGTATAATTCATTCATTCATTCATTTTGGTTGGTGACGTGGTCACCTCTTCATTATTTCCCATATTTATACGACATGTAGAACGATCGATTTCGATGGCTTGACAAGCGTAGAAGAATAACAAAATTTCTTGGCTGGTAGACGGCATCCTTGTGACGTCGCCACTGTTCGCAAAGATTGACGAGGCCGCCTGATTTTTTGTCAGGGTTATCTCCCTTAGCCCAAGGGCTACATATGACATACGTATACATTTAGATACCTTTTAACTATCCTGGGTGTATGTTCGCACCACCCGCCGTAGCGGAAGCCCAGTTATACCGCTGTGCACTCGGACCCTGCTGTTATTAGTCTAGATGCCTAGGGGCACCTAGTCCAGGATGCACCACGTGGAGGACTAACAGTCAGGAACATCACCATCATTGGAAATTGAGACTTTATAAGAATACTCAAATCCTCAGAATCATTAGCATCCGTATAAGCACCTTGCAAATAATTACATGCGTCAGTTTTATTTAATTATTGCAAATTCCAGTTCTCAAATTAAACGGTTGCAATCCGAACACTGTATCATCTTTTATCCTAAACAACTTGACAGTTTTATACCATTAAAATGAACACTATAATTCCTTAATCGACTAAGCTTTAATTCAAATAAAATTCATTTCTGCTACATGCATGATAAATGAACAAGAAAACAGCATACCTCCAGAAGGATCAATTGCATAAAAGTACAATGTACCATCGCCCATTGCTGCAAATAAATAAGCCATGTCTTCCAATTGAGCAATCAAAACCGATCGGGGCAACAATGCCGTACCAGTAGACGCCGTAGTCTCGGGCAGCGGTTCTTCGTGAACCAATTCCAAGTCGGGAAGTTTGAGCAACGCCAAACCGTGACCAAGCCACAAACCAACCGCTACTATATGAGGAGTCAATTCGTCTGGCAAATTGCTCGTGCCAGCGCCATTGACATTAAAACTGGGAGAAGTTATGCTCGATGAAGTATTGAAAGCTGAAATAGCGCGTGCGCAATTGAACGGCGTCAAATCCACACAAGCCACTTCGTGAGCCATTTGTCGATGCCTATGCAATAGGAAACATACAAATGCATTAATTAACTTATCTAAGGGACGATTTAAGTAATGCTTATAAAATCTCCAATTCCAAAAAACGATAATATTCCCAACTATTCCTCCTTCATGCTGTACTAGATGCACAGTCATCTAGACTAATAACAGCAGATTGAAAAGCGCCTCGTCAATTTCTGTGAATATTTGTGTTGTCGGAAGGAAGCGGTCTTCTGGCCAACAAACTTCATTTATCTCGGGGTGGTCTAGCGGTATAGCGCTCGAATTTGGACCTCGGTGGGCATCGGGGTTCGAATCCCACCACCGGCCCACGTTCGGCTTCGCCAAAAATGTCCACTGTTGAAAGATGTTTCTAGTAAAACATTCAAAGTAGCAAACAAAAAAAGCAATCCAAATGGTGCGAACATTCAAAAATATACCAAAAACCAGATTGAAAAGCGCCTCGTCAATTTCTGTGAATACTTGTGCTGTCGGAAGGAAGCGGTCTTCTGGCCAACAAACTTTATTTATCCCTCCGCCCCCCCCCCCCAAGTCCAACTCGCAGCCAACAACCTCTTCGCATAGGAATTCGGAATGCTATGCGAACTTGGAACTAATAAAGAGGTGGCCCTGTCACTAACTTTTGATTAACTTGATAATTTATCTAAAACATAAATTATAATTTATCTTTATCACCTTTTTCAGAAAGTTAAATTAACTAAAATAGTAGCCAATAAGCGTTCAAAGTAATTTACAATGTAAAGTTCTTATACAAGATATAAAATGTCTTAAAAGGCATAAAGCTGAATAGGTACACAGACCATGAGTGAAATTATATCTCTAATATATAACTACAATTTTGACAAAAGTGGCAAACATTAGCCCACACTAGATATACAACTGAAAGATTCTACTCGAGTACCATAAATTAATTCACTGATTAGTGTATCCAAATTTTCATGGAGCAAAATACGGGGTGGTCTAGCGGTATAGCGCTCGAATTTGGACCTCGGTGGGCATCGGGGTTCGAATCCCACCACTGGCCCACAGTCGGCTTCGCTAAAATTCCCACTGCTGAATGATGTTTCTAGTAAAACATTCAAAGTAGCAAACATAAAAAAAAGCAATCCAAATGGTGAGAACATTCAAAAATATACCAAAAACCACAACTTACGAAACTTGGGTAAAAACTGGACAATCGTCAGATCCAGTTACATTCAAAACGTATAAATCATTGCCACTAGCCACCACAATTGTAAATCCGTACGAACTTAGACAAGAAATACCGCGACCAGTTGGCGGGTGCCACTCGGTAAGACAACCTTTGCCTATCAGTCGCTGAATTCCTATCAACCTTAGACCGGTGGTAGTAGCTTGCAAAAGTAATTGATCACAAGCAGAAGCACAAGTGCTTTCACACACTTCCATTTCATTGGTCAATAACTCGTTATGGACTGGATTGATTGTCGTACAATAAACAGTCTGATCGTCCGTTTTAAATCCCTCCAAATAAAATGCCGCCAAGTCGTCATCAGTGAGATGAAGCAATCTAAAAAACGTGGTTAATAAGTATGTAATTTAATTTCACAAAAGCAACTGTATAAACTCGGTACTAGTCAAAGTTACTTTAAAGTCCCTTACCCAGGACCTCTCAAATAGTAACTGCCATTTTCTTAAAATCAATAAATTCCTTCATATAACGTTTATTTTATCGTGACTAGATTCTCGAGATGTCTGAACTACAATTATCCTAATAATTCGAGTATTATCACTAAAATTACAAAAACCAATGACATTGCAGATTGTGTACGTCCATGTGATGAACCAAACTATTAACTCGTTATTGTCCTACGTTTGTTGTGCATACAAAAGCATAAAAAGCACAAACGTGGAAATAACAAAGAAATGGCCCCGTGACCAACTGCAAAAAATAACTTCATATATCCAAACAAAAAATCAATATAAAATAGTAAATTCTGCATTTGAAATCAGTATAATCCAATACGCCTAACGATTAAAAATGCATATATATATATATATATATATATATATATATATATATATATATATATATATATATATACTTACTGCGTTTGACCAACCATCGAAACAACAATGGTATCATCATATCCAACAGATTGAATGGGAAAACACCAAGAACCTAAAACAACAAACACCATACTATTTATTAATTGTGGTCCTTATCAAAGGATCGTCTTTTCATAATCCTAGATTTCAAAACCAAATATACAACTATTTTCAAGTTGTAATTCATTCATTTTGGTTGGTGACGTGGTCACCTCTTCATTATTTCCCATATTTATACGACATGTAGAACGATCGATTTCGATAGCTTGACAAGCGTAGACAAACGTGGAAGAATAACAAAGTTTCTTGGCTGGTAGACGTCGCCACTGTTCGCAAAGATTGACGAGGCCGCCTGATTTTTTTGTCAGGGTTATCTCCCTTAGCCCAAGGGCTACATATGGTATACGTATGCCTTTAGATACCTTTTAAGTATCCTGGGTGTATGTTTCGCACCCGCCCGCCGTAGCGGAAGCCCAGTTATACCGCTGTGCACTCGGACCCTGCTGTTAATAGTCTAGATGCCTAGGGGCACCTAGTCCAGGATGCACCACGTGGAGGACTAACAGTCAGGAATATCACCATCATTGGAAATTGAAACTTTATAAGCATTACTCAAATCCTCAGGATCATTAGCATCTCTCCTAAAGACTTGAATAATGTTGATAACGTTTCAGTTTTCAATAACGGTGATATTCCTGATTATCACCTCCGTGACACATTCTGGACTAAGTATTCTCAAGCACCTAGGACGGTGTGCGTAGCAGTACTTAAAAGATATTTTAAGTTATAAGGATACCACATATAGTCTTTGAACTAAGGAAGATAACCGATAAAAATTCAGGATTCAGTCAATCTTTGCAAACAGCAGCACCATTGCAAGGATGCACCCTAGCAGCCAAAAACCTTCGTTATTGTCGTACGTTGGTCACGTTTATAAAGCCAACGGATTTGATAATTTAATACCATCTGTAAATATGGATATAATAGAGGTGACATCACCAACAAAAATGAAATAAATAAATCAGATGTAAATATAATTACAAATAAAAAAAATTCAAACCAAAACTCAAATAAATAATAGGATAATATATTGTAGTTTTAATAATACACCAATACATTCAAATAAAATTACCTTTTATTAAGTCCTGATCAATTGTAGCATGCTCCTGAATCCCAATACCATTACGAATAATACGTAAACTTCCCTCTTTATAAGCACCAGAACACGTAATTAGCTGATTTTGTCCTTTTGTTTCCAAAAGAACCATGTCTACGATAGGACCGATATTTGTAAACGTTTCCAAAACAGAGATATAACTGTTTCGTTCCGGATCCGGGTCTGGATTTAAGCGAATTAATTGGGAATCGCCTAACGCAGAACCAATAAAAACAACCCCATTGTCTAAATATGCAATTGATTCGGGAGTTGTTACCTCGCCTAAAACAGTCATAAACAAGTAGTTTAATCTATATAATAAAACCAATTTTCTAAATTAAAACTCTTATTAAAGACATCCAAGTTATTAATTATCTTGATAATTCAATCAATAGTATACCAGATAAGAACTTTCAATCGAATTTCTTAGATAGAGTAAAAATGTACAAAACCGATTACATCACTAACTAATTCGATATTTTTTTAAAACAATGAACTTTTTAATCTTAAAATCAGATAACCTAACAGAAAATATTCTATCCAATACTAATAATTAATTTATAAATCTTAATTAGTTAAAATAAAAAAAACAGAATTGCCAAATTTATTTAAAACTGCAATTAATCTTTTTTTAAATTTCATGTGATAAAATGTAACCAATGCATTTTATTTTCCTATTGATCCAACAAACATTGGATGGAAGGTATTAATGTAGAAACATAACATACCAAGCAATTCAATTCTAATAGATCCAATTTTTGGAATTGGTAGTTCAGACGTGCTAGTAACAGCATGGCCGTTGTTTGCATTCGTTGAGTCTTCATGGAGTAAATGTACCATATATAATCTGCCTGCCATATCGCCAAGCAAATATCTTTGAGAATCAACAGCCGCATAACATAAAACCTGACTAGCCTTTATATAAGAAACATGTACATAAAATATCATGTGTATATGTATATTTAAAAAAATTAATCTCATAAAATTCTTTAAAATTTCATATTAAATCACTACATTTCACATATGCCTTACACTAAGCAGTAATGTATCAACTCGTATATACATTAATAAGTATCACCATATATTCAATAAACGTATAAAATCTAATGAAGTTTATTGACTTTTAAACAGAATACTTGTGAAGGCGCCAATGTTCAAAAATATTAACGAAGCCACCTGTTCTTTCGTTAACGGCATCAGCCGTGCTCAGTTGGATACATATAGCTTATATATATTCCTTATAAGTACTCCAATTGTATGCATGCACCCATCAACCAAGATAGAAACTCAGTTATACCACTGTGCATCCGAACCCGGATACGTGAATACAACATGCAGCACCTAGATGCACGAAAACTAAGCTATTAACTGTAAGATTTATTTACTTTTTAAATATGCTAAATAGATCATTCAAATACACATTAACTAGCAATTACATCATTACAAAATGTTACATATTAAATAAATAATTTCATTCGCTTGATTTCACAATTTTACCACCACTTTAATCAGTAAACTAAAAATTTAATCACAAACCTTCGCTTGTGGAATATACTGAGAAATATGTGGTCCATCTTTTGTGTGATAACAAATAATATTGTCTCCAACAAGAATAACACCACCAAACGGTTTTGGTACCGGAATAAGTAACTTTGAATCAGGCTCAATAGAATCCAAAGTCAGTTGAACATTTCTTAATGCAGGTTCCCTACCATAAATTTCATATGTTTTCATATGCAAAACAAGTTCATCTTCATAAATCATGGCAAATGTAGGCAAATTATATCCATATAAAAACGCCATATCAACAATATTACCTTCCTCGATTCTGTAAATAAAATGAATTAATAAATCAAAACTACCTAACGCTATAAGTATTAACAGTCCATTGATTTGTATCAAGAAAATCTGTCCCAATTTTGTCACCAATACAATGAAGCAATATAATTTTAAGTAAACCATGGTATAATCGTACAACAATGTAATTAGCACCAGGATCAATAAGGACGTCAAATCCTTGATCGATTAAACGAGCACTTCGGTCCTTTCAAAATAAACATAAAAAATAAAAATACCTCAACACTGCCAGAAGCTACAGTAACAAATTCCACAGAATCATTATTACGTAAGCACTCTATTATAGCAACACCGGCTTTATGAGTTAATATAAATAGAGAATCAGTTTCACGATCCTATACAAAATGTTTAAAAAAGTAATGTTTACTTTTCTACGAAACAAGCTTGCAGCAACTATTTTTGCATTAATTGGAACATCACGAACAAGTTTTAAACCCTCTGAAGTGACATCAAATACTTCAATGTATGTATTTTTGCATATAAGTAAATTAAGATCGGTTGGATTTGTAAAATGTCCTATTCAGAATAAAAATTTTCACAACATACCAACACATGTTTTCACTACTGCCGTGGGGCGTTGAGTTGTCACGTGGTAAAAATGTGCCATACGATGTCAAACACGAACAATTAATTCAAATATGTGCTACAATTAAGCGAAAAAATGCAATCTGTTGTAATTCAAAATATTAAAAAATATATTATTTTGTTATATACACATTTTAAACTTTAATTAATATAATTAATTAATTAAATTTTAATTTAAAACAGATTTTATTAGTTACAGGTTACAGGTTGGTTTACAGGTTGAGTAGCGGACAAACTCGTTTTAATCCTCGGTTTGAATGTATCAACATTATTATGTTTAAAAAAAAATGAACAACAATACAAAATAAACGAAGCACAAATACACTTGAAGGTTGTACTAAAAAATAATTAAGAGAACAAGGTCACCTTTGAAGCCTTCTATCGCATAAAAAACTTTTGAAAAAAGTAGCTCATATTGGTAAAGCAAGTTTTTTTTATAAACCTAGGTTTTTTGGAAACTTTTTTTTGCACTTTCTAAAGATTGTGTATATCACATTTTAAAATAGGAATTTTAATCTTAGCACAATATTCCAAGTGCGGTCTAATGTAAAGCATATAGAGTAAATGAACACATCCCGGAATAAAACTACCTAAAATTCTTTTAATAAATTTAGTTAGCCGGTAAAAAATGTGAGTTGTTTTTGTATAATGCTCTGTAAACTTAAATGCAGAGTCCATTAGTACACCTAAATCTTTTATTGACTTAACCGATTCTATCTGTCGGAGGTCAGGATGGAACATTGTAAAAACATTCCCGGATGGTTTACCAAAAGATATGTTTGCATTTAGCTGAGTTGAGAGAAAAAAATTGTTAGCAGTTCACTTATAGATGTGAGAAATATCTACCTGCAGTATTTCAAAGTTGAAGTCTCAGACCAGAACATTAAATTCAATTACTAAGGGAGGATCGTTGATAAAAAGATAAACAATAATGGCCCCAATACCGACCCCTGAATTTAAATAACAAGGAATGGATAGATCTATCTCAAGTCAAACCATAAAAAACAATTAGAAAGAACGTCTGGGATTTAAGTATGGATGGAACCAGTGATTCCAAGAGATCTTAACTTACTTAAAAGTAGATCGTGAGAAACTTTGTCAAAAGCTTCTACAAAGTCAAAGTAAATGGAATTAATTGCTAAACTTACATCTAAAATTGCATTAAAATAAAATAATAACAATAATAGTAATTTTTATAATAATAATTATTAATATTAACATTATTGTTATTAATTTTAGAATGATGTTAATATATGACAAATTTAAATTATCATCACTTTTAGTAACAATGAAATTGTTCTATTTTTAACATTTTTAATCATAATTAATTAATTATTAATAATAATAAATATTATATTTTTTTAATAAACGAGAATCACATTTTGTGTTTGAGTTGTATTCACATTTTGTTTAAATACTATAGTTTATATAATTTTTGTTGCATGTTATTGAATAACATACATTGATAATGTTTCAATGTAACTGAACAAGCGCCGATTTTAGTTTTTTGTTGTATGTAAACATACTGTTGAAGCTAATCAACAAATATTAAACAAAAAATTATTTAATGTTCGCGTACTTATTAAATATGTATGTGTGTAATGTATACAATCGTGGTATTAGTTATAGTAATATTAGTAATTATGCGATTCATATATATATATATATATATATATATATATATATATATATATATATAGGACCTGTCAAAATTAACACATTAAACTGATTGATTTTCTCACATCATTTAAGCATATTAGGCACGTTAACGTTTTACTAAAATAATAATTAAACATCACTTTAGCAATAACAATAATTAAAACAATAAAAATAATTTTTTAATAAATAGCATTACCAAATTCTCGCTTAGACAAAAAAACCCAGAATTTACACATTTGGACAAGATAAAAATACTACTACATCATTTTTTAAACATAAATTATATTACAAAATATGTACATATATAATAGACACCACCAATTTACAAATATAGTAGTTCAAAAAATAATCATGGTTTTTAAAACTTTTTTAAACGCTTCGGATATGAATCAACCAACTTATTGATATAATCTTATGGAATTCGATTGCTCAACACATAATTAATTTTTTTCTTGAGTGTGCCTTGATTTTCCGTCTAATTCCCCTCTCGTTTAAAATAACGAAAAAAAATTTCATTTATGTTGAAGTCCGGGCTTTATGGAGGTAATTGAATGAAGCTCAATTTTTTTACCATGCTAAGACTCTTTAGTCTAAACAAAATATGCGTTAAATTTTAAATTATGGTAAAAGCACGTATAAACCGGAGCATTATCTTGAAAAACCACTAAATGTTCTGAAGCATTTTGTGGTAGTTCAGACTTAAAAAATTTCTTGAAAATGACTACAAATTCTGAACTATTTAAATAATTACTTGTATGGCTCCATTTTGGTAGTTGCTCGTACTTAATTTCAAAATATCCATAAAAACATAATGAATGTGCAACTTTTTTAACAATGCAATCGTAGTCTTGAGAAAAATCTGGACGACAGATAACCGTGGACTGCACTGCTCATGGTTTGTACTTCGAAAAACAAACTGGACGGTTTTCATATGTTTTAGAAAATTCCAAACGTCTTCTTCTGTGCTTTGCTGTTAAATAAACTTATTAATGTTTTCTTTAATTGCAAATTAACCGTTTTTATCCAATTTCAAATAAATTAATATAAAAAATTTAGTTATTCTTCTATTTGTATTTGTTGGATAGACTTCATTCTGTATATAGTCCTTATATTTATCTCAAATAAATTCGCAATTTGCTCAATAGTTAAACCAAAATTACAATTTTTTATTTGTTCTTAATTTTTAGCAATTAAAAAATATTTTCCACCATTTAAACTCGTTGTAATCACGTGCGATAAATGTTCAAAATTGTGCCAAGATTAAGGGTCCAAATTAAAATGTTTGATAGATTAATAAAACAAAAATGAGACGTCAAGTTTCTAAAAATTTTCTTTGATTTTTTACACCATAATTAAAGTTAAATTTTAAATACATATAAAATCTGAACACTAATTAATTTTCTTTAAATCAAATGTATGCAGTGATGTGTCTGGGTTATGTAAACATGTATGTAAAATTATCTAAAAAAATAATACTTTTTTTTAATTATTGTTACGTAATTGTTTAATGTTATTAACTTTATATATATAATTTTTAAGTGTAACTATTACCATTTACTTATTTGAATACAATTTATCCAAAAATTCCAAGTTACATAAATATTTATAATTATAAAAAACTTAAAAAACAGTTAACTTCAAGTATTGATAACCCATATTATTTTAGCATAATTAGTTTGTTGATAAAAATGCATTTCTCAAGTTAAAACAAAAAAATTAAAAACTAAGAGTTTATTGACAAGTACCATTTTGGACCTTATATTTACATGAGCTAAAATAAGCCTTGTCAAACTTAACAGATTGAAATTTATTGATTTTCCTTACATCACTTAAGCATTTTAGGCACATCAACATTTTACTTAAATAATAATTAAACATCATTTTAGCAATACCAATAATTAAAACAATAAAATTTTTTTTTAACATTACCAA
This sequence comes from Cardicola forsteri, assembly GCA_025895645.1. NCBI lineage: Eukaryota > Metazoa > Platyhelminthes > Trematoda > Strigeidida > Aporocotylidae > Cardicola > Cardicola forsteri. Next base: position 64,957 of record JAKXYG010000798.1, on the reverse strand, counting down.
ATTCTCAGACTAAAAACCCAAAATTTACAAATTTCGGTAAGATAAAAATGCTACAACATTATTTGCTTAGAAACAAATTATATTATAAAATATGTACATATATGATAATAAACATTACCAATTTTACAAATTTAGTAGTTTAAAAATTAATCATGGTTTTTTATAATTTGCATAGGAATCAGTCATATTATTAATATAATCTTGTCGATTTCAACTTTAACTCATAATTAATTTTTTTTTTAAGCGTGCGTTAATTTTTTATCTAATTTATTTCTCGTTTAAAATAACTAAAAAGATTTTTAATTACATTATATATATATATATATATGGTCTAGCGGTACAGCGCTCGAATTCGGACCTCGGTGGATATGGATTTAAATTCCATTACTGGCACTAAATTGAGGGTTTACGTTTGGCTTTGATAAAATGCCAACTGCTGAACGATGTTTCTGGTAAAACATTTAAAGTAGCAAACATATATATATATATATATATATATATATAAACATGTCTAATGTGTAGAAACATTTTATAAATGAAGCATTTCCCAAATCATGTAAAAGTGGATTGCATAAGCAAAAAGTAGATTATTTTATTTTAAGAAAATTAAAGGGTTTAAAAAATTAATTTATAGGTAGTAAACAAAAAAAATGTAGAAAACGTGTTATATTGGATTTTCGAAAAGTGGATAAATTTACAAAATTTGGTTTTAAAGTCTGCCATAATATGTCTATTCTTTTTCTATGGGTAAAGATTGAGATTACTGATGATTTAATAAAAGCATGGAAATTATCCTTTATAATTTTACAAAACGTAAATTTAAAAATATGTGTTGTTTTTTATAAATGTTGGATTTAACATTTAACGGTTATATATGACGTGGAGTTTTTATGGATTACAAAGTTTTTATGTAAGTTTTTTATCTAGATAGTGATTGTGCTAACAAATGTCTAAAAGTACAAAAATGAATTCATACTAAATACAATTTAAACAATCAACGATTTATAAAAATTCTTAACATGTTATTTTAATTGTTACTTCAACAAAATGCTCTAGAGTATTAAAAGTGTTTAAAATAATGTTCAAGGATACATTTTGAAATTGATAATATGTTTCGTATTATCTTATATTATTTACTATAGGTTTATTTATTTAGACTGAGAAAAATGTAAAACAAAACCGGACTTTTGTACATTTGATTTTCTACAACCCGGATTTAAGCGTTATTAATTTTATGTTTAGATTTTTTAATCGATAAGTTAACAGCTTATATTACTGGTAAAAAGCCTTAAGTACATATAAAAAATTGAGTTACAAAAAATTATATCGGTACTTTGATAAACTAAAAATTATAAAAAACATTAAATATTACGTAAATTGTTGATATTATAAAGTTTGTAACTTTTTCTTTATATATTCATATATTTTAGTCAATAAAATTATTTTTTAAACAAATTATGTTTGTTTTTAAGTTTTAGTAAACGGAGGTATTATTTTATTGCTATAACAAATGTTGTTGTAAATTATAAATAGAAAATTTTTTATGAATAATATTTTTTATAAATATTAGTAAAGCAATATCTAAGGTATGCATTAATAAATGTTAAATAATTAGTGGGTTTAAGTTTATGTATGTGTGTAAAACTTCAAAGGTATACATTGCCTCCATTATGCTAGGAACAACTGTTCTAATTTAATCAAGGCCTTTAAAGGTAAGATGCTTTTCAAGCTCCTAAGCATGGCCTCCAAAAACAAAAACCTTCTTTTAAGTTTATTAAAGACAAAAAATCAACCGAACTCTCTCTCCCTTGTTTCATCAAAGCTACATTTTCAACCTCTTATCCTCCACTGGTTGTATCCCAAGTATCTGGAAATCGGCATACATAAGACCCATTTATAAATCGGGATACAAATTCAAACCTGAAAGTTTCAGACCAATTAGTATCTTATCTTTCCCGAGTAAAATAATGAAAAGACTCGTTAGGTCACATATCCTTAATCACATTACTAATTCTAACGCTATTAACCCTGCTCAACATGGGTTTCTACCCCGTAAGTCCTACCTAACTAACTTAATAACCTACACTAACAACATTTCTTCAATCCTCGATTCCAGCTCTTCAGTTGATGCCATTTATTTCAACTTTACGAAAACCTTCGACAAATTTCCCTATGATCTGCTTCTGGTCAAGCTTAGGTCATTTGGCATCACCGGATTTCTTATCCAATTGCTCCTTTAAGGTTAGGTTTGGGGAAGACCTCTCTTCTCCTTGCAATACTACTTCTGGGGCTCCCTAAAGCTCAGTTTTAGGCCCCCTTTTGTTTGTCCTTTTCATCAATGACTTACCGTCGGTTGTTAACTCCAATATTCTTTTATATACCAATAATGTTAAGATCTGGAATTCCAATCCAGAACTACTACGCAACGAAAGCTTAAAAATTCTCTCTTGTTAAATTATTCTAAGTGTAAGCACATATCTTTTGGTAAGCCATCTGGGAATATCTTCAAAATGTCTCCAGATTATGCTCTTCCATTAGAAACTGTTAAGTCTATTAAAGACTTAGGAATTTTATTCGATTCCTTTTTTAACTTCACGGGTCACCACAATAGGGCTATACATAAGTGTTATAGTATGATTAAATTCTTCAACAGGAACTTAGGTAGTATGCCTCCGAGGTGCGTTCGGTTAATTTACATGCTTTACATAAAGCCCTATCTAGAATACTGTAATTAGGTTACTGCCCCCGTCCTCACATGCGGCATCAATAATTTACAAAAAGTTTAAAGGACTGTTTCCAGATTGCCTAGGTCTTTTAGAAACATGCCTTATCAACATAAACTGCATTCACTTAAGTTGTTCCCATTAGTAGATAGGCGGCTCCGGGGTGATCTCATCTTGGTGCATCAATTCATCTCTTCTGGAATCCTCAGTCCCTTCTTTAACCTTGCCCATAATTCACTTAAAAGACATAATCTAAAATTAAGCAAGCCCAGGGCTTCCACTAGAACAAGGTTACATCATTTTTTCCACAGAGTTATTAATTATTGGAACAGACTCCCTACTGAGATCGTTAATGCACAATCTACTCAGTTTTTTAAGCGTTTATACAATAGTCGTGCTCTAACTAAATTCCGGTAGCACATTTATAATAATAATAATAATAATAATAATAATAATAATAATTTATTACTCAAAAAAGCATTTACAGTATTGCATTTTTTGAGGTACAAACCAATTTACAGGTCTGATCACAAACTATAAAATTTTTTAATATGTTAATATATATATAATTATTAATATATATTAAAATAAAATTAATATTGATAATGTTATATACATTTTAAAAATAAACAAATAATAAAATGAACAATTTTAGTTTGTTGGTATTTGCCCGCACAATTTGAAATAAAAATAATTTGAAAAATGTTTGGTCATAATTGGATTATTAGTAAACTGGGGGTTATGTAAAAAGAAATGTATAAAAATTATAAACAATAGTTGGAAAACGGTAAACAATGTATATAAAATAGTATTATTTTTTATTTAGATGAGCGAATTGCGATTTTTAAGTGAACAATACAATGAAAAAAAGTTTCTCATGGACCAACAAAATAATCGAACGTTGTTTGATTAGTGATATTGGGAACAGTATGGATGTTGATGTATTTTTTAAATTAGATTTAAAAGCTTTAAAGTTTTGTATTTTTCTTAAATTGATTGGTAAATTATTCCATAATTTAGAATATTTAATTAAGAAAAATTTTGCTCTCAGGGATGATTTATAATGCAATTTACGCACTGTATATTCTTTATTTTTTAGTTTACGTTTAAATTTGTTTGCATTAAATTTTATTGAATAGTTCAAATTATTATTAAAAATTGATTTATGGAATAACAATAGATTCATTTGGATCCTTCTTAGCCATAGAGGCTCAAAATTGAGCAATTGATTTCTTTCTTTGTATTCCATATTTGATGAAAAACCAATAATCATTTTTGTAAAATACCTTTGAACATTTTCAATTTTTATTAAATTTGTTTTTGATGTAAAATCGTGAATGAAGAGCAGTAGTCAATTATTGGCCGAATAGCATATTTGAAGAAAGCTATTTTGCTTTCTTTAAGAATAAATATATCATTTGCTCGTCCTAATAATTTTTTGCATTTGTTAGTAATATGGGATACGTGCTCAGAAAATCGTAAGTCTTTTGAGTAGTAGGTGCCCAAATCTTTAATCATTGGTATAGTTTTTATTGTGTAATTACCCAAACTGATTGGATGTACGAAACGTCTGCCAAATAAATAATAGAAAGATTTATCGAGGTTTATTTCTATTTGGTGGTTAGTGCACCATTGATAGAAGTTTGATAAATCTTCTTGTATATTGCGGTGCGTTGATTCCGAACTTTTATCTTTTATATATTTTATTCATTATTTATTTATTATTATTATTCTTTTCTCTTATAACGATATTGCTGATACCATTTGAACCGAGGATCACAAGAAGTTTGACTCCAGCTGATGATTCCAATTAAGGATGAAATAGCTCTACAATGCTTCTGGTTAGCTAAAACGAAGTAAATTTATTATTTAATTAAATCTAACAAATTTGATAAAAACTCTTAAAACCTATTTATAAATGTTAGATATATCTAAGATAAATAACAAGTGCTAAATATTTTAAAATGTTATTGCGAGTAAATTTAAGATCCAATTTTGTACTCGGCTGTACTTTGTGTTTAAACAAAAGTAGTTAATCTCGTGCACCCATTTTTGTTTAAAGAAAATCACGTTGCTTTGTTTATCTTTTTGTAAGTAAAACATTTACTTCCAACTACTATTTATCAGTAATTGTTTAACGTTAAAAACGTATTATTATTATTTTTACTATTATTATAATAACAATTACTATTATTATTAATACTATCAGCATAACTAGGTCCAACATTTAAGACATATTAATTTCTCTTTTCAATTAATTTTGCACAAAAATTTTTGATAAACTAATTAATGTTCCGCTTAAGCAAACTGTTTAACTAATTTTGTAATTAATTGTTAAAAGTATTTTTAGTGGCCTCAGTAGAAAAATAAACTTGCACAACTGTTACTTTTTCCAATTTGGTGTTAAATCTGTCAAAGTGATACGGTCGTTGATAAGTTTTAATCCAATCAAAACTTTAGCAGCATTTTTGCCCAATATACCATTTTTGTAAATATAGTATACTTAATTTCCAGTATTTAAAATTGCTGCATATATACTGGCAAAATGACCTTAACTTGTTCATTGAAAATCACTAATTCTAAAAATATCCAAGTTATATATATTATTTTTCAAATACACTTGTTTTTGATTGTGTTGTAAAAATATGTTCAAATTCCATGTTTCCACATGAATTAAACTGTTGGCATTAGATTTTTAAAAATCAATTATTGAGCTTTTCTTTAGTTCTCACTTAACCATGTTATCAGAATAATGTCATAATTTTTTAATCATTGTTTATCGAAATGTCGTTATATCGTTTATTATTGTTAACATAAACTAAAGTGATAATCTTGTGAAGTGAGGCGCGCGTCACGCTACACGTCTATTCTTTTCTTCTTTTTTGAAGATTATTGCAGTGTTTCTGCATTGTAATACATAACTTATTTTATTATTGTTTTTGCATATTTATAATTTTTGCTCGTTTTCTATAATTGTTAACTTCCACTATCTACCTTGATTTTATCTTGATTTCAAATATTTTTTCTGTGACTAATCCCCTTTTACCTCACCATCCATTTCATTTTCCCTCTAAAAATTTAAGACAATTTGAGAACCGAGTACTAAAAGGCGTTTTGGCCTACTCAACTTGTGAAAAATCCTGAAATCCTAAAATTGTGCTTAAATCCCTCTGCGTTTACAACTGGGCTTAGGACCAATCACAATGAGGTATGTGCAACTTATTTTTTAAAATAAATAATGGTAAATTAAATTTCTTTTTAACAAATATTGACAATAATAATTACTGTTATGGTTACATACTTAAACTTTATTCGAGATGTTTTACAACTTTGAAGTTAGGCGCGCATTATGCTGGCTACACGTTAACCCATGACCTTAATATCAACCAATCGGTTTCAATTATATTAACGGTTTGCGTATGATTTATTTTAATCTATTTTTATAATAATTAATTAATTAATTTTAAATTTAATTTTTTTTATTGTATTTTTAAATATTTTTTTTTTCTTTTAGCTCATTATTAACCCCTCGATATTTAATATACATTGCAATCTGTGTTATACGTTTCCGTGACTTTCGGATCAAAAGTAGTTTGCTTTTTGTTATTTGCATAATCGCTATTGGCGTTGTTTTGTGTTTATTTTTTTTGTGTTATTTGTAAGTGCTACTATGTAATTCTTTGATGTAACGTAATTGTATTGCGCTATCTACAATCGGCGATTTTTTCTTTAAAATTACATATATAACATTTACCTTGTAATACCACGATTGTATTTATATTTTAAAATTACAAGGGTTTGTTAAATCTTTGATATATATATATAGTTATATATTATATACTTATACATTTATATTTACATAACATTTTACAGTTTAACTTTTTATAGAAATTGAAAATTTGTCTAACTTATATGGTAGAAAAACCTTTGTAATAAGTGAAGACTCCGTGTATAAATATTTAAACGTTTTAAAGTCTACTAGCTCAGGTCCTGATGGAATTCATCCAAGGGTTTTAAGAGAGTGTGTGGTAGAACTATATAAACCTTTAACCTACATCTTTAGTTTTTTCTTAGTTTTAGGTAAACTTCCTTTAAAATTGTAGACAGTTTTCATTAAACCCATTTTCTTTACCGACTTGTTATAAACTTATTAATATGCTTTCATCCGTTAGTAAGACATTAGAACAGATCGTGAATGCCCACTTAATTACGTTTCTTAGAAATTTGTTGCCTAAAGTACAACATGATTTTCTCCCTAAAAGATTTTGCTTAACAAACCTAGTTTTTTTTATATATTTAATAACGACACTTTTTGTGTCTAACTCGACAGTAGAAATAATTTTCTTTGATTTGCTAAAGTATTTGACAAAGTGTTTCATTTGCAATTAATAATTAGATTAGCTAGGATTGGAATTGTTTTAACACCACTAGACTGGGTTGCAGATTTTCTAATAGGCAGGTCAGTTTAAGTTAAGATTAATGAAATTTTTTCAAAACCTTTAAATGTGCCATCAGGTGTTCAGCAGGGCTCGGTGTTAGGCCCTCTACCCTTCTTGATATACCTAAGTGACCTATTCGCCCTCATTAAGTCTAACTCCTTACTATATACAGACAATGTGAAAATTTGGTCCGTTGATTCAACAGTTCTCTAATCCGACATAAATAGCATTCAGGAATGATTTATCAAAAATGAACTGCCGATTAATCCTACTAAATGCCAACACCTTACATTTGGTATTATTATACAAAATCCTTTTACTTTAAAAATAAGCATGGGGCAATAAAACAACAATTACAGCAAAACAACAACAAAGTCTCGTTGGCATTGAAGATTCTGCAAATCGAAGATTGAGCTTTCTTTTGGCTCTCACTTAACCCTATCATCTCTGTAACTCTGTCATTCAGGTAAGTACGATCACTTCTGTACAGTTGTTTACCGGAATGGTGTCCTCTTGTATTGCTTCCGTAGAAGTATAATTTTTTTACAGAGGCCAGGTTGCTAACCTTGCGCTCAAACCCTTTTTTTTATTCAGGCTTGGGATTGGCTAGATTGGATCATTTTTGATCCAAACTAGGCGGAGTTTATATCCCAATTTGGTCATTTTAAAATAATTTCTATCTCCTAACTCCCAATTGACCCCTAATAAAAAAGTACATATTTTTAAGGACCTAGGTTTCACCTTTATGCCAAAACTCCATTTTTTGGAACACCACTTAATTATAGCCAAATAATGCTTCTCCCTAATAATTTTTTTCAAAAGGTCATTGCCTTTTTAACAACTAGTTGTTTCCACTCAAAGTTGCGCATCCTTGTCGTAAGGAGGACGACTAAAATGCTATCTGCTTTCAAAAATGAATCCTTTGAGTTCTGATTAAAGTACTTAAACTTATTTCCTTTAGTGGAGAGGAGACCTCGAGGTGATCTCTTACTCGTTTATCAGCCACTTCATGCGATACAACCCGAGCTCTTTAAACTTTTTTTGACTAATTCTATTAGAGCTCACCACTATAAACCCTTCAAACCATGGGTTAAATCTAAGCTCAAACTACAACACTTTTTTCATAGAATTATTACAACTTGTAATAGTATTACAGCATATATAGTTAATTCTCCAAATTTACCAACTTTTGAAATTAATTATGATAAATAGTATCTTCCTAATTATATCTCTTGAATTTGGTACATTCTTCTTTTCTCTCTAATCTGTATAAATTTAATGCTTTAATTTTAATTTGTTTTTTATCTTAAAATTGTCAAATTTTTTGAAAACTGATATAAAGAACCGTATTATCAAAAAGTCTTGGGCCTAATCAACTCGTGTACCAACCTGCATCGATTACTAATAATGCAATCAGTAATTATGACTAATGGGAAACATGTCCCCAATATTGGTTTGGGAACTTACAAGGTTGGTTAATTAAGTCTATTTAACTTGTTAGTTTCCCAATAATATTATTTGTGAGGGAGTCGAACACGCTATTAAAGTTGGTTATCGTCATATTGATTGTGCTACGTTGTACAACAATGAAGCTGGAGTTGGTCAAGCGATGAAAAAGTTGTTTGATAATAACGTGATTTCAAGAGACGAACTTTTTGTTACATCCAAGGTATTTGCATTTAAACCATCATGTTTAGTTATGGAATACATTCCATCAACCGGATTTGGTACAAGTTTCATGTAAACAATCGCTAGCAGATCTTAATTTAACTTATCTCGATTTATATCTTATGCACTGGCCCGTTGCTTATGAGGTTAGTCAACAACTTTGACACGTTTTTTTGTAGCCAGGACCAGATTATTTTCCACTTGATTCTCAAGGTAACGCCAGGTTTGATTTGGTGTCGATTGAGGATACATGGAAGGTAAGTACACTGGTTATGATTCCAGCAATTTTGATTTGCAGTTAAATAACTATTTGAGCATTATTATTTTTTATCTATTAGGCAATGGAAAACTTAGTTGATGATGGTTTAGTGAAGTCCATCGGTTTATCTAATTTTAACAAACGCCAGATTGATCAAATTCTTGCTGTTTGTCGCATAAAACCTGTCATGCTTCAGATAGAAAGTCATCTTGATTTTTTAAATCAAAAGTTGATTGACTACGCTCAGTCGTTGGGACTGAAAGTAACTGCATACTCTCCGTTGGGTTCACCAGGTTTTGCTAAGTAAGTAATTGTATTGAAAATATAATATATGAAGTTTTTCTTTGATTAAAAGTACATAATTTTTATATTACAAGTATTTTAGTCAGGATTGATTTTGCTTTTACATACCGAATGTTTTGTTTCTACTCAATTTGCAAAATGTTGATTATAAATTTGTTTAGGAATTATGAAAATTTGGTTTCAAGACCGATTGTTTGTAAAATTGCAGCAAAATATAGTAAAACACCAGGACAAATTTTATTGAGACATTGTTTTCAACGCAACCTAATTGTAATTCCAAAAAGTTCTAATTTTGATCGAATTAAAGACAACATTTCGGTAAGTGTAAAAATTAAACAACTATGAATCGATTTTAAAAAGAGTCCTGTGGAATTTCTGGATCTTTGATCCATTATATGAGTTTGTTAAATTTTTAACGATTTATTTAAATAAATAACCCACAAACCATTGTTTTATTGATAATATTTTTTCGGCTGCCCAATTTTCTATAGATATTAGGATAGTCCAGATTTCGGATATGTAATATTAAGCTTGAAACTGCGTTTTTAATTGCACAATGGATGAAGTACATTTGATCTCAGGACCAACACAATCATTTATTCATTATGGTTGGTCATGTGGTCACCTCTTCATTATTTCTATATTTGTACGGCATATTAAACAATCGACTTCAATGACTTGAAAATTGCCATAAATGTAGAAGAATAACAAAGTTTATTGGCTTTGACAGTGCCACCGTTTGCAAGAATTAATGGGCCTCCTGATTTTTGGTTAGGGTTATTTCTCTTAGCCTAAAGGCTACATTCGGTATATGTACCTTAAGTTATCCTAGGTGTATGCTTGCACACACCCACTGAAGCAGAAATCTACTAGAGAAGAACAGTAAGAAATATCACAATTATTAGAAATTGAAATTTTATAAGCATTACTCAAATCCTCATGATCATTAGCACCCCAAATAATACATTAAACAAAACAGACATTTATAAATCTTGAAGATTTGTGGTCTATTTTTAAATGAGAAAATAATTCAAATTTTACTAGAAGTAAAAACTCTTCATTTTTTACTAAAATGTAATATCTTAAGGATTGTAGATAAGGCTTATAGGGTGTTTTTGCCATATACAGTATGAAGGAGAATGAATTGCAATCGGACTGGAAGTACCTGCTAAATGTTAGCAGTTTTAAAATTGTTTATGAATTTATTAAATAAACTGTGAAACAATTCTTTTCAGCTGAAACACATTTACGTTCCAATAAGCCCAACCTTTTTTATGCATGGGAAACTCGAAACTTTCCAAAGCAACATATTAATCATTACTTATTGGTGCTATTCTGTCTTAATTTAGAGTTTATATGACATTTTTATCACTTATTACTTACTAAAACGGTATGCAAGATTCATAAAAAAATACTGTTAGGACGTATCCATAGTACATGAATGACCTTTATTGTTACTGGTTTTTTAAAACTGATAAAGACTTTTCAATATTAAACTTTATTTCAGTCGTCTGGGTTGGTTCAGATACAAGACTGCTAGTTTCCAGTTATGTGGATATGGGGTACAAATCTTATTCTTGATGTAATTTCAGTGAAGTTATCAACACTCTGGAATGATGGGACTTGCAACCTTACAACATTGAAACTTTACCCATTTAATGAGAAATCACTAATAAGTATTCTGTGCTAAACTATCTTTTGCCTTTTATGTGTGGGTATTAAAGGTTCGAACAAATGCATTAGAATTAATATGTTCACGTTTACTACCACAGATTGTCTATTTTGAATATATAATAATTTTTAGATATTCGACTTCAATTTATCTGAAGAAGATATGAATACACTAAGTGCAAGCACCGCGAACGAACGTCGAGTTAATCCTATAAGGTAAATAAAAACTTCACCTAATGCGTATCTTTCAGAATTCGTTCTCATCCGGAATATCCGTTTAATGATGAATTTTAGACCTAAAACGTTATCCATTTATGCAATATATTTTATAATCATTATGCAAACAGTTTTACAATCATAAACATAATTATGTTGTTGCCTAGTTTGATTACTAATAAATGAACTAAGTTTTGAAATTATATTTTGTTCTTATTTTCAAGTACCACGTAAATAATAAATCCATTGTAATCCTTCATTATTTTCTATTGATTTAGTTTCATTGGAAAGTGACTGATTTGCATCGCTTGTCAGTCCTCGACGCACGTTTTGTGCACTGTATTGCATGCGAACGGCAGTTACAATGAGTTTGCCTGTTATGGGTGATTGTGACACATTGGAATCCAGGCCCACAGGAATCCGGAATTCTTTCTTAGGACGAATAAGTTCAGTTTGTTTTGGTAAGTTGAAAATGGTATTGTCTATCTACATATTGGGATAAAACGAATTGAACTTGGGGGGATTAAGAATGGAACAATGGCAAAATTAGGCGTATTTATCTATATACATTTACTGAATTATTTACTATACAGTTATCAATACGGAATTTGTCCTATTTATAAAGATTATACCATTGTTTAAATATCTAAAGGGCATAGTGCAGGTATTAAGCTTGTGGCGTTTTATTAGCTCTAGAGATCACTATCTTGTGGTTTTGGGGGTTGTTATGTCTTGTTGATCATAATAGATTGTATTGGACACGTTTCTTTCACCTGGCATGGTAATATGTAGTGGCATTTTATCACCAAATCAAGTGCAAATACCCACAATTATTCATATTTAACAAAATGGTTAACTTATTGACGAGACTGACATTGATTTTGTATACAACGTGGCCAAAGCTATTGTGGTCGAACCAAAAGTAAAAAGCGTAAAAAATTGCCGTTTTACCGGATACTTCTAGATTGATTATTACACAATAACATTGATAATTGGGAGAAGAAGGGATATAGTTTAATAAATATAGTACAGTCATTGTTTATAATAAAATCGTAGTTTTCTCCAATACATTTTGCTCCAAACAAGACCATACATGTTTAAAGTAATTAGTAGAAAAAACAATATATATGGAATGAATTCACTCAATAGTTTACGTGTTCTAATATTTTGACTTGAGATTATAAGAAGTTAATGCTTTAAAACTACCGTTCTACAATTTATTCAAAAATGAGTTAATTATATGCAAGTTGCCAACACAATCACTGTAAGTGATATTCTGACAATTCTAAATAAAATAAAATCCCTTAAAAACTCGTTAATAAATATAACCGAACCGTGTTATGTAAGGCAGTATGTAAGGACCTATATGGTAAAGTCCTAGTGAAGGGATTTATTCACTTGAGGACAGTGGGCAATTAGAATTGATCAGATTCACTATAAATAATAAATGTACAGGGTCAAGTTTAACTACCTGCAGGTCAATGGTTAAGGGTATTGACCTGACACCAGATAGGGCGTGGGTTCAAGTTCATGTGAGTGTGTAAAACTTGAAAGGTATGCACTGTTGATGATTTCAAATGTAAAGATATGAAACAGCTGTACAGTGTTCCTGGTAGACTGAAAACCTCGTGAGTTTTTTATTCAAGTGAATCTGACAATTCTAAACAAGTGATACAATGTTCGTTCAATTTGTGCCTTGTAATATGGGCCAATTAAATGGCATAGGCAGTTTATTAACTTACTTGGAACGAATAGAGTACCGGAACTCGAAATACGTTTCGAAACGCTACTTGTTTAGTTTCGCCTGCTTTGATAAGAATGGGTCCTTGTGGCTGAGGATTCAAACCGAAAGCTTTTAGGATGAATTTGTAATCACCAGCTTGGGCACTGGTAATAATCAAATTGGCCCCTTGATCTCCATCCTTAGTTGGTTCGAAATTGACGTCCAAATTGATCTCGACGCCGGGTGCTACGCTTAGTTGTTTGTCACATTGAAAATCTGGATTGTCGAGCTTGAAAAGCAAAAATGCATTTTATTTATTTTTATTTATGTTTGCTACTTTGAATGTTTTACGAGAAACGCATCTTTCAGCAATGGACAATTAGCGAAGCCACCGAGGTTTTTCAAAGCTCATGGTTCTATTAGGTGGCTTTTGTCAAAACTATTGTAGACAAACATTAAAAAAAAGATTTATTGGAATTTTAACGATTACAAGGACTTGGGAAGTATTTATTTTTAAAATATAATCATCAGTTACAATGACAATAATGCTCCTACTACCACGTAGTTCTTTCTGGAGTTAGATTAAAACACAGTAGAAACGCGTTACATAGCCCTACATTTAGGATATTCAAAAAAGTATACATCAAAGATACACCATACCACATTTGGTCATTTTGTAGTTATCATTGCTTTGCATGCTTTAATGGGTAACCTCTTTTATCAAATGGGAATTTTTGTAAAGGCGTCAGCTTTTTTGAATCTCAATAGAAAATAGTGTAACTTTATTCATGTTTGTGAAAACAAGCAGCGTTTCGCTGTTGTTGAATACATGCCATTCGATAAATGTAGACGATTTCCGTTGCCGAGAAAATAAAGGAACTGGATTGGATGGAATGGAATTTTGAAAAAACTGAATTGGAAAAAACTTACTGCAATAGTAAAATCAGCTTTGGTTTTTGAAAAATTGGTTAATTTAATGGGTTGAATGTGGTGTTGACCGATGGCCGCACGAAAGTGGACTATGGATTCGACACCGGCTGGCAAAGCTTCCATCTCTATGTCATAATGGAATGAACCGAGTTCCATGCAGTATGCTTCCAATTTGGTACTGGTTTGAGCAACTTTGATGGGCAAATATTCGAGCGTTACCGTACCCTTCAAACAATGTAATTGACAATTTGATTCAAAGAGTTAAATGGGTATGTAGCGATTTGTGAAATTCGAATGAGCATTGAGAAAAATATGAAATGTTAATCTTATAGTCGGGTAGGAAGTTTGAAATTTAAAAAAATATTAGGAACAATTTTTGGAATACTGATAATCCTGAGGATTTAAGTGATGCTTATAGAGTTTCAATTTCCAATGATGGTGATATTCCTCACTATTCATCCGCCACGTGGTACATCCTGGACTAGATGCTCCTAGGCATCCGGACTAATAACAGCAGGGTGTGAATAGACAGTGAGTTAACTGGACAATCAACCTAAAATTCACAATAATCGCACGCTTGATCATTTAAAATTATTCATAATAATGGACTAAGTGATCAAGATTATAAAATGTCAAAATTACACAATTCCCTTTGGTTGGTGACATGATCACTTCTTCATTGTTTTCCATATTTATACGGCATATAAAACGATTGACTTTGATGGTTTGATAAGCCTAACAAACGTAGAAAAATAACGAAATTTCTTGGTTGGTAGACGGCATTCTTGTGACGTCACCATTGTTCGCAAAGATTAACGACACCATCTGATTTTTTGTCAGGGTTATCTCCCTTAGCCCAAGGACTACCTATGATATACGTATACCTTAAGATACCTTTTAATTATCCAGGGTTTATGCTTGCACCCACCCACCAAAGCAGGAACCCAGTTATACCGCTGTGCACGCAGTCTCTGCTGTTAATAGTCTAGATGCCTGTTGACACCAGGTCTAGGATGCACCACGTGGAGGACGAACAGTCAGGAATATCACCATCATTAGAAATTGAGACTTTACAAGCATTACTCAAATCCTCAGGATCATTAACATCCAAAAATAAACTTGCTGTATTTCCATGCGTATTATGTTGACCTTATGTAATTCCGTTTTTTGGCATATCTTACATTTTATTTACTGTTTTATTTTTTACAAGTACATTGTCGTGTTACGTTACGTTTCAGGTTGATGTGCTAAATTTGTGTCAGCAATAACTCAAATTCTGATTATACAACTGGTTAAAAGCATGATCTGCGAGTAACTCAATCGTTGTATGAAGTTGTAACCCTAAAACATCATGTTCCGTTTAGATTTGAAAAATCAATTAATATTGAAACTTTATATTGTTAATGCATGGTTACCAATACAGGTACAATCATACGTTAGATAATTAGAGGTGATTAAAAGAAACACCAACGAGGAAAGTAACTTGCATGCTCACAAACACAAAATTTACGAAAATAGAAATCTTGTTTAAAAAACACATAAGAGGACACACAAATGAACACTGCTCACATCTCTATGAATGATAACATACGCTGGTTGTGAATGGGTGTACAGTATGGGGAGACGGTTCCGTATGAAAATCAATGTAGTATTATTAATTAGCTTTCGTAACATTACTTAATAAGTACATTTACGTTTTACTTAAACATTCCTGACAATATTGATAAAAAGATTAAATAAAAACTAACATTTTCTACTACAACAACAACAACAACAACTCTAATTTGGACCAAAAACGAGAATTTAGGCAATTTTTGAGAAAGTAAAAAACAGTGAATTACTTGCTTAAAATAAATTATATTATAAAATATGTACACATATATAAAAGTAAATATTAAAACCTATCCATTTTTGATATCTTAAATAATATTTATTGATTTCCATAGTTTCCTGTAAATGTTTAAAATCAGGTTTTCTCAGTTTTTTAACCTAATGTTGCAGAATTTGATTATTCATTATATATAATAAAGAATTTCTTTAATAAAAAAATATTTCCTAAGTCATTTGCATTATGTCTTAAAATAATGCATTAATAAAACAAACTGTAAGTGTTTTAGTACAAACCGTTCTCGTTTAATTATTTTACACAATAAATTATTTAAAACTTTATATATAATAAAGTTTAAAAAATAAATTATTTTATTATAAATTAATGTTATCTACTACTACTATTATTATTATCATTATTATTATTATTATTATTATTATTATTATTATTATTATAAAATTCTAATTTAGACCAAAAACGAGAATTTTGACATTTTTAAAATAAGTAAAATTACTTGCTTAAAATAATTTATTTTATAAAATATGTATAAAAATAAATAATGAAAACGACCCTTTTTCTATTTTAAGTAATATTTTTTTTAAATTAAGAAAAGTACAATTCTGTTTGTGTTGCCTGAAGGCAATTGAACAAGTGTAAGCATTTTACTAGTCAAAGATTTTGCGCTTTATATATAAATAAAAAACATATTTAGTTTAACATTATGCTATCTTTTTAAACATATACACCAAAGCATTGCGTTGAAATTTGAGATAAAGTTATATATATATATATATATATATATATAAAGATTAAAACGTTAACCTGCAAATGGATATAATTGATTGCCGTAGTGGCAGAGGTGGTTAGAGCGCTGAACTTGGAACAGAGATGGCATGGGTTTGAGAGCCCCATGACTGAATCTACCGACTGCAGGCCCTCCTTCTTGTTTTAGTCATAAATGTTTCTTATGAAACATTCAAACAGTAAAAACAATAATACACATTGATTGATTAATTGATTGTTGCTGCTGTTTCAAAGTTTCACAGAAAACATGCTTTCAACCGTCAAGTAGACATTGAGCGAAACCAATCGGATTTATTGGCAAAGGTAGCACTCGAAACTGTGCCAACTCGACGGTCGAGTCCATACAACTTACTTCGCACGTCGGAGCCAGTTGCAATTGGGTTGGATGATGCAAATCGCTTGAACTCGAAGTTAGCTGGAAATTGATGGGTACAGATAAGGGATTTGTTAGACAAATCATATGTGTCACAGGTTTGCGCACAATGGTTTTAATTTGAATTTTTTCTGGAGATTTGGGTCGAGTTGATTTGAAGTGTAAGTCAATAAATTGATATTCGTCGTTTTCTTCATTGGTAAAAGTAACCTAAATTGGAGTGAAAAGGTGGGAACATGTCAATTGGCGAATTGTTTTTATATGAATTTGGAGTACTTCAACTTTTCATAGTGTTCAGTCTAATTTGAACAGATTTTATTAAACTGTACTGTATTATATACATATAATTTATAGCTTAGTTTTGCCAGACTATTTAATGAGAAATACTTTTTTTTTGTCAAAGTCAAAACAAGGATCCAAATTTAGGAGTAAAACTCAAACCTATGATCATCCAGTTGTAAGTGTAGTGCTCTAGTTACATTTATTTGGTAGATAATCAAACTAACCAAGGGAAAAAGTTGCGAAACAAGGAGTCAATAAGAATCAGATAACCTTTTGTGTGAGTGTCTGATTACTCGGCAGTTAGGAGGGATGGAAAAGTTTTAAAAAGTGTGATCAAATTTGCACGGTGATGCAATACAAATCGTATAGTGCTATGTAAATATTGATTTTTCCACCTTATGTACATTTTCAAGGTCAAACAATCCCTTTTTGGTAGAAGAATGCACCAACGTAACTCACACTCAATCACAGAGGCTGACCAATAAGATTTTTTTAAATTCTTTTTCTCTTGGTTGGTTTGAATCATCTACCCATCTATTTACTACTCAGGCAAAAATGATAATAAAATGGAATTGTCGTTTTAAAAAAGCGCTCATTTGTCAACTAACTTCGACACAAAACAATAAATGATACATTCAAATGTCCCCCTCCCACCCCAAACTCTACCCTTATCAATGTTCCTCCCTCTCGGTAGGTAAGAATATTCAACTTGTAATCCTTTTTCAAATCGCCCGGTACATCAATATAGTCCAGGCCAGTGACGAACGTATTTGCATCCGTCTTGTCCGGTTTCAAAACTTCTCGTTGAACTTTGAATCTTTGGGATGTACTCAGCCAATTGACGACTGGAATGCATTCGGTGTGCTTTCGTCTACAATCGATGTCACGTACCAACTTGCCCATCGATTTTGGCGAATCGGCCGTTCCAATTAAATTGTATAACAAACCTGTTCCATCTGGCAGTGGAAAGAAGACGGTGCCCTGTTTGGATTCGAATGGAAGCAAATGAAACAACCAATGAAAAACAATAGCCAATAGAATGTGTCCTTTATATCAACCTATCAGATTAATCAAAACGTGGTATAGTTAGGAAGTATTTTAAATAATCGCCTTTGACTGTTTGCTTTGTAAAGAAAATCGGATACACAATGGACGTAGAAAGTATTGTTGTTCGTGTTTAGGGAAATTAACAAATTTACATGCTGATTTCCTTTGATCAAATAGCTACATTTTTCAAGATCCTTTTTAAGAATATAAAATTACAAATTCATAAAATGATTAGCAAATATTCACATTTAAAACACTGGATTCCATTTATAATTTCTTCTTTTATTATTATTTTCTACCATGTTTATTATATTATTATACAATACGAACTGTACCAAAATGGCCTAGATATACCGATTTATGTAATGGACAACTTAAATCAACTTAAATCCAAGTGCGCCAAGAGTTGATCCTATAGATAGTATAAATAAAGCATTATTAGATTGTTCAAGACTAGAACGTTTGAGAGTTTAAACCCATACCCTTCAAAAGGAGATCAGAACCACCAACTTATTCCAACTGCCAAGAGTCGTCTTTATAATTTTGTTTATAAACTAATTTGCTAATCGTCTTAATGCTAAAATATTTGTACTAGAAACAATTTTTAGCAAATGGATTTATCTACTCCAAAAAGGTTGGTTGGGTAATTTTGTTCTTTTTTATAACAACTAAATTGTTCAATTTATATATATATAATAGTAATAATAATAATAATAATAATAACATTAGTAATAATAATAGCAGTAATAACAATAATGATAATAATAGTAATAATAATAATAATAATAATAATAACAACAACATTAGTAATAATAATAGCAGTAATAACAATAATAATGATAATAATAGTAATAATAATAATAATAATAACAATGATAAAAAATAAGAAGAACAATATTAATAATATTAATAGTAATAATAATAACTAATAGTAATGATAATACTAATAATGATGAAAACAATAATAACAATAATAACAGTAATAATGATAATAATAATAGTAATTATGATAATATTAATAATAATAGTAATAACAATGACAAAAATAATAATAATAATATTAATAATAATGATAATAATAATAATAATAACAGTAATGATGATAATAATAATATTATTAATAATAATAATAGTAATATTAATAATAATAATAATAATAATAATAATAATAATAATAATAATAACAATAACAACAGTAATAATGATAATAATAATAATAATAATAATAGTAATTATGATAATATTAATAATAATAGTAATAACAATAACAATGATAATAATAATAGTAATAATAATAATAATAGTAATAATAATAATAATATTAATAATAATAATTATAATAATAATAATAATAATAACAACAATAATAGTAATTATGATAATATTAATAATAATAATAGTAATAACAATGACAAAAATAATAATAATAGTAATAATAATAATAATAATAATAATAGTAATAATTATTGTTATTATATTAATAATAATAATAATAGTAATAATAATATTAATAATAATAATAATAATAATAATAATAATATAATAATATTAATAATAATAATAATAATAATAATAATAATAATAATAATAATAATAATATTAATAATAATAATAATAATAATAATAATAATAATAATAATAATAATAATAATAATAATAATAATAATAATAATAATAATGCTTTGGACAAATAACCAACTTTGTGTCTGTGTCCACTGGTGGTCATTGTTATCGGTCTATAGACAAGCTGATAATTTCCACTCATTTGAGCTCCAATTTCGAGTAGTTTCGGCCCGGTCCACTGGTTCCCGTTAATGACCGGTTTGATGATCCAATGGGCGTTTGTTCGATTGACAATAGTCAGCATCTTTTCGTCAGTTTGCCTGACCGAGGTCGTAAAGTTTTGCACATCCTTCACAATCGTCGGTGGCACACAGGCACCATTGATTGTGATGCATTTTGATTCGTAGCCTTGTATTTTGCACGCTATATTCTGGCAATAAGTGTACAATTTCTAAGTTCATTATTCGATAGTTTAGTTGTGCAATAGTTAATTAATTAATACAACATGCTAAATGACATTATTTTCATGTTTATTTGGATCTGTTTTGTGCATGATTGAGGAGAAATGTTTTTCGGCAAGTGGACATGTAGTATAACGGACAGTGCGATTGAACTCTTGTTCATTAGAACATAAAACTAGCAAATTCGCTATTGAATAATATAAGTTGGTGGCAGAGCCACCTGTTCATTAATTTAAAGTTGGAACAGCTTCTCGAATTTCTATACGAAAAGGTTGTCGGATCCAAATTGAACTTGTGGGAGGTATAAATAAAGTTTCTTGGCTGGAAGACCGCTTTCTTGCGACAACGCCAGTGTTTGCAGGAATTGACTAGGCAATCTTTTTAGAGTTGAAACCGGTTAATGGATTCACAAACCTAACCGGTTACATATGGTAAATAGTTATATTGAGATACCTTTTTAGCATCTTGGATGTATGCTAACACCCATTCACTAAACAGGAATCCAGTAAAAGCCGAGATATACCACTGTGCACTCGGTACCTGCTGTTATTAGTCTAGATGACCACAGGCACCTAGTCCAGGATGCACCACATGAAGGAAGAACAGTCAGGAATATCATTATCATTGGAAATTAGGGCTTTATAAGTATTACTCAAATCCTCAGGATCATTAGCAACCCACATTAGCTAATTGTGTTCGTAATAATTTACTTTGACAATGACAGATAAATTAGTAGTAATAATACATGAAAGCAAAATATTTGATAAAATACTCAAGATGTTTCACAGTTTATCTGCTGCTTACTATTTCCATTTTAAACGTCAAATAATTAAAATATAATCAATTATAACGTTGATTATATTTAGCAAAACGTGTAAATTAAATTAAATTCTAATCAACTTATGTTAGATGTTTAACAACTACGTAACATTCAAATTTGTCCAAATTTAACAATACAAAGAATTTATGGTTGGTGCTAAATTTAGCAATTTATTTAGGTAAATAAGATGGCACTTTAAGGAAAACTTTATACATCCCTTCTGCTTTTGAATTCTACCGCTGCTGTCAAAACATGTTGCAAAAAGGATAGTAGCGCACGAATAGAGATAACCAATGCCATCAATGTAAATGCATTGATCATTGTAAAACATTGAAGCTAAGTGCAGTTGTAATATAAAATGTAGGCTAATATATCAATTATAACAATTGTATAATTGAACACATTTTTTCATTATAAAGTTTCGGTAGTTTTAAAATAAACAAAATCACAAACTTTTTTCGTCAATTATTATTAGTACCATTGACTTCGACATATTTATTATAATCAAATACAAGTATAATAATTCTATTCAAAATTTAACTTCACCACACGACCGAATAACCTTACCTCGAAACGAAGATCACGTGTTGTTCTGTGGGTTTTAGTGTTACATTGAAAGTCACATCCAATCCAGGTCCAATATATCCTGTCATTGGTTCGATGGTCAATTGGGGACTGATAGTTGATTTGTCCCAATCAAATCTATAAAAGACAGTTTCGAGTATCATGATTGATAGTTTTTACAAATTAATTATAATTATAACAATACATTTGTACAGCAATTTAAAAAAATGTTTATTACTTTGACTGTTTTACAAGAAACATCTTTCAGTAGTGAACATTTTAGCTAAGCCATACGTGGGTCCGCATTTTAATGGGCCGATGTTGGGATTCGAACCCCGATGCCCACCGAGGTCCAAATCGAGCGCTGTACCGCTAGTCTACCCCACCGCCATCAGTATATATCTATACATGTTTTATTATTAAAGTGATATTTTCTCTATGTTATGTGACAGCGTGAGATGTGTTAGTTAAATAATCACTTTTTGCAGTATTTGTTGTAAAGACTATAAACAGTCTATTAATAGGCATGAAGCTAAATGTTGCATTATTGATTTAGTACAAGGCAAGGAAATATGATGATATTGACAGAAAATATTCTTGCGATTGCAGAAACCGTTCTCAAACTGTTATTTGTTAACAATTATCTCAACAATTTTGGTTTATAGTACAACTTTTAATCGATAAATGTTTCGTTTAACAACTTTTTATTTATCCTATTTATTTACACAAAAATCAATATTGAAACTAACTACTCCTATTTTTATACGCATAAATTTAATATTTCATACAACTAGAGACTGGTACGGTAGTAGGCAACAGTTTAAATTTACTGCCGGCATTAAATGTGAGTTTTGTGTAGAGTTGAATTAAATGTCCACGCTTCTCATCAAACATTCAAATAATAACACCCTGGTGAAAATATCAAGAAATAAACCTTATTTATTTTTAAATATAAACAAAATTATTTAAATGCGTTCTTATCACAACTAATATTTTTGTTTTATTAAAACAAAATGCATCTTTGCAGCGGTACATGACCACATTTCATGCCTATTTGGAAACGAGGCTTTTCGGGACACTGAATTCGGGACGTGCTAGTTCGGGTTCGGGGCGCAAAACAACGGCCAATTCATCGTTGTTCGTATTCGAACTATGTGGCGAAGGTCATTTGCCCCACATGACCGTTATTAAACCCAAGTTGCGCAATAGACAAGGTCATGTGATGTGTGTTTTTAAACGAACACGACTGGGAAAAATTAGCAGTCAGGCTTTGATTTTGAAAAATGAAGGCATTTTAAACAGTCGTGTAAGTTGAAGGAATAACCTATTGATACACCCTTTTTTGATCAAACACACTTTTTTTTTATAATAGTTGTATAATCTAAATCAATAGAAATCATTTACCACTTTATTCCAAAAATCACGCGAGAGTCAAATGGAAATTATAAGAGCCAATAAGGAAATGGTCATTTTATATATAAATAACCAAGGGAAAAAGAATTTTTAAACAAATGCTAATACGCTTCTATTTCAATTGCTTTAAAGCAACCACTGTTAGGTTTCACAAATTTAAACATTTCAATCTCGTGTTCACTCTCCACGTGGTGCATCCTGGACTCAGTGCGAACAGGCATCTAGACTAATAACAGCTGGGACCGAGTGCACAGCAGTATAACTGGACTTTCACACACCCAAGATGCTTAAAAGGCATCTCAAGGTATCTATTTACCATAAGTTTGTGGATCCGTCAAGCGGCGTCAAACCCCGTTTCCCTTAAAGACGATTGCCTCGTCAATTCCTGTGACACACTGGCGTCGTCGCAAGGAAGAGGTCTTTTTAGCCAGGAAACTTCACTTATCCCTCCCAAGTTCAATTCGTATGTGACAAATTTTTTGTATAGGAATTCGAGAAGTTATTCAAACTTGGAATTAATGAAGAAGTGGCTCTGCCGCCAAGCTATGTTATGTTTGGAACAGGTTTTAGCTTAATTGTATTTTTACTCTTTTTTTAAATTGGACATTTTAAATAAATTATAATTTAAAAAAAATAACAACTTTGATACCACCGCTAAATATAACTTTTTTTTCTCAAATTCCAATGATGTTGATATTCCTGACTGTTTGTCCTCCACGTGGTGCATCTTGAACTAGGTGCCCATAGGCATCTAGACTAATAACAGCAGGGACTGAGTGCATAGTAGTATAACTGAGCCTTCATTGCATTTCCGTCCAGTGAATGAGTGCAAGCATACACCCAAGATGCTTATAAGGTATCTCAATATAACTATTTACCATATGTAACCGGTTAGGCTTGTGAATCCGTGAAACCGGCGTCAACACTAACGAAAATCGCCTCGTCAATTCATGTGAACACTGGCGTCATCGCAAAGAAGCAGTCTTCTAGCCAAAAAAACTTCATTTATCCCTCCCACAAGTTCATTTCGTATCCGCCAATTTTTTTGTATGAAAATTTGAAAAGCTATTCAAACTTGGAATTAATGAACAGGTGGCTCTGCCACCTACTTACATGTTGTTATTGTTACATCAAAATAAGATTGATACATTTGCCAATGGGCATACCGTTTTTGTTTTGAATAAAAGTATTAGCAATAGTCCAAACTTGAATACAATGTCGAACCCCAGCTGACTATATCATTACGTACTATTCGTAACAGTAAACAGGTCCTTACTTGGCACCCAAGTCTCCACTATTCACAAGAACGACACTTTTGGTCAATTGACTGCCGCATACAACCGACCCAAAACTCAGCGTCTCGGTATTGAAGTCAATTTGATACGTACGAACAGCTCCGCGTACAGAAAAGACAGGCATAAACAAATTGGTCGTTTCTTGGCCGCCAACCGTCGTCGCATCGCAATTGCTGACACCCGACAATTCGCAAACGACCTCTTCGACGAATTCGGCGAGACGACAACACAGCGATCGAAAATTGATTTCGATCGCTGTTTGACCGCCATTTTCCTTCAACACAATTGGCAACTGGGGTTGACTGACCGACCCGACGTTCGGTTGGCATTCCAATGGCACAACGTTGCACACTTTGAGGTCGATGGGCAACACATGTGGATGGGCCTTTGCACGACGTGATCCTTGGTCGTTGTCGCCATCGTCAGCCTCGTTACGACGTGTCCCTGCCAGTTGGTTGATTTGAACTTGGTGCAGACAAATTGGCGCCCGACTGCAGTTGACAATTCGCACAAATCGGCGCGATTGCTGTCGACCGGCCTTGAGAATGCCCAAATTGACGCATTCGAGCGTATCGACGAAGTTGTCGTTGTTGTTCGCTTGAATACGCCATTTTGTCGGATGAGTCGATGCCATCATCAAGAGCGGTCCAGGATGCGTTTGGAGCCGAATGTGACTGCCTTTGCCGTGCAATCGAACACCAACCAAACTGCATCCGTTCATTTCGAACGTCATCGTTTCATCGTATTCGTCGTCGTCTGTCGGATTGAACTCGATGGGAATGGACAAAATGTTGGCGGGACAAGAATCGGACAGGGTAGACGTTGTCAGTTGGATGTTGGGCATCAAAATGGTCGGTCGAACGTTGTATTGAAATATAGTGGACGATTTGGTCACACATTCAACACTGACGGATTTGGTTGGATGTTCGTTGGACAAGTGCAAATATCGAACGGGGGCACGAATTCCCGGTTGGGTAACAAGTTGACAGCCAAAATCAATCGAATGTGCTGACAGTCGTACAGGTTGGGCTCTAGTCGAACCGGTCAACCGTACAGCATAGAATGGTCCGTCGCGAATAACGACAAACAAACCAATCAGCTGATCCAAATTAATTTGATTTGAATGCGTCAAATACCATTCTTTGGGTGGCTCAAATTTCAACGTACAAGTGACACTTTCGCCCGGATCTACCGTGCCTGTTTGTGGCCCAATATCCAAACACCCGTCAATCAAACTGTTGGCAATTTTTGATTGGGATTTTGACAAGCCATTCAATTTTTCAAATTGACATTTGAAGTCAAATTTGAATTGGCCGCAATTGATCAAATTGAGTTTGCGCAAAACACAATCGCCAGGGTCTATATCGCCCAAATCGAGCTTGGACTGTAGTTCGTGCTGATTGGACTTGAAATGCCCCATGGATTTTTGCATCAACCGGTGTACATCAATGCCCAAGCATGGAGACCACAAAGGCTGGAGTTCGATTTGATCGCACAAGTCAACTTGGTTGACAGCGTGCTCAATCCAGACCGACGATGCAATGGCGTAGCTTTGGGCTTTGAGGTTGATGACAAGCGGCAAAGCGCGATGTTTAATTCGGCATTCGACGTTCAAGTTGGTTTCGCGTTGGGCGCATACAGATTTGAAACTTATTTGAATGGGTATTCTACAATGGAGTTAAACATTCTACTACTATTATTCATTGATATTGATTTTATTTAATTGTAATCAAAATTAAAGCAGTATAATAATAATAATATTTAATTAAATTAGGCACACATGTATTTTTCTAAAATATTTTTAAAATGTTATCTTTGTAGTATTATGAAAATTGCTTCTAGGAATCATTATAGTTTAAGAAAGCAGCAAACCACAAGCCGCTACATTTGGAAACTTTAAGCTACATTTTAGATAGCTTCAATTAATGATAATGCTAACTATCTAGTGACATTTAGATTAAATGATATATACATACATTGTTACAAATCATCATTAACTGTACATTATTTAAGTAATTCGTTAATAGTACAGTCTGTAGTGTTTGAAAATGTCTTATAAAAATATGATTACTAATCATTGACAAACAATTAATTGTATAAATAGTAACTTTTAAAATTTTAACCAATTTCAAATGCATTGCACGGGTCATTTTAATAATTGTATATATCTTTCACCAATAAATTCTATCCCACTATTAATTTCAATTTGGACAAGTTTATTAAAATAGAGAATTGAGCATTTCAATATTCCTGTGGAAATCTAAACATACTACAATAATAATTAATCTATCAAGCATATTTCTATAGCACTGTATAAAAGATACTTTATACCTGAGTTTACAATTTTCATTATAATTTTTTTTAATAATTTGTACCAAATTATAATTTACTTCATAGAAATGCAGTTTTTATAAAATCACAATTTTTAATTGTCAAAATACTTTCTACATTCTACAAATACTACAGACTCCAGCTTATCGTCATTTCCGAAAATGCTTCACACAACCGTCCATACTTTTGATTATTATCTATACATCCATTCATCGGTTCGACGTGGACTTCTTCTTGCGCACTCGATCCCAACAGCGTCGACTTGACGAATTCGAATTCCAAAGGTCGCACCAATTCGTTTTCGTGACTAGCCAAATGCACGACGCGATGCACTCGATGGCCGACGAGTACTTGGTGAAAATTGATGTGCGATTGGTCGAACAACACATTGGGTTCGCGACAATGACCCACGACGAGAAGCGGCAACGAAAAGTCGAACTTGTCGATGTAGATACGCCAAAACGACTCGACCAATCCCACTTGGCACGACGTGAATGTGAAGACAATCTGCATTGGAGTTAAAGTACATTTAGTTTGTAATACAATATACATGTGTCGGGGTGGTCTAGAGGCTTGATGAATCAAACCAACCAAGGGAAAACAAATTTTAAGAAATCCTATTGGTCAGCCTCCGTGAGTGGGTGTGAGTCACGTTAGTGCATTCGTTTATCAAAAGGGAATTGTTTGACCTTGAAAATGTATATAAAATGAAAAAAATCCATATTTACATAGCACTATACGATTTGTATTATTATTTATTATTTTATGTTTGCTACTTTAAATGTTTTACAAGAAACATCATTCAGCAGTGGACATTTTAGCGAATCCAAACGTGGGCCCGCATTTTAGTGCCGGTGGTGGGATTCGAACCCATGCCCACCGAGGTTCGAATTTGAGCGCTGTACCGCTAGACCACCCCGGCATCACCGTACAAATTTGGTGACACATTTCGAAACTTTTCCATCCCCAACTGCCGTGTAATCACACACTCACACAAATGTTATCTGACTCTTATTGGCTCCTTCTTTCGCAACTTTTTCTCTTGGTTGGTTTTATCATCTACCGTCTAGAAGCATAAGGCTCGATTTACACCTAGGTGGGCATAATTATCATCATCATCGGGGATAAACATCCCCCCACCGGTTATTATCATCCAGGGTAGTCCAAAAAAACCAAGACATCTGCAAAAACGTCAACTTTTGTAGTGTGTACTTAAAGAACGACACTTGATAAGTATGCTGACATTGAATGTTAATGACATCTCCTGAGTTAAACTCATCCAATAATCTCTGTTGGCTGCATAGGGGTAAACAAACGGACGCCCATTTAAATAATTTATTTGGACGAGAAGGCTTGGCATAAATAAAAGGACTGAGTTCGCATGCTACAATGTCCGTCCAAATTTTCCGTTGGCCGCCTGGCCTTCTTTTCGAATCCCACAACTGGCACTAAATGCTGACCCACGTTTGGCTTCGCTAAAATGTCGACTGTTGAAAGATGGACGTTTCCCGTCAAAACATTGAAAGTAGTACAATTAAATAAACAAAATACAATATATTCATGCAAAAAACCAAATAATTTTCAACATAATGAAGTGCAGCCACTAGAGAATTTGTATGTTTTTATTTTTGTCATAAATGTTCAAGTCCGCCTAGTGTGGACTAGAAATGATTCAATCCAGCCAGTCCCAGCTTCGATTTAACCCGTGGTTTGAAGCGTTTCAAGTGGTGACCTCTAATAGAATTGGTCAAAGGAAGTTTAAAGAGCTCGGGTTGTGTCGCATGAAGTAGTTGATAAACGATTAAGAGATCACCTCGAGGTCTCCTCTCCACTAAAGGAAATAAGTTTAAGTATTTTAATCGGAACTCATAGGATTCATTTTTAAAAGCAGATAGCATTTTAGTCGTCCTCCGTTGAACTTTTTCCAAAAGATTTATTTTTTAAATTTTTTTATGTCTTGCTTACGACAAGGATGCGCAACTTTGAGTGGAAACAACTAGTTGTTAAAAAAGGCAATAACCTTTTGAAAAAAATTATTAGGAAGAAGCATTATTTAGTTATAATTGAGTGGTGTTCCAAAAAAATGGAGTTTTGGCGAGAAGGTGAAAACTAGGTCCTTAAAAGTATGTACTTTTTTATTAGGGGTCAATTGGGAGTTGGGAGATAGAAATTATTTAATAATGACCAAGTTTGGATGTAAACTCCGCCTAGTTTGGATCAGAAATGATCCAATCTAGCCAGTTCCAAGCCTGGATAAAAGAACAGGGTTTGAGCGCGCAAGGTTAGCAACCTGGCCTCTGTAAAAAATTTGTACTGCTACGGAAACAATACAAGAGGACACCATTCCGGCAAATAACAGCAAAGAACTGATCGCACATATCTGGATGACAGATTTACACACATATGACATGGTTAAATGAAAGCCGAAAGGAAGCTCAATCTTCGATTTGCAGAATCTTCAATGTCAACGAGACTTTGTTGTTGTTGTTTTGCTGTAATTGTTGTCTTATTGCCCCATGCTTCTTTTTAAAGCAAAAGGGTTTTGTATAATATAATATATATAATAATATATATAAATATTCAGAGATACATTCAAGATATGCATATACATACATATAAATGTAAATTTAAATAAAATAATATTTAAAATGCGCAGTAACTGTAAAATAAGGATATAAAGTAGTAAAATGAGACAGAAATAAAAATGAAACAGTTACACATTATCTAAATTGTTTCATGCTAAAGGTTAAAAGTAAAATAACAGAGTAGTATTCATAGTAGAACAGCAGATTTATATCCCAATTAATCATAACTTTGTTAACGCCTTCTTATAAATACTATTGAAAACAGCTCATATTTTGAATGGATATATGGTCTCGAAATAAAATATGTTTATAAAAATGTATTGCATTTATTGATTTATAATTTTGACGCGTCCATCGGGTAAGGAGAATTGAAAAAATTTACAGAATTAAAACAAAGAAAACGCGGTGTGTACAACTTCTATTGCAATTAGGATTAAAACACGAATATAATATAAGCTGGCGGCAGAGCCACCTCTTCATTAATTCCAAGTTTGAATAACTTCTCGAATTCCTATACAAAAAGGTTGTCGAATGTGAATTGAACTTAGAGGGATAAATGAAGTTTCTTGCTGGGGTGGTCTAGCGGTACAGCGCTCGAATTCGGACCTCGGTGAGCATCGGGGTTCGAATTCCGCCACCGGCACTAAAATGCGGGCCCACGCGTTTGGCTTCGCTAAAATGTCCACTGCTGAAAGATGTTTTGTCGTAAAACATTCAAAGTAGCAAACATAAAACTTTTTAAAAAAATTTAAAAATTTAAGAGACCGCTTCCTTGCCACCACACCATCATTGTCTTTAGGTTTAATGCTGGTTGGTCGATCCACAAAACTAACCGACTACATATGGTAAAATGGATACCTTGAGACATCTTTTAAGCATTTTGGGTGTATGTGCTAACAGCCATTCATTAAACGGTTTAAGTGAAACACTTAGAAGAGAAAGCGTATTGTTACAAAACGTATCTTACAAACTTACATCGGTTTTCATTCCAGCACTAATCAAACATTTAGGCGTCAAGCAATGAATGGCTTTTGGCGATTTAACATCAGGTGTATCTTCGTTTTTTATTCTAATTTCATAATCTTCATTTGTTACATTTACAACCGAAAAATGTCTAAATTTTAAGTCAAAATTTAAAATATCATTTTATTAATGTTAAAAGATGCATTTAATAAAATAATGTTATTGTTAATCAACGTTTACTTATAGTAAATAAAACTTTAGCAATGAAATTATACATCATTGAATGATTGCAATTCATCTCTATTCAATTAATTCATCTAGATTTATACAAAATGTGAGTAACAAGTGTGTAATTAAGTTTAAAAATTGCTAATATTCTTAAAAAATAATTGTGAAAACACTTAAGGTGTTCTGACTTTAAATTCTAATTACATCCCAAATTAAATCACATCAGTAATCTCTAATAGTTGCAAACGGACGCCTAATTAAGTAATTCACTGGGACAAGGAGGCATAGCATAAATAAAAGGACTGAGTTCGCATGCTGCAATGTCCGTCCAAATTTTCCGTTGGCCGCCTGGCCTTCTTTCTCATTCGGGTAATAGATGGGCTTCCATAACTATTCTGGCTGGATGTGTGGGCGATCTATATAACACATGGCCATTCCATTTTAATCGTCTTTTTCTTATTGTGTTAGAGAGGTATGGCTAATAAAGGTCAGGTGTCTTACAAATATCTGGAAATAGGTTAAACATTTTGTTAGTTATTAAATGATTGCTTTCCATAGAGGACAGCAAGCGAAACTATATAGATTTTAAACAGCTTTGGTCAAAATGGAGAAGCTTTTGTTTATCCACTTGAGTAAAAGTCCAAGTTTCGCAAGTATAAAGTAGAATAGAATGTACTAAACTCTTCTATATTCCAATCTTGGTTTTTCCTTTAGATGCCTTTTAAGTATCTTGGGTGTAAGTTTGCACCCACACACCGTAGCGGAAGCCCAGTTAACCACTGTGCACTCGGACCCTGCTGTTATTAGTCTACATGCCTATAGGCACCTAGTCCAGAATGCACCACGTGGAGGACAAACAGTCAGAAATATCACCATCATTAGAAATTGAGACTTTATAAGCATTACTCAAATCCTCAGGATCATTAGCATCCCATAACTAAACAATTAAGCATTTCATGTAACAAAAGATACAAATTCATTATTAATATAACTTTAATTTTTCATATTAAAGAAAATTGGGGCAATTATCATGCCTCAGGCACCTTTTCATAATTTGTATGCTTGCATATATCTGGAAATAGTTAAAATCACATAGATCTTAAACAGCCTTTCTCAAAATAAATAAGCTTTTGTCTATCCACTTGAGTAAGAGTCCAAGTTTCACATGCATAAAGTAGAATGAAACGCACTAAACTCCTATGCATTCCAATCTTGGTTCTGATTGGAAATATAAATAATGTGAATGCCCGATTCGACCACTAGTCAATCCCATGTCATATTAGCACAAACGGTCAAGTCCCCATTGAACAAAAGTTCAATTGGACCACTGAACTGCAGGTTGTCGTTTGACTGCGGCAAATGTCTACCTGTTCAAAACATGTTTCGTGCCGGGTGGTCTAGCGGTCGAGCGCTCGAATTTGGACCTCGGTGGCCATGGGGGTTCGAATCCCACCACCTGCCTACTAAAATGAGGGCCCACGTTCGGCTTGGCTAAAATGTCCACTGATAAAAGATGCGTTTCTTGTAAAGCATTCAAAGCAATAAACATAATACATACAAACTTTGAATATTGGCGCCTATTCATTTATAAAAACTATAGTAAAGCTGCAATATGTTGGGATTGATCAATGCGCACACACACACACACACAATGCAAATTTTAAAATATTGCATTGTCACATTAGTGTTGAGATGTAAACACTATACGTGGATTGCAATTAGTGACTTTTCATTTTCTAAATTACAATCCTAATTTCACTTTACAACAGTGTAAGACCTTGAATCCGGTAGCACAAAAAGCAAACCATTTCCGGTTTGCACCGTTTCTCGTGGTTCTTTTTACACTAGAGTGTTCATTTTTGCATAACATTCGTACTGTAACAACTTTGAATTATCGATTTTAAGCTTAAATTATCTTCTTTCCTCAATAGTGTCTTAGAACCCACTAGTCGAAATTGTGACAAATCAACTACTACATTCAATAATATCAATTTATAACAACGGTAAAAAAATCAGACTTAATGCTTCACAGTAATATGGCTATCGGTTTGAATTCCAGCTCAAAAATGCTGGCCCAATAGCAAAATGTTGGGAATAGGCCTTGCATCACAGCAGTACTATTTATTTTTTATTTTTTATTTTATTTTATTTATGTTTACTACTTTGAATGTTTTACGAGAAACATCTTTCAGCAGTGGACAATTAGTGAAGCCAAACGTGGGCCCGCATTTAGTGCCGGTGGTGGGATTTGAACCCATGTCTACCGAGGTCCGAATTCGAGCACTGTACCGCTAGACCACTCCGGCACTAGTTTATTTGTTCACAAAATGATAACTATAATTGTACATCTTGTCATTTGACAAGAATAAGCCTACTGCTTGCACCTAATCCAGGATGTACCACGTGGAGGACGAACAGTGAGGAATATCACCATCATTGGAAATTGACACTTTATAAACAACAACTCGAATCCTCGTGAATCATTAGCATCTAATAATTTGTACTTTGCATGATTTAGCAACAACGTTTAATTGAGTTAATTATCAAGATCATTATATTAACAAAAACTCCACATATATAACTGTGATTGCCATTTTCGGCCAATTGACAAAAATAAACCTACTGCTTGCTTTCCAATCCCAACCCAATTGTATAGAATTCCAAAACCCTTGTTTCGGCATCCAGACCAATAACAAACGAAGCGCCAAATGGACCAGGCAAATTGGCATTTCGACGAGCACCACTAATGTAATCCGAATTGGTCATTTGGAAGTGAACGAATGGCTGATCGGATTTACCTTTGAGTGAAATTGCCAAGGCATGACAACTATTGGCATCGGACCGCTTGCGTTCGGATTTGGCGGTTGTTAGACAATTGTCAATTTGTGCCAACAGATCGGCCTCAAAGTTGCCAATAGCCAAAGGACAAAATGTAACCTAAAATGTTGGAAGTAAAAATTGAAGGCAGTGCATCGTTTCGTGTAGCCTAACAATCGAGATACAAATAGGTAGATTTTTATTTATTTATTTACAAAACCCTTTTGCTTTAAAAAATAAGCATGGGACAATAAGATAACAATTACAGCAAAAATTAACATCAAATTCTCGTAATTCAAAGAGAACATGAGACAACAAAATGTTCCCATGTATTTAAACATTCTGCCAAACGTTTTGCTTGTGCCCATGAAACATTTATTTCAATTAGATCTTCCCGAATAGTTCTTAGCCAAGTTTTTTTTGGTCTGCCAACCTTTCTTTTACCATTTACAATTGTTCATTCCAAAACCGTTTTTGCTGGTCTTTCGGGTGCGGTAAACGTAGAAGTTGACCAAGTAATTTTCTTCGTCTAATTGCAATGATGTCATGGAGTGAACGAGAGTCAGTTCTTTTCATGATTTCATTAGTTGACATGTGATCGAGCCAGGTAATCTTTAAAATACTTCTAAGACACCGGCGATTATATATATTTTATATATTTTACTAATGATCTAGATACAAATAGGTAGATTAAGTATTCTAAATAAATAAACAATAGTTGCTAGTCCTAGATGTGGATTGAATGATGAAGATAATTGAAGAGTAGAATTAGAAATATTAAATGTTTTGCAAAAAATCCAACCGATTGAATTAATTGTAGTAGTAATATTGTTGTAAATATTGACTTTCTGTACAATTGTTACTTATCATTTTGAAAGTTTGCAATATCTAAATAGCTTTTAAAAATATTATAATTAGATTGTCCAAATCTAAAAAAGATAGTGCTCAAAAGCCAGAACAATAATCATCTAATCAATTCCAATGGTATACTTTTGTTAGTAATTTGTACCGGGGTGATCTAACGGTACAGCGTTCGAATTTGGACCTCGGTAGACATGGGTTTGAATCCCACCACCGGCCCACTAAAATGCGGGCCCACGTTTGGCTTCGCTAAATGTCTACTGCTGAAAGATGTTTCTCGTCAAACATTCAAAGTAATAAACATAAAATAAAATAAATAAATAAATTTAATTATTCGCTTTACTGAATTGTTGAGACAATAGCCTTATTATTAAAAATAGAATGATTATTATTAGATACACCTCTAATCCTACCACTGACACCAAATGCAAGCCTTTAGTTCATTGTAAAATATTACAACAACAAAAACCATACCTCAATAAATACAGATTTGCCCGGTAAAACGCATCCATGAACAGGATTTACAAAAAAGGTCAATGGATTGACGTCATCACCCGAAATGCCACTTGATTTGGACGTTGCCAGTCCACAATCCACATTGACCTCAAGGTCAGGAATATTGATAACATTTGATTGGCTGTTGGTTGGTTTGTTTGACGTCAATTGCTTGGGACCCAACAAATCTTGACTATCTGATTTATCAAGCATTTTGACAATCCAGCGATAGTGCAGCGTTACCAAACCGGAGTTAACCATTTCAAAGCTAGAGTAGAAAGCAAAAGATATACAAACTGCCACTGTTCACAAAAATTTACGAGGTCACCTGATGTTTTGTTAGGGATATCTCCCTTAGCCCAACAGCTAAATATGTTATACGTATACCTTTAGATACTTTTTAAGTAGCCTGTGTATGCTTGCACCCACTCGCCGAAGCGGCAGCCCAGTTATACCACTGTGTACTCGGTCCCTGCCGGGGTGGTCTAGCAGTACAGCGCTCAAATTCGGACCTCGGTGGACATGGGTTCGAATCCCATCGCCGGCACTAGAATGCGGGCCCACGTTTGGCTTCGCTAAAATGTCCACTGCTGAAAGATGTTTCTCGTAAAACATTCAAAGTAGCAAACATAAAATTAAAATAAAAATAATAAATTAGTCTAGATGCCTGTTGGCACCTAGTCCAGGATGCACCACGTGGAGGACAAACAGTCAGGAATATCACCATTATTGGAAATTGACACTTTATAAGCATTACTCAAATCCTTGTGGATCATTAGCATCCAATAATTTGTACTTTGCATGATTTAGCAACAACGTTTAATTGAGTTAGCTATCAAGATCATTATATTAACAAAAACTCCATATATATATATATATGCATTTAACACATGGAAATGACAAATCAAACACATATGGAGAAAGTTAAAAACCCACAATTAACAATTCATTTTGTCATGAACAGCAAGTTGCAAGGTTGTTGTAGTAGTAATGAAATCGGGTTTTTATTTTTCACAGCCTAGCTCGTGTATTGACATAATTTTAATTTTGACAGCCAATTACAGCTGTTGGTTAACTGTTCAAATTCAACACAATAACAAATGAGGCAACAACAATTAATTGATGTTTAAAAATAAATTACCGAAAGCAAATGATACCAATTAGCTTAAAACACCAACTATTATTAGTAAAATAAAATCTTTGACTTTTACATACAAGTTGCATTGCAGCATGTTTGGTAGAGAAAAATATTTAAGAATAAATCTAGAGTGTAAGTTCCTTAAGCGATTCGTTTTGACACTAAGCCAAATTATACAAAAAAACCATTTACAAAACGACTGATAGCTACTGCATAAGTTATGTAGAGTAATGTAACTTGATTACTTGATTAGTTATATCCCTTTTTTATGGCTTGCATTTTGCTGTATCAAAACACATCGGGGTTTAAATCCCACCACCGACCTACTAAAATGAGAACCCACGTTTGGCTTCACTAAAATATCCACTGCTGAAACATGCGTTTCTCGTAAAACATTCAAAGTAGCAAACAAACAAACAAACAAACAAAAAAACAATAAAATATGCCGGGGTCGTCTAGCGGTATAGCGCTCGAATTCGGACCTCGATGGGCATCGGGGTTCGAATCCCACTACCGGCACTAAAATGCGGGCCCACGTTCGGCTTCGCTAAAATGCCCATTGCTAAAAAATGTTTCTAGTAAAACATTCAAAGTAGCAAACATAAAATTAAATAAAATAAATATAGTCCAATCCATTGGCTAAGGTCAATCTACACCCTTTCCCAAAGTCAAACACAATGCATTCGCCAAGTGCTAACCGATAAATTCGTCTTTCATGCAAATTCGTATTGGCAAATTCAATGTCTGTCACATCGCACTTGACTTGAGCATAGTCCATAATCAGTGAGACGAACAATTCGAGCGGCTTGGGATGGGGCTGATCAACAACTTCGTCGTAGGCCGGTTCTGGTTCGGCTTCGATCAATTTTTGTTTGCGTCGAATGACGCTCGAAGTTGGACCGTAGTCTTGTTTGGATTCGTCTTGTTGATTTGTTTCGTTTATATTATTATTATTATTACCTTCGGAATTGCTGTCAACACGACCGGTTTTATTCGAATTTGAATCTGTCATTGATTGACCGCTTGCTTCTCTAATTAGTGACCTAAAAGGTATTTTTGTTGAAATTTGGAATAATTCGATTGAGAGATATATTTGAAAACTAAATTATAATTCTACTGTTAGTATTTCTGATCACCATCTTAGAAACAATGAACCATTATTGATAATAATCTATTTATGTTTATCCTTTTTAAAAATTACAATTTTCCTAGCATACTTAAATGGATTACAATTTTTTGTAACATTTATTAATTACAATTATAAGATTGAACAATTTACATTAAAAAGCAGTGTTCGGTGTTTCTTTGGATAACTGAGAAATGGAATGCGAATAATTCTGAGGTTCTGAGTAATGCTTGTAAAGTCTCAATTCCTAACGATGGTAATATTCCTCGCTGTTCCTCCTCCACGTGGTGCATCCTGGACTAAGTGCCCATAGGCATCTAGACTAAAAATAACAAGGACTGAGTGCACTGCAATATATAACTGGGTCTCCTTTTTGGCGAATAGGTACAAATATTTGCTCAAAGTACTTAAAAGATATCTTAAAGTATATGTAAACCATATGTAGCTCTTAGGCTAAGGAAGATAACCCTGACCTCCTTGCAAACAGTGGCACCATCACCACAATAATGCTGTCTATTAGCTAAAAAATTATGTTATTTTTCTACGTTTGTAACGATTATTAAGTCATTGAAGGCAATCGTTTAAATATACCGTACAAATATATAAAAATAATGAATGAATGAATGAACTGAGAAATGTTTATATAAAACAGTAAAGAAATAATACAAACAATTGCTTTGCAATTTTACTCCTATCACAATTATTAATTTATATTCATTGCTAATTACACTTCGTTATTTTAAATTTTAATAAAGTTACACATTTACACGAATACAATTTACATGCCTATTTGCATAACTATCGATAGATACAAGTATTAGAACATAAACAACTTCCAATACAGTTACAAAGTTAACAATCGAGGGCCCACAATATACACGATTTTAGTTCCGTTGCTTCAATTTAGGTATTTTAATCAATTGCCCAACATTGGACAACAGATAGACATTCCTAATTTACATACTTTTGAATGTTCCCTTAAGATTGGAATGCATGTTTAACCGGTGCATTATTGCGAATAATATTCACAGAACAAACGGTAGCGTCGAAAGTCTCATTCAGCTTTGTTTCAGCTCTGACAATAATGTTTTTTCGAATTTGGTAATCAGTATCTGCCCTGTTGACCACGGCGTTTAATTGGTTTTTGTAAGAGTTTCGACCGCGAGTATATAGACCAGTTAACCGCAGCCAGCCATCCTGGTAAGGATATGAGCCATTTAAAAAAAACCTTTTCTAGGCCGCTCTCCGGGTGGAGCAAGCAGTTCTGTCCCTAAATATGGCTGCTTAGTGATAACACCTGAGTATCCGTTTGGTGCACGACCGCTTATTTGCTACAGTTAACCTTTATTGTTAAAGGCCGTTCCACTATCTTCCACCTGTGGACGTACTAAGTAGGGATCGGTCTCTCCCCTTAATTGGGTATCTATTTCGTTACCGTGTGCAGCTAATAGAGATTACTGGATGGGTTTAATTCGACATGTAATTAACATTTAAAATCAGTATACCTCAAGTGTTGTTCATTAAGTGCACATTACAAAAGATAATGTTCTCTGTAGACGTTTGATAATTTGAACTACCCTGAGTGATAATAACCGGTGGGTGATGTTTATCCCCTATGATGATGATGATGATTGAGATGCATGTTGGTTAAATTGTTCTATGAGTCATGTCTCTAACTCTCATACGCGTTGTCAACTTCAAAACATCTACTCTCCTCTTGTATCAACACGGTCGCTTTAAACGCTGGGGCTAGAGTTCCAACGTTTTTGTTAATCAGCAATCTAGTATTAATACCAACACTAAATCGTCTAATCCAGAAACCATAATTTAAATTATACGATTTTTTATGCCATACTGTTTAACAAAAACAATAAATATGAACTTTGGCCAGTATTTGCTAATTGAGTCAAATTGAAAGCACAAAACGAAATACCAATTGTAGTATCAATAAATCAAATTGACAACTATTTTTATTGATAAATTTACCTATCGATTGTTGCATCAATCCATCGTATAACTTGTTTAGCATTGTCCCATTCAGGAGGCTAATTTTCAACAAAAATAATAACGACAAAAATATTGTATTAAATTCCAAGTTTTACATTTTTGCAATGAATAATTGATTTTCATTTTGGTTGGTGGTCACGTGATCACCTCTTCATTATTTTCCATATTTATGCAGCATATAAAACAATGGACTTTGATGGCTTGATAAGCGTAGAAAAATAACAAAGCTTCTTGGCTGGTAGACGGCATGCTTGTGATGGCGCTACTGTTTGCAAAGATTGACGAGACCGCCTGATTTATTGTCAGGGTTATCTCCCTTAGGCCAACGGTTATACGTATACCTTAAGATGCCTTTTAATTATCCTGAGTGTATACTTGCACCCATATGCCGTAGCAGAAGTTCAGTTATACCGGACCCTGCTGTTATTAGTCTAGATGCCTATGGGCACCTAGCCCAGAATACACCACGTGGAGGACGAACGTACAGGAATATCACAATTATTAAAAATTGAGACTATAAACATTCTTCAAATTCTCCGGATCATTAGTATCCCAATACATAATTATTTAATCCTTGAATATTTTATAATATAGCGTATAAATTTTTTTTAAATTTTGTTATTTTTAAAAATAATTATTTTAAGTTTAAAATCATCTTTATTTTTTAATCATACATTTAATTAGCAATTTTAAATTATAAACAAATAAACCTCTTACGAGTTTGCCGTATGT
Source organism: Cardicola forsteri (assembly GCA_025895645.1). Lineage (NCBI taxonomy): Eukaryota > Metazoa > Platyhelminthes > Trematoda > Strigeidida > Aporocotylidae > Cardicola > Cardicola forsteri. The sequence continues at coordinate 25,292 of JAKXYG010000798.1, read as the reverse complement.
ATGTCAATTTTCAAAGGCTAATAATACTACATTTGGTTATAAGCAGCTATTAAGAAATTAAAGAACTCATTTAACATTAAGTAAAGATCGTATTTGTGTACAATATTGTTTGCTAACAAATATTCAATATTTTAAGAAAATATATAAGTATTTTATCATTGTAAATATTTTTAAATAAACGAAGCAACTTCACATTTTCAGTTTCCATGTAACAAGAGTACTACTTTGTGATAAGCGCTTTTATTCAAGATAGAATATATGGAAAGGTCAATGATCTTGATAACCAACTACTTATAATCATCCTAATTGCATTTGCTTATAAAGATAGTTTTTTACCAACCAACCAACCATTAGTGTATGTATGTATATATATGGCCCTATATTAAAGATGTACATGTATATAAAAACTGTTCCAATTTCAACAGTCAAGACCAACATTTCTAATTACTTTAAAGGCATTTGAACCGATAATTTTTGTAAACAGCTGACTTACTACAGTACAACCATCTGGTAGTGGCACATGGATTCGATATAGCAAGCATTTTATCAACTGATTGACCAAAATGACGGTACTTTCACTTGACCTTGAAACAACTTCGATGCGTTTGGATTGGCCAACATGCAAATGGCCTTCAGAAGGTCGAAACTCCAAATTGGGATGATTGTTTGGCCACACAAATCGAAATGAAGTTGGTTTTTTCGAACCAGTCAAACTTCTGTACGACAAAGTAAAGGTGCGCACGGCTGTTTCATTCATTGCAAAATCGCCAAAATTCAAATAATTGTGACTCAGTGCTGCAATTCGAACATATGCAAAATGCTTGAATGAGTAGCATCGAAAATGGGCTTTCGTTGATTATACTGAATTGTGGTCGCGTTTGGTTAAGGCGCTAGATTTATAACTACGTGTGGACAGATTTGTGTCTTCCCATCGGTACTAGATTGGGTCTTTTATTTAGTTTGATTAGATGCCCATTTTCAGGAAAATGTTTTCAGCAAAACATTCAAGCAGTAACAAATATATTCAAATATATTACTAACAATGAATGAATTTTAGTAAAAAGCATAATACTGGATTGGAGTCATAATACTTACCCATATTGGTAGAATTTTCGTTTAAGCTACCGTCAGCTGCAAACATAAAAAAGTGAAAGCAGAATTTAAAAACTAATATTTAATTTCTTATAAACATGCATAATCATTAAACTCCATTTCTCATTCTATAAATATTATTGTAATTTACCAAACTCTATCCTGTCAGTTTGAAGTTATTTTTTGCATTATAATAATTTACAATGGGCAACCCAATCTATTTAAAAAGTATAATTGCTAAATTAACTAGAACAATATTCTCCGGCATAAAATTGCACATTGCAATCGTTTACGCAATGTCCAATATCCACTTAGAGCAATGACTATAACCGAATTGAACAGTTGAAACAAACCATATCATTTGGACATACATTGTACACTGGAATTATCCGATGACGATCTAGACACATTGACCAGGCGCAGTGCTTGCATCAAAATCGATGCTCGGTCGCTATCCAATTGGGGCACGTCTTCCAAGTAGACTTCGTCGGCCAGTGTTTCGCCTACCAATTCGATCATCGTATCTTCATATTCGTTGTTGACAACCATCAAGCGAATTTGGGCCCTATTCTTTGCCCCAACGACCTTGGACGTGTACTTGACCGTAAATTCGACTTGCTTACCCGGTTTGAGCATGAGACCTGCCAAATAAACTTGTTTGGCTACTGCCAATTCGGTACCGGTCAATTTGGCCAATTCATCTGACGAAAGATTCGAAAAGAAAAATAAATTAGGGGTGTTTTGGTCGGATAGATAAATGTTGGGAACAACTCAATGGGTGGCAACCCTTGTCATTTCACTTCAATTCAACTCGTTTTCCTTTAAATTCTTTCAACAGTTTTGCTAGATAAGTGAAAGGACTATAAATGGAACCTTTTAACAAAACAGAATCAATAGAAGGAATGGTTCTTCAAACAGAAAAATTTAATTGGATATTTCAGATTGATTAGATGTACCTAGAGAGTTGACAAAGCCATGATCGATATTGAACCAAAATCTTTCAATCTAAAAACCCTAGCTCTTATCACGGAACAACTACTCAGGTTTTGAGCATTTTCGACATTTTGTAAACGTAAAACACATCGTACACACACACACATAAACAAAAGAACATATAGGGAACAAAATAATAAACAACGAAATTGGACAACATTAATTCTTACCGATTCTGTACAAATGTAATGACAAGTATTTTTATTAAAAAATTTTTTGTCTAATTTTGCACAAAATAAATTCAGTACTAAATAGTTGAATATAATTTCAATCTATTGGATAAGTCAATGAGTTAAGTTGCTGATGATTTCAAATGGGGGATAAAACAGCTTTAGAGTGCTCCTGGTTAAATCAAATCAAGTGGATTTATTATTTACTCTCCAACTTTTCATAATAAATGCCGATGTGGTCTAGCGGTACAGCGCTCGAATTTGGATCTCGGTGGGCATAGGGGTTCGAATCCTACAACCGCTACTAAAGTGCGGGCCCACGTTCCGCTTCGCTAAAATGTCCACTGCTGAAAGACATGTTTTTCGTAAAACATTCAAAGTAATAAACATTAAAAAAAATATAACGAAGTTAAAACTCGATTAAGTAAGATAAATTTCAAAATATATTTAAATATGGTATTCACAAAAATCAAGTATTAACAAATTTTAAAAATGAATTGAATCTCAAGTAGATTTTTAAAAATGTTGTCAATATAATTTATTAAATTATGCTCAATATGTATACCTATATCTGATCCATTCGTTTCCAAATTTACATAATCATTTTGATTTGTTCTCGAATTGTAAAATAATAACGTTTTATCGACAATTGTCGGTTCCACAGAAAATACGTCATCAGGATCAATCAAATCAATATTTATCTACAAAATGAATAAATTACAATGTTTATTTATTGTTGGCATTCATTTATTTTATATTGTGGTAAAATTCCACTCTGTATATGTAACATTTTTACAAAAACCATTTTTGTCAAGTGGTGTAGTGTAACGAGAATGTACATTTGGTACCGGAAATGGGATCAAACCCTATGCTTACTAAAATAGTAGATGATAAAACCAACCATGGGAAAAAGTTGCAATAAAAGGATCTATTAATAGATAATCTTTTGTGAGTGTGTGATCACTCGTAAGTTGGGTATAGAAAAGTTTCTAAATGTATGACCAAATTTACACGATGACGCTAAATATTGATTTTTCCACCTTTTATGCACTTTCAAAATCAAGCAATCCCCTTTTGATGAAGAGTGTACTAACGTGACTTACACTACTCACGGAGCTTGACCAATAGGATGTTCTTAAATTCTACCTACTAAAACATCATACCACACCGGAAAATTAAGCTAAATATATAAACATACATTTTATTTTTATTTTTGAAAACTATAATATTAAATTTTTTAAATTGAAAAAAAAAACAAAATCAGAACTCTAAGAAAAACCAAAAAACTCTTAACTAGATGAGTAATTGTGCCGGGGTGGTCTAGCGGTACAGCGCTCGATTTGGACCTGAGTAAGCACGGGTTCGAATCCCACCAGCGACACTAAAATGTGGGCCCACGTTCGGTGTTGCTGAAATGTCCACCGTAAAACATTCAAAGTGGCAAACATAAATAAATAAATAAAATTGATTGTATCTAGCTTGTTTAATAAATTTACAGGTGAAAAACGTAAATTTATTGGTAGATGATAAAACCAACCAAGGGAAAAAGTTGCGAAGAAAGGAGCCAATAAGAGTCAGATAGCCTTTCGTGTGAGTGTGTGATTACACGGCAGTTGGGGATGGAAAGGTTTCAAAAAGTGTGACCACGATGACTCAATACAAATCGTATAGTGCTATATAAATACTGACTTTTCCACCTTATATACATTTTTAAGGTCAAACAATCCCCTTTTCACAGAAGAACATGCCCCAATGTGACTCACACTCACTCACGGAGGTTGACTAATAGAATTTTTTTTAAATTCCTTTTCCCTCGGTTATTTATATTGGCTCTTATAATTTCCGTTTGACTCTCGCGTGATTTTTGGAATAAAGTGGTAAATGATTTCTATTGATTTAGATTATACAACTATTATCAAAAAAAAGTGTATGTTTGATCAAAAAAGGGTGTATCAATAGGTTATTCCTTCAACTTACACGACTGTTTAAAATGCCTTCATTTTTCAAAATCAAAGCCTGACTGCTAATTTTTCCCAGTCGTGTTCGTTTAAAAACACACATCACATGACCTTGTCTATTGCGCAACTTGGGTTTGATAACGGTCATGTGGGGCAAATGACCTTCGCCACATAGTTCGAATACGAATAACGATGAATTGGCCGTTGTTTTGCGCCCCGAACCCGAACTAGCGCGTCCCGAATTCAGTGTCCCGAAAAGCCTCGTTTCCAAATAGGCATGAAATGTGGTCATGTACCGCTGCAAAGATGCATTTTGTTTTAATAAAACAAAAATATTAGTTGTGATAAGAACGCATTTAAATAATTTTGTTTACATTTAAAAATAAATAAGGTTTATTTCTTGATATTTTCACCAGGGTGTTATTATTTGAATGTTTGATGAGAAGCGTGGACATTTAATTCAACTCTACACAAAACTCACATTTAATGCCGGCAGTAAATTTAAACTGTTGCCTACTACCGTACCAGTCTCTAGTTGTATGAAATATTAAATTTATGCGTATAAAAATAGGAGTAGTTAGTTTCAATATTGATTTTTGTGTAAATAAATAGGATAAATAAAAAGTTGTTAAACGAAACATTTATCGATTAAAAGTTGTACTATAAACCAAAATTGTTGAGATAATTGTTAACAAATAACAGTTTGAGAACGGTTTCTGCAATCGCAAGAATATTTTCTGTCAATATCATCATATTTCCTTGCCTTGTACTAAATCAATAATGCAACATTTAGCTTCATGCCTATTAATAGACTGTTTATAGTCTTTACAACAAATACTGCAAAAAGTGATTATTCAACTAACACATCTCCCGCTGTCACATAACATAGAGAAAACATCACTTTAATAATAAAACATGTATAGATATATACTGATGGCGGTGGGGTAGACTAGCGGTACAGCGCTCGATTTGGACCTCGGTGGGCATCGGGGTTCGAATCCCAACATCGGCCCACTAAAATGCGGACCCACGTTTGGCTTCGCTAAAATGTTTACTGCTGAAAGATGTTTCTCGTAAAACAGTCAAAATAATAAACATTTTTTCTTAAATTGCTGTACAAATGTATTGTTATAATTATAATTAATTTGTAAAAACTATCAATCATGATACTCGAAACTGTCTTTTATAGATTTGATTGGGACAAATCAACTATCAGTCCCCAATTGACCATCGAACCAATGACAGGATATATTGGACCTGGATTGGATGTGACTTTCAATGTAACACTAAAACCCACAGAACATACACGTGATCTTCGTTTCGAGGTAAGGTTATTCGGTCGTGTGGTGAAGTTAAATTTTGAATAGAATTATTATATTTGTATTTGATTATAATAAATATGTCAAAGTCAATGATACTAATAATAATTAACGAAAAAAGTTTGTGATTTTGTTTATTTTAAAACTACCGAAACTTTATAATGAAAAAATGTGTTCAATTATACAATTGTTATAATTGAAATATTAGCCTACATTTTATATTACAACTGCACTTAGCTTCAATGTTTTACAATGATCAATGCATTTACATTGATGGCATTGGTTATTTCTATTCGTGCGCTACCATCCTCTTTGCAACATGTTTTGACAGCAGCGGTAGAATTCAGAAGCAGAAGGGATGCATAAAGTTTTCTTTAAAGTGTCATCTTATTTACCTAAATAAATTGCTAAATTTAGCACCAACCATAAATTCTTTGTATTGTTAAATTGTTAATTTAATTTACACGTTTTGCTAAATATAATCAACATTATAATTGATTATATTTTAATTATTTAACAATTAAAATAGAAATAGTAAACAGCAGCATTATTATTATTACTATTATTATTATGAATATTACTATTATTATTATTATTATTATTATTATTATTATTATTATTATTATTATTATTATTATTATTATTGTTATTATTATTATTATTATTATTGTTGTTGTACATTGTTGTTCTAATAATAAATAATAATAATAATAATAATAATAATAATAATAATATAATAATAATAATAATAATAATAATAATAATAATAATAGTAATATTCATAATGATAAGAATAATAGTAATAATAATAACAATAATAATAATGACATTAGTAATACTAATAACAATAATAATAATAGTAATTTTCATAATAATAATAATAATAATAATAATAGTAATAATAATGATACGTTGTTGGTTAGCAAGTGCCTGGTTTTTTCACTTTTCAAATTTCTTGAGTAATAATGTCTAATTGGATTTTCTATTACAACTGGACATACACTTACCCCACATTCAACGATATTTATTTAGGACAAATGTACACTGACATATTTAATCCACAAACGCAACAAAAGCATTTGTTTTTAGGATTATAACATTTTAAAAAAAACACCCGTAGGTCAGTGGTTAAGGCGCTGACGTGAAACTAGATGGGGCGTAGGTTCAAGTTCGTGTGTAGGACTTGAAACGCATGCACTGCTAAGAATTGCAAAAGGACATGAAACAGCTGTACAGTGCTGCTGGTTGACCAAAACCAAGTGGATTGGACAATTCAAATAATTCGCCCTCAAAAACTCGTGAAATTATAGAAATTGCACAATTTAGTTGTTATAAAAAAGAACAGAATTACCCAACCAGCCTTTTTGGAGTAGATAAGTCCATTTGCTAAAAATTGTTTCTAGTACAAATATTTAAGCATTAAGACGATTAGCATATTAGTTTAAAAACAAAATTGTAAAGACGACTCTTGGCAGTTGGAATAAGTTGGTGGCTCTGATCTCCTTTTGAAGGGTATGGGTTTAAACTCTCAAACGTTCTAATAATGCTTTATTTATAATACTATCTATAGGATTAACTCTTGGCGCACTTGGATTTGCGCAATTCTAATCTAACCGGTATATCTGATCGGGAAATCCTGTTTAGAAAAGTATTAATTTAATTTGATGTTTTAAATAATAATCAATAATAGGATAAATATTATGTAATATGAGATAAAACTAATATTGTGAACTTGCCTGCATGGCAACTGGCGTAAATATGACATTAATGTAGGCTGATGAATGAGGAGCAATTTGCACTTTCTCCGATTCAATTTCGAAAACATTTTGGCAATCCATGTGACTGTGATGACTGTTCGAACGATCGAGCGTTCCCGATGATGCAGCTGAAACGGTCAGATTGTCGCTAAAACTGACGGGTCCCAATTCGGTCGAAATGTCGGCGGGCACTTTTCCTCGGTTCATTATTCGAAATCGTGCACGTACACGCGAACCAATGAGAACGTTGGTAAACACGAATCTGTTCTCTGCAATGCCATATATGCCGCCCGATGTAATCTTCAACGACAGACGATAAATTCGATAAAAAACAATTCAGAGAAATAGGGTTATGGAACAAAATTGAAAAAAATTATTTAAACATCAATTTAGTTGTTTTTTAATAAATAGTTTGTAGCGTACTCTTCAGATACCTGCAATATCAATTTCTAATCTTTTGACAGTTATACTACCGTTCAATGCTAAATTAAACCAGTGTATTTGTGATCTAAAAAATTAATTTATTTCGATTTTCAATGTAGACATTGGTAATATTGATTTTTTTTGTAAAAAATATAGGTACAATTAATTTGAATTACATGTAATGTATTATTTGGCATGTCTTGGATAATTTATTATTTATTATGTTTGCTACTTTGAATGTATTGACGGTAAACGCTTTTCAATGGTAGACATTCTAGCGAGACCGAACGTCATCCCGCATTTTTGTATCGATGGTGGGATTCGAACCCAGGTCCGAATCGAGCGCTCTACCGCTAAACCACGCTGGACTTGCGTTTTCGTGCCGATGGTGGGATTTGAACTTCATAATCACCCAGATCCAAATCGAGCTAAACTTGAAACTGGTTTGGTATTGTTTTCAGCTCCACCATTGGTACTAAATAAAGGCCTTCGTTTGACTTTCCTAATTGATCACTTGGCGAAAAACGCCTTTTTGTAGTCAAATATGTGTTGTTATTATTAAAGCAAATTGTAATCTATTTTAAATCATAAAGTACCAATTCTGATATGTTACTATTCAATTCCAAAATGCCTAAATCTTTGCAAATATGGTGCTCCTCAAATATAGTTGCGTAATCTTCCGTTTCAATTACTGGCAATTGACCTTCGGCGAGCAAATGATAAACAACCCCAAGTGGATAAGTTTTCATATCACGATCAGATATTTCAATAGACAATTCCTACAAACGAAAAAAAATAGCCCAATATAAACAGTAAGCAACGCCTGTATGTTAAGATAAATGTAAATTATGCTCTTTGTTCACTATTAACAAATTATTGTTGTTTTCACAACAATCTATATTGAAAACGTTTTTTGTACCGATGTGGTCTAGTGGTACAGCGCTCGAATTCGGACCTCGGTGGGCATCAGGGTTCGAATCCCACCATCGGCCCACTAAAATGGGGGCCCACATTCGGCTTGGCTAAAATGTTCCCACTGCTGAAAGACATTTGCATTCCTCGTGCAAACATTGGAAGTAATACATGTTAAAATAAATTAAAATTCGACATATTATTGTGTGTTAACGAAAATACAAAACAAACCATAAAATTCGTACTTCGTCAAAGCGTCCTTTCAAATCAGCCAAACAGTCGACATTAATAATTTGCGCATTACCTGGCAAAATAGATCCACTGCCTGGAGATAATGTAAAATTTCCCTGTTGCAATTTTGTTTGTCCTTGACTCAATAGTGTTGGATCATTTCTAAAAATTGGTTTTAATTAAAGTGTCAATTGACAATTTATAAATTGTACAACAATTGAAAATAAGTCCTTTATTCATTGTATGATTGCTATTTTGAACGTTATGACGGCAAACGCAGGCCTTTCAGCAGTGGACACTGTTTAGCAAAACCGAATGCGTGGGCCCGCATTTTAGTGGGCCGGTGATGGGATTCGAACCCATTCCCACCCAGATCCGAATTGAGCGCTGTACCGCTAGACCACTATCGCTTAAGTCAAATGGATCTTTTCATCTCAATAAAATAATATGTTTTAAAGTATTGTTATCATCATATGAATTCTACCAACATAAATTGCATATATACTGTTAAAAACTCCTTAAACTACAATAAAACAATCATTTGCATAATACTTCAACGTATTTTAATATACAATCCCAATGCGACTATCAAAATATATTTCATTCAATTTGGTTGGTGACGTGGTCACCTCTTCATTATTTCCCATATTTATATGACATGTAGAACGATCGATTTTGATGACTTGACAAGCGTAGACAAACGTAGAAGAATAACAAAGTTTCTTGGCTGGTAGACGGCATCCTTGTGACGTCGCCACTGTTCGTAAAGATTGACGAGGCCGCCTGATTTTTTGTCAGGGTTATCTCCCTTAGCCCAAAGGCTACATATGGTATACGTATACCTTTTGATACCTTTTAAGTATCCTGGGTGTATGTTCGCACCCACTCGCTGTAGCGAAAGCCCAGTTATACCGCTGTGCACTCGGACCCTGCTGTTATTAGTCTACATGTCTAAGGGCACCTAGTCCAGGATGCACCACGTGGAGGACTAACAGTCAGGAATATCACCATTATTGGAAATTGAGACTTTATAAGCATTACTCAAATCCTCAGGATCATTTGCATCCCATATTATCATTATTATTATTATTATGATTATATTATTATTATTATTATATTATTATTATTATTATTATTATTATTATTATTATTATTATGATTATTATGATTATTAATGGTAAAGTGGCACAGCGTCTAAATTGCAATACTTGTTATTCTAATAGACGGACACTATTCATTCAAGTAGCGGGACAAATAAACAGGGACTGTCTTTTGACCGCATCGATTCAATAATACGTGCTTCCCGTTCAACTACAAGAAATATAAAACGTATTTACACTTTGTTTTTGGCTACAGTCACAGTTTCTCGATTTACGGCATTGACAAGTTCGTGCATTCGCGTCATACTGATAATGGAAAATTTAAATTCATAATCGCCATTATTTTCAATAACTATTTGTCGAGATTTTCGATTGTGCAACATGAGTGCACCAAAATTCAGTTCTTTTGATGGCGAAATTGTAAATCTAGGATAAAAGCAACCAAAATATGGCACATTTCAATTATTTATAAAACATTGTACAAAGGCATAAAATAACAAGCAACGCATTTTGACGAATTGTATAAAGCAAACGATACTTCAATGTATTTTCTAAAATACCAATAACATAAGAAACCATGAGATACCAATATTGCAACAGTGCTTCCCAATTAAAAGTGTTCTCATTAAAAGCAATATATTTCAATAAAATTATATATATATAACATACTTGCTAAATACACATTTGACTGAAACTTTTATAGGAATAGAAGCAATCAATTCGGTGCCACCTTTGGAATTTGACTCAACAACTTGACATCGAATAATAGGTATATTCTTTAATACGTATTCAGTTGAAGTAGAACAGGTTAACTATAACGTATTAAATAAACATAACATATGGTAAATGGATACCTTGAGACACCTTTTAAAAATTTTATTTGTATACTGGCATTTATTCACTGAACGAGAATGCAGTGAAAGCCCAGTTATACCACTGTAAACTCGGTTCCTGCTGTTATTAGTTTAGATGATTGTTGATACCAAGTCTAGGATGCACCACGTGGAGGATGAACATTTAGAAATATTACCATCATTAGAAATTGTGACTTTTTAGGCATTCCAAAGTATTGAATATTTAACACTTTATATTTTAAAATGAATGAATAATAATGAACTTTTTTTAGAAAACTATAAACGCCGATATGTAGGACAAATCGGAACTCAAACTATCCTCTAAAGAAATAACTATATATTTATATATATATATATATATATATATATATATATCGGATATATATATATATATCATATATATATATATATATATATATATATATATATATATAATGTTTAAAGTGCCAACCATGTCCAAACTTACAGTGACTTGAGCAGCTTTTTCAGTTGGTGACAAATTTAGTCGTTCGGGAGAAATGGTAAATACTTTACTCGCTTTTATATTATTGACTTTATGTTTTTCAAATACAAAACTAAAATGTAAGAAGGAGTTATTATAAAAATAAATATAAAAAATTTTATCACTAACATGATTATTCACATTTTATATAATAAAAAAATGTGTAAAAGGAGGTACATACTATGATAATAATTAATAATGTTGTGTAAAAAAATATATAATTTTCAAAATCTGAAATTGTGCACCGTTAAAATTTACAATACTCGGTAAATTCCTTTTCAGTTGTTTTTTTTTTAAATAACACGATGGTTATTTGTTGTTACCGCAAAATATTAAAAAATAAACCTAAATGCTTTACAATATTTGAAGTAATTATCTCAATTGTTCTTATTCGATTATTACCAGATTATTATTAAAGTAATGGTAGATAAACTTCAAATTTGTTTCTTTCTGTATTGTTATTTAAAACAATAGAGATGCAAAATGTTGGATATTAAAACGTGTTTATTAAAAGTGAAAACATGGATTATACAATAAACCAAATTCATTGCAATATAAAAAATATATATTGTATCTATCATTTTATACAATTAACGCGATACCGAATTAAAGATTTTAATACAAAAATTGGGTTAAAATTAACACAATTTTGTAAATAAGTAATAATAAAAACGATTGAAACGAACTGATAGTTTTTCAGAGTTGGTAATGTAATCATATCATCATTAATTCTCAATTTATAGGTCATATAAAACAATCGACTTCGATGACTTGATAATGGCATAACAAACGTAGAAAAACAACAACATTTCTTGGTTGGTAGATGGCACCCTTGTAATGGCAACACTGTTCGCAAAATTTGACGAGGCCTCCTGATTTTTGTCAGGGTTATCTTTCTTAATCCAACTACTACATATGGTATACGTATACCTTAAAATACCTTTTAAGTATTCTGGGTGTATGCTTGCACACACCTGACGTAGCAAAAGCCAATTATACCGTTGTGCACTCGGACCCTGCTGTTATTAGTTTAGATGCCTGTTGGCACCTAGTCCGAGATGCATCACATGGAGGACGAACTGTTAGGAATATCACCATCATTGGAAATTGAAACTTTTTAAGCATTAATCAAATTTTCAGGATCGTTAGCATCCCAAATTATATACACAAAAAATTATTTTAGTAATTTAGAATTAATCGCATAGCAGGTTTATTTGTTTGTTTAATTATTGAATAAATTACAAAAAATTTTTGCACTACTTATTATGATTGTTTCAATTACAGGCACAGAAATTGTAAAAACGCACTTGATCATAATTTCATAGGGACCTTTGTTTTTCATTAGCATTACACATTTTGCTTCATCGCCAACTTTGACAAGACCAAATGAAATTCCACCGTCACTTCCTTAAAATAAAAAGGAATGCATTGTCAAAGTTTAACGGTTAATATTTCTTTTTGTTAATACTAATACGCATTAATGATTATTTAGTTGCACTTTCTAAATTTGAATCAGAAATTATTCAATCAAGCCTGCAATTATTTTTTACGATTAGATGCATTGTAGTACCCATACGCAGTGGTTGAACGGCCTTTTCTAAAGACCTTGTGTTGTACCTGTCGAACATATTTTGCTTATGTTGTTACTCAAGTATTTATTGATTTAAATAGAAATTTACTAGGGCATGCAATATAGTGCAATTTTTTCTTTGTCAATTTCAAGTATGATACTCGGTCATTCGGATGCTTTTGTAAGTTTTTATCGATATTTGTTGTGCGACTACGATGCAAAATTAACGAGTCAGCTATTGGAACGAGAATTTGTATTGTACGGTAAGTCATTGTTATTGTTAATTGTGCCTTTAAATAGTGATTGGGTTGGTCATATTACTAAGATTAGAATGTATGTAAAAGGGCACATAAATATTGTTGTAATAATAATTATTACTAGTTTGAATTAGAAATGATTCAATCTAACTAGTCCCCAAGCCTGGATAAAGGAGGAGGGTTTGAGCGCGCAATGTTAGCAACTTAGTGTAAACCATTTAGACTGCTACGGAAACAATCAGAGGACGCCATTCCGGCAAACAACGGCACGGAAGTGATCGCACGTATCTGGATGACAGAGTTACACAAATGACAGGGTTAAGTGAAAGCCGAAAGCAAGCTCAATCTTCGATTTGCAGAATCTACAATGCCAACGAGACTTTGTTGTTGTTGTTTTGCTGTAATTGTTGTCTTATTGCCCCATGCTTATTTTTAAAGCAAAAGGGTTGTGTATAATAATATATAATAAATGTTGTTAAGGTATTAATAACTGTTTATAGTTTCAAAAGCTTTCCAAATATTCTATTTATTAACTGTGCCTATATTACGCTGTACTTTTTAAAAACATGAAATACGGGCACTGTTATTTCCATCTTTAAACAAAATTTAATATTCAACTGTCTATTTATTATTTAAATCAGAAATTAAAATATTATGTAACGTATAAAGCAATGCAATTCATATTTTTTATATATTATAGAATTTGCGTAGACTATAATTTATACCGCAATCGTTTTAAATCTATTTTTAATTAGATAATAAACTATTGAAAGTTTTATTGAAACAATAACATATAACGGATTGTTAAAATACTTCAGTAAAAGCAATCTACCATTTAAAAATAGTCTTAATTGTGTATCAAACCAACATAACGTCTAAGCTTAAAAACTTGCAACGTCGTAAACCGAAGTTTAAATTCTACTAACTGCAAGTCTGTGTTTTTGACTAATCAATATATGTTCATCTGTTGATAAATGCATCTAGTAAAACGCTTAAGCCACTAATAAGTAAATTTCTATAATTAAAAACATTACAATCCTTTGCAAACCGTATACTATTCACCTTTGGGAAAATTAATATCCAAAGCTACATCGTATGCCTCGGCTACAACCTGAATTGTTTCTACTTGAATTAGACCTGACAAATTTTCCAAATCGAACACCTCCAAACGCAAATTCTTTTTCTGACTAGCCTTGATGGGTTTTGTAGCACGAAAATAGGCATTCAATTGAAATTCCGACTTCGATTCGACAATTCCTGCATTTTGCGATATGGAAAAGTCGTCGCCCAAAGCTTCGATTCCAGACAACTTCCATTGGAGTGGCAACAATGTTGGATTTTTCAATGTTATCGTACGTACCTCTTTGCTGCAAAAACATTGTGTAAATACGTACTTAGGCTTAGATAATTCATATTGTATAGTCCTTAAAGAATTTAATATGGGGTTTTTTATGCTTTACTCTAACATTGCATTAAATGTTGCTAATACGTTTATAGTAATACTACCAATTATTATTATAACAAGAATATAACGAATTGTCAGTACCAAAGATATGTATTAATTATTTCAAAGTTTAGAATTGAAATTTATAGGCTGAAAATAGAATGCTGGAGGCGAAAACAATCAACAAATAATTAATCATTAAAATGTGTTAATTATTAGATTTTGATTCAATTTCCAATTACCTTTACTTTTATTAATCAGGATAAAAAATCAGCAAAATTTTAATTAATAATATTGGTTGCTAATTAACATATACTATTATTAATTTTAATATTGATAATAATAATAATAATAAATTAATACTCAATATACAAATCGTTAACTCCGCCTAGTTTGGATCAGAAATAATTCAATCTAGCCAGTCCCAAGCCTGGATAAAGGAGGAGGGTTTGAGTGCGCAAGGTTAGCAACCTGGCCTCTGTAAAAAATTTATACTTTTACGGAAACAATACAAAAAGACGCCATTTCGGAAGACAACGACAAAGAAGTGATCGCACGTATCTGGATAACAGAGTTACACAGGTGACAGGGTTGAGTAAAAGCCGAAAGAAAGCTCAATCTTCGATTTGCAGAATCTTCAACGCCAACAAGACTTCGTTGTTGTTGTTTATGTGTGATTGTTATCTTACTGCTCCATGTTTATTTTTAAAGCAAAAGGGTGGTCTAGCGGTAAAGACGCCATTTCGGAAGACAACGATAAAGAAGTGATCGCACGTATCTGGATAACAGAGTTACACAGGTGACAGGGTTGAGTAAAAGCCGAAAGAAAGCTCAATCTTCGATTTGCAGAATCTTCAACGCCAACAAGACTTCGTTGTTGTTGTCTATGCTGTGATTGTTATCTTACTGCTCCAAGTAGCAAACATAAAAAAAAAATATATATATATATATATATATATATATATATATGTACATATCGTTTATTTATGCCTATTTGTTTTTCAAACTGCTTCGTCCTCACAATGTTTGCTGTTTGTTCTTTTTATTCGCAATTGGATGCTCAAACACAGCAAACAGTACAAACCACAACACAAAACCATACAATTGTCAAATTCTTCAAAGCAAATAATATTTCTTAATTACAGCCTACACATCATTTTCCACCTACCGTTGCAACAAAACTTTGTCAAAATTGAAAATCTTTTTGTCCAAATCCAGTTCGGGAAAAACGCCGTCACAAGCCACCTGAAACTGGACCGGTTCGGGATTATTGAGAATCGATGCAATTAGTGCATCTTCAAAGCGTTTGGCAGTACGTGGATGGGCCCAAACACGGACAGTAGTCGACTGGTTGGGTTCGAGACTAAGTTCCTTCGGTTCACAACTGAACGTTTCTTCTTTGTAATCGTACAAAAATCCCAATTTCATTTCCACATCGAGCAATGACGTATTGATCAAATTAAAATTGGTAAAATTTTCGGGAAATACATTTTCAACAATTCTGTTTGCAAATTAAATAGATAAAATTCAACATTGTTTTTATTTAAACTTGTTTAAACAATAATAATAATAATTTACATAATCTACTTCAATGTAATTGTTACTCTTCCCAAAAAAGGAAGTCTGAACGATTGCAATAATTGGCGCGGAATAACCTTATTATCTGTTCCCGGTGAGGTGTTTTGCAAAGTAATTTTAAGTCGTTTAAGTAATGCGGTAGATAAACATCTTTGAGAAAAACAAGTAGATTTTCGGAAAGGAAGAATCTGTGTTGAACAAATACTCACCCTCCGTAACATTATTGAGCAAAGCCAAGAATTTCAGCAATTACTTACAGTCAATTTTATTGATTTCATGAAAGCTTTTGACAGTGTTTATTGAGAATCTTTGTAGAAAATCGTTAAGTTTTACGGAATACTGTTGAAATATGTTAATATTATACGTTTGCCAGACCAAAATGCACGTTGTTCTATTCAAATAAAAAGTGGTCATACTGCTATGTTCGAAATTGTCACAGGAGTACGTCAAGAATGTATTCTGTCATCAATTTTATTTTTTCTGGTAATTGATTTTATTATGAGTTGATCCATGAACAATTTGTCTTATGGTATCAAATGAAACCATGAGAGATTAACAGATTTGGATTTTGCAGATGATATTGGTCTACTCAGTAAAACTCCAGAAATAATGCAAATGTCAACACGTCTCAGTTCTCGTAATGGCTTACGGATTAACTGTTTAAAGACAAAAGTGTTGTGCACTAAGTCAAACAATTATTTGCCCATCAAAATTAGTAAACAAAATATTGATACTGTTGATTCCTTTACATATCTGGAAAGCATTATTGGTAAAGACGGAAAAACCGAAATGGATGTTAAAGCCAGACTTGGAAAGATAATGTCAGTCTTCAATAGACTCAAATCAATATGGTCATGTTCTTCCATTCTCCTGAAGACAAAACTTCGTTTGTACGCATCAATAATCATTTCTACGTCAATATATGGGAGTGAAACGTGGAAACGAATGGACAAGATTAATAAGATGGTGGATGTTTTTCATCGCTGGTGTCTTAAAAGTATTTTAAGGATTACCTGGAGCGATCACATTTCAAATGATGAGATCATGAGAAGAACTGACTCTCGTTCACTACATGACATTATTACAATTAGATGAAGAAAATTACTTGGTCAAATTCTACGTTTACCGCACCCGAAACACTAGGAAAAACGGTTTTGGAATGAACAATTGTAAATAGTAAAAGAAACGTTGGATTAGACCACAGAAACCTTGGCTAAGAAATATTCGGGAAGATCTAATTGAAATGAATGTTTTGTTGGGGGATCAAACAAAACGTTTAGCACAATGTTCTAATACATGGAAACATTTTGTTGTCTCATGTTCTCTTTGAATTACAAGACTTTGTTGTTGTTTTTATTTTAAATGTCTACAAATTCAATAATTTTATTATGTTACTACTTAAAATTTGAATTACAATTAAACTTCATAACTAAAAACGGTGGATTTGTCGTTTGACAAAATGCAATTTTAAACTCTTAATCAACATCAATAAATTTATTAACATTTCGAAAATTATAAACGCATGCAAGTCATTAGAACACACCGTTCTTTCGTTTTCCCAATAAACAAAGGTCCATATTCAAAGCACGCTGTGCTGAGCACATACATTCCTTGTACCACCTCGTTGGAATTGGTCGTCTTTTTTCGTGATGTATAGACCAACCTAAAAAATAATCAAAATAGAGAAATAAAAACCTTTACAGACTCAAATCTATTTAGATTGGCTAATGACAAAATCAATTTTTCAGCGGTTTCATTGTTTATTGCATCATCTGTAATAATCAAATTTTGTACGTATAACAAACAGAAGGAATTTTTATGTTTATTACTTTGAACGCTTTACGAGAAACGCATCTTTTAGCAGTGGACATTGCTTAGCGAAGCCAAACGTGGAACCGCATTTTAGTGGGCCGGTGTTTTGGGATTCGAACCCCAATGCCGAATTCGAGCGCTGTACCGCTAGACCACCCCGGCACAATAAAGTTACAGTGGCCGAATCGCTATTGTTGCAGTTGTTTAATGTTTTGTCAAATTGTGTTGTTAACCAGACGGATACATGTCACTATAAAACACTGTTTTAGTGCTGCTAATGCACATTTGTATTCATCTGTCAAGAACGAAAATGTTCATTTATTATGTAAAGCCTCCATTTTGTACGTCGTTTAGATATAGACTTATTGTTGAAACTAGAAGTATTACTTAAAAATACAAACGTTTATTATCTCCCTGTCGTGTAGATAAACAAAATCGTGCAATAATTCATTTTGGTTTCATTTTGGTTGATAATGTGGCGTCAACTGTTCATTATTTTCCATATTTATGCAGCATAGCAAACGATCGATTTCGGTGACTTGAGAAACGTAACATACTTGGAAGAATAACAGAGTATCTTGGCTGATAGATGGCACCCTTGTGACGATAACACTGTTCGCAAAATTTGACGAGACCGCCTGATTTTTTGTCAGGGTTATCTCTCTTAGCCCAACAACTACATATGGTATACGTATACCTTAAGATACCATTTAAGTATTCTAGGTGTATGCTTGCACCCACCTGACGTAACGAAAGCTCAATTATACCGTTGTGCACTCGGACCCTGCTGTTATTAGTCTAGATGTCTAATAACATTTGGCTCAGGATATACTAGGTAGAGGAGCAATAGTCAGGAATATCACCATCATTGGAAATTGAAACTTTATAAGCAATACTCAAATCTTGAGGATCATTAGCATCCCTCAGCATACAATTGCAAACAAATAAAGTTAATGTCCTCACCTCGGTTAGCTTTAAAAAGCAAAAAGCTTACTTTTATTCAACTTCCTCCATACAGTCCAGACCTCAATGTAATTAAAAACGTTTTTAGTATTTTAAAACGTGAGGTAAACCGCATGAAAACTGACGTACCAGTTGAAACGAATATTATTATGTATTAATTTAAGAAATTTTTAGCGAATAATATTAAATGTATATATATTAGTAAAGTATTATCTAAGGTACTTATTAACAAGCGTTAGATATGTCTAAGATAAGTAACAAGTGCTACATATATTACAATATCATAGTAGGCCAACATTGGATTCATTTATGTCACTTTCTGTACAATTGCAAACAAATGAATTTAATGTCCTCACCTCGGTTCGCTACTTATCGATGGAACGAGACAAACTCCCCGACAGTAGAGTTGATAAACGCGTCTTGTAGCGACCAATTCAAAGTTCAACAACTGATCGAATTGACCAATTTGATCGCATTTGAATCGCAATCGCATAACCACTTGTCCGTTGGCTGGAACAATCCAACGAAAATGATTGAGCCTAATTGGGGTGACAAAAAAACGAAGTGTATGTTTATAATTCGATTTTTTGATGACTCATATATTCTTGACCAGAAAACATGTTTTGGCAATTGGACTTTGTATAGAGGACCCACGACGATGGAATCCAAACTTATACTACGCATTGAGTGCCTTAAATGTACCGAAAGCATGTGTTTGAAGAGTACAATTATAACGATCTAATAAATAGTAAAATTTAGAAAAGTTAACATAAACGTCGCTTTGTCCAATAACGAGGTTTTTAAATATCCATTTTCTGTTGAGACTCAAGTAAATAGAACAGTATTGTCATTAAACATGCTTTAATTAAAGTAACTAAGCAGACAACATTGACTGAAAGTGGGGGATAAATAGGGAAGTTGTCAATATGTGGAAATTTTATATAATTTGTAAAACTAACAATCCTAATTAATTTTATTTTTATTTGTTAAAATTAAGGAAACGCTTAATTTGTATATTAATACTCGAACCAAATACAATTAAAGATATTGGGTCAATAAAATTGGTAATTTTAATTTACTTAAAAAATTGCAACTTACAGTTGTTTTGCTGTTGGATCATCAGTGCTAAAATATAAGGATAAACAATATTTAATTAGAAATTTCTTGCTTTTTCAATATAATTATAGCATAACATAAGTTGGAGGGATAAATAAAGTTGCATGGCTAGAAAACCGCTTTCTTGGAACAACGCCAATGTTGGCAGAAATTGACGAAACAATCTTCTTTAAGGTAAGAAGTAGGTTGACACCTTCACAAGCTTCACCGGCTATATATGGTAAACGGATACCTTTCAGGCATCTTGGGTGTATGCTAGCATCCATTCACTGAATGGGTATCCTGTGAATGTCCAGTTATACCGCTGTGCACTCAGTTCCTGCTGTTATTAGTAGATGCACCATGTAGATGCACCACGAAAACAAGAATCAGTCAGAAGTAGTACAATAATTGGAATAGTACATAGTTAGTTTGAGTAACCTTTTATGTATCTTGAGTGTTTGCTTGCAGCCATTCACTGAACGAAAATCCAGTGAAAGCCCAGTTATACAGCCTGTTGACACCTAGTCCAGGATGCACTACATGGAGGAGGAACAGGCAGGAATATCACCATCATTGGAAATTAGGATTTTATAAGCATTAGTCAAATCCTCAGGATCATTAGCATAACAAATTCGGCCCATTTAATATAAAGTGTATTTGTATCGCTAACTTTAAGTGCACTTACGATGCAGTGAATACAGTGTGTATTTAAATAATATGTATTACATAACACCATTATAAAAATTATCCTACTTATAGGATTTCATCGAGTGATACTATATTATTTTAGTTTATAAAATAATAATAATAATTATTATTATTATTGTCATTACAAAACCCTTTTGCTTTAAAAATAAGCAAGTGGTAATAAGATAACAGATACAGCAAAACCAATAATTAAAACAATACGCTATAAGTCCAAATATACCATTTAGATATAGAAAAAGTAACTTTGATATACACGAATGTTAATCTCGTCTATAAAACTTTGCACATATTGTTGTATACGTTGACACAAATATGACTGTAATAAAAACAAACGTGCACTTACCTCAAATTTTCTTCCGATTCGGCACATTGCGATTCGGAAACATTGCTGTGTATCGACGTTCGTTTGTTGGCACCCAATTTGGCATTGTGCGTCGTTTTAATTCGTGCGGATCCCATTCCTCTGCGGCTTGTTGTTTCGCCGGTGTCTGTAGCATGTCCTTTGACCCGCAACGTTTTGGAACTGACTTTCGATCCAGTTTTGCGACTTGTTTCTGCGCTCTACAGATATATTTTTATTTGTTTTTCTTAGAAGTGTTGTATTAGTACTGTCAGATTCACTTGTATAATAAATTTACTAGGTTTTTAAGTCAACCAGGAGCACTGTACAGCTGTTTCATCCTTATTTGGAATCATCAGCAGCGCATACCTTTAAAGTTTTACACACACATAAACTTGAACCCACGCCTTATTTGGTGTCAGGCCAGCGCCTTAAACCACTGAGCTACGGGTGGATGAACTTCAACCTATAAATTTATTATTTATAGTGAATCTGATCAATTCTGATTTCCCAGTGTCCTTAAATGCTGCTACGTTACTACCGGTTTTGCAAGTGAGATAACCCTTTCACTGGGACTTTACCATATAGGTCCTTGCATACTACCAGGTTTAATAGCCTATATAGTACGGTTCGGTTATGTTTAACAATGGGTTTTTAAGGGATTATTATTTTTTATTATTTGATTAGTACTACTCAAATACTTTGCAAGAAACAGGGTTTTAGCAAGTGGACATTTGGTAAAGCCCAATAAAGATTCGTATTTAGTGCCTTGTGGGAGGAATCGAATGTATGTTGATCAATTTCGAGTCAAGCACTGTACTGCTGGACTACACCCCGGCACATATTTTACACAGGCGGTCTCGTCAATCTTTGCGAACAGTGGCGACGTCACAAGGATGCCGTCTACCAGCCAAGAAACTTTGTTATTCTTCCACGTTTGTCTACGCTTGTCAAGCCATCAAAATCGATCGTTCTACATGTTGTATAAATATGGGAAATAATGAAGAGGTGACCACGTCACCAACCAAAATGAATGAAAAATACATGTATGTATGCACCATTTTATAAATACAATGCTAATATATCAAAGGAATTGACTTAACAAAATGATGAAAGTTTTTGTTCCAGGCTTTGAGATTTAGATCAAGTCTTCGACTTCAGTCTACATCTGGCAATGTTTTACAAACAAATTTCAATAATGGATTTTGAAGGATGAAACAATGGAATTGTCAGTTTCACCTGAATAATAATAATAATAACTCCACTTGGTTTCAGTCAACCAGAAGTAGTGTTTACCCTTGGTTGCGAATTTGAGCAAAACGGATAATAAATTTTTCATTGATTGTTAAAAATACAATTTTTAAATTATCAACATAAATAACACAGGTAATTGTGGTTGCATTAAACGTATGGTACCGGGCTGGTCTCAAACTTGAGTGGTACCGCCGGTACTAAATAGAGGCCCCCCCACTCAGATTTTCTAAGTGTACACTTGCTGAGAAATGTTTCGCATAAATCATTGAAACATTAATATCCAAATACGTAAATTAAATGAATAAAACTTTGGCTATTTATTGGTCAACAGTTGGAAAAAGTCTCCAAAATTCGTCCTTTTAATTTCAAACTTATTATTCAGTCTCATTGTACAAACCATTTAACAACAACGTCTCCTGAATTTAATGTGAAAACTTAAGTAAAAAAGAAATTACAATACAATCACAGTTGTTTGAGCTATTGACTTAATTCCGTTTAAAAAATTGGCCAATCAAATATTGACAAAAACAACCAATTAAAATTAACCAATCACTTTTTCCTTGACCACCGATTCGACCGTTTCCGTTTCGTCTTGATCAACTTCGACAACAACCGGATCGCCACATCCCGAATGCAAAAATTGGAAATATTGTACAGCATCGGTTTGTTCGGGCAACGATGGCAGAGTTGTTATTGCTGCAACGGCAACTGAATTTTGCAACTTTTTTGTTGCCAATTTTGGCGATTTTGACTGATGCAGGTGTGGAAATTGGACTACGGACAAATTGACAGGTTCGGGAATAGATGGGCCTTTGGGACCAATGCCCAACAAATCGAGAATGTCGTCGCGTTTGGGCAACATTTTCAAAATGAAGTCGAACAAGATGGACAAGTTGGTGGGATTGGGTTGGTCATTTGACTCGGAAATCGATTGTTTAGAATTGAGACTATTGGGAACTTTGAGTAGGTCGTCGTGGGCTAATACATTTCGAGCTTCTTGTTTGATTGCTGTTGGATTAGCAGAAAGATGGATGTGGTGTGTTATGTTTTAATAAAATGTATTGAATAGATATCACGGTATAATATATTGAAGTGGATTTAAATGAAAATTGGCATAGATTTATTCATTTATTATGGTTGTAGTCATGGCAACTTTATCGTTATTTCCATATTTGTAGAGTATATTCAAAGATCAATATGTGTTGTTAATTATTAGTAGTTTGTTTCTGTTATTGAAGCAAATAGCTAATGTAAGCAACATGACAATTGCAAAAAAAAAGTTTTAAATAGTATCTTCCAGAGTGGTCTAGCGGTACAGCGCTCGACTTGGACCTCGGTGGGCATCGGGGTTCGAATCTCATCACCGACCCACTAAATACGGGCTCATGCGTTCGGCTTCGCCAAAATGTCCATTGCTGAAAAATGCGCGTTTCTCGTCTCAAAACATTCAAAATAGTAGCATAAATAAATAATAGGTTGGTCGTTTTTTCAAAATTAAAACAGTCAGTTAAATGCATTTGCTATACCGAGAATGAAAGTACCAACTTTTGTATTCATTGGTGTTAGTCAAATATACTATGCATTGTAAAATATTGACTAAATCTGGAGTCTGTCAGATAAACTTCAAAACTAATTGTAGTCAAAATCAATAGATATGTGTATTACACCGCATAACTATCTTACATTCAATAAGCTGCTTATCCGGTTGAAGTGGAAATTCGACAATCAAATGTGGAATACCAACCGCCGACAATTCCACCGGCATCTTTGTTACTGTGTTGCCAACTGCACAACTATTGTCCAGCCCACATTCGACTATTTTCAATTGAGGCAATTCGTGATAGGCGAATGTTTCACAATGGATCGGATATATTATTTTTTGACTTTCGCTAATACTTTCAAAATGAATTTTCGGCTCGTGTGAATGAGCTGCTACATCCGGCGCTTTCGTACTCGTTTGTCTCGATTTGCCGGCTGAGTTGAGCATCGAATTGCTTGCATGAATGTTCTGTTTGACACGTTTAGCATTCGATGGATTACTACCATTGGATGGCCTCGAATCTTCGTTTTCAACCGAATACGGTCGGAGATTGACGCGATCCCACGTGTTCAAAAATTCGCAAATAGATCGAAATTCTTCATCGTAGTTTTTTAGTCTATAATAAATGTACACAAGGTTTTTAAAATATAGCAAAATATGCAAAGGACGTAATTAATTTACTGATTATCTATTCTTATACTAGTCAATTTATTTCTTTTTTGAAATGTATTAATAAGATGTATATATATATATAGAGAGAGAAACCTTGATTTCAGTAAATTTAATAGCTAAAAAGTATAATAGCATTCTTAAATACTTTAAAAACATTTAAGGTTTTTATTTCTCAAGTTCATCACTCTAATTATGCAAATGTAAAACACAGTCAACATAAGTTGTTGTTGTATAAACTTGAACTTGATAATTGCTTGTTGTAATATATTTACTTTAGTGTTCAAATTATTACGGCAGTCGACAATCAATAATTTACCATACAATGTAGTAATTAGCTGTTCTGCGTTAATGTTTGTAATAATAATAATAACAATACTACTACTAATAACAATGACAAAAATATAATAAAAAAAGACAACTTACATCTGACCAAGCACTAAGTCTTCTTCGGGTAATGCGCATTCCACATTATTTTCCGATATTGCTTCTTCTCTCAAACTGAACAGTGATTTGCGACGTTTTGTATTTATTTTTGATGTCCGACGACTACTCCTAAATTTAAATTAAAACAGCTTTTATGCATCACAATTGGAACATTGTCATTTCAAAAAATAATTATACAAACTACAGTATTGGGATACCAGTGATTTCATTTCATTTCATTTTGGTTGATCACGTGGTCACCTCTTCATTATTCCCCATATTTATACGACATAACAAACGATCGATTTCGATGGCTTGATAA
>JAKXYG010000930.1:0-133379 GCA_025895645.1 Cardicola forsteri | reverse complement strand
TTTCAAATGTAACTTTTATTAAACACATAATTTAATTTTTTTTTGTTACAGCTACCAGTCTAAGTAAATGTAAAATTTTGCCAAATTGATTTTAAAATATTTTTATTAAAATAGTCAAGGTTAATTAAATAATAATAACAATGTAACCATTACACATAGAAACTAAATTTAACTGTTGTCATTTTGTAACTGCAAAATTTTAATTAAATAGTTATTTATATGTAGTCAATTATAAAATAAAATTAATGCAAATAATAAAATATGTTACAAATATAATTTTTTTTTGACAAATAAAAAAAACAGAATTATTTACAGCCAGTCAAAATAAGACAAATTTTAAAATTTTAATATTATTGTGTTTGTTATGGTTTTACAATTTTTGTAAACATTGCACAAATTTATTTATTCTATTCTATCGTATTGAATCATTGTTTTAACAATATTTTTAAAGTATGTTTATTTATTTGAAATGTAACTTTTATTGAACATTTATGTTAAATTTGTTTTAGTATAGCTAGCAGTCCAAGTAATTGTACAACCTTGCCAAATTGTTTTTGAAATACTTTTATTAAAATAGTCAGATTCAATTAAATAACAAATGTCTTACGTTTTGAAGCCAATTATTAACACTGCACAGATGTTTTACGTTAAAAAACATTACATCTAACATGCACTTGAATCAACGTTAAGTATCTTGAAAGTAAATTACCACGTTTTAAAGTCAACCACTGTATAACATTGTATAGCTGTTTTACGTTTAAAAAACATTAAATAAGACATGCAGATGTAACACCGTTAAATATCTAGTGGTAACAATAAAAATAAACTTTTAAAATGTAATTATATAAAGGATATATCTATAATACTATATTTATAGGTTATTACATAATTAACTGAAAAATACTAAATGTCTATAATTATATTATTGCATTGTTGGTTATATTTTATTTTTATTATTGAATGTTGTATTGCTAACTTGTCATATTTTCTAATTTTTTAAAACAAGATTACGTTGTTTTAATTAAATGCATATCTTTAGTGTCAACATTTGCAAAAAACAAATATTGGTTAATTTTGTTTATTAAATTTATAAATGTTGTAAACAATAAACATAATTAATAAAAAATAATAACACTTGTTTAATGCATATAGCTTTAAACAGGTCTAAAACATTTAGAAAAACTAAATACACTAGCTGCATATAAAATTAAATAATAATCAATTATAACCATCTTGTTTGTTATACTTATTTAGAATATTAATTAATTTAGAATTAAGCAAATTAAATTTTTTAATATTTTAATCAAAGTAGAAATTATTCTCTTCACGCTTGTATAATGCATACGGCTTTAAACACATTTAATTTTTTTAGAAAAACACGTTATTTTTAGCTGCACATAACATCCAAAAGTAATTAATCCAAAACCTCATGTTTGACGTGCTCATTTAAAAAATAAATTATTATGAAATTAAACTAATTAAAACTTTTAAGAAATTTATAAAAGTAACTATTTTTCTATCATAATGTAACTGCAGTCTATCGTGTTTTATTCAAAGTATATATTAATTGCATTTTTTAATTATTACAGTTATGTTGTTTTAACTATTTTTTAAATATTTATTAAAGTAAAACTTATTTTTTTATTTTGTTTTAATTTTATGTACTAATACTTATTTAATTTTCTTGATATTTGTGTATATTGGTGGTAAAGGTGCATTTTGCTTTAAATTTACATTTAGTAAGATAGTACATTATAATTATTTTAAAAATCACAATAATAAAAATAATAATTTTTGTAAATAATTTTATGTATTGCAAATATAATTTTTATTAAACTTATATATGTCCTATATACACTGACTATCTACGTAATATAATGTAATTATAAAAATTAAAACACTGTTTGAATATAATTTATGTTGTTAGTAAAATAAGTGTTTACTGTTTAAGTTAGTAGTTATGCTGTCGAACGTTTTGTTGCGTATATATTAACAATAAAATTGATTTAAAAACGTTAATAATATAATTAAACAATATGTACCAAGTTTGTTTAATACTAAATAAAATTTAAAATAAAAACATTTTAGTAGTAACTGAAATTCAAATAATTATTTTACTTAAATGTTGAGATATTATAATAACAAACTATTCTAAGACAATTATTTATTTGTACTAGCTAGTTAAATTATTAAAATATAAATTTAAAAAAATAATTATATATTTATTTTTTAATAAATGCTTGTACATGTTTTTAAAATAATATGTTATGCATTCAATTTTTACAAATAAACATGCAATTTAATATTTTTACAAATAAACATTGTAAGATTATTTATTTGGTTGTAATGTTACACAGATTACTGTTGTTTAAAGTATATAATGTTTACAAAAACAGCATAAATTTATTTAATTTATTTAAACAAACATTGTTTATGTTAAATATAGGTTACATTTCAAGTTGTCTCCCAAAAAGCATTACACATTAAGATCAGTTACACTTTACATAATAATAATGTTTAATTGAAGTCATCTTATAACGACAAATGTAAAAAAACATTGTTTATATGTACTAGTTTGTAAATAATCATTAATTCAAAAAAACAATTATGTTTTAACATTAATAGTGTTTTTTATATTTTTTACAAATAAGACATTTAATTAAATTAATTACAGCCGAACTAAGTAAAGCAAACTTTTATATTGTTGTACTATTTAGTTTGTTTATGTTTTACAATGTATAAAAACATTGCAAAAGTTTATGTATTTTATTTTAAAATATTTTTAGTTATACATAAAAAAACATAATACAATTTAATTTTTAAATAAATGTTGTATATATATTTTTAACTAATAGTAAACGTAGTAAAATAGCAGTTATTTTGGCGTTAATGTTTTTATTATTGAAGATTGAATAACAAATAAGTGTTATAGTATACCAACTTGTTCTTTAAAAATATTAATTTTAAATAAGATAAATTATATTGTTGACACAATAAATAAATAATTGTAATAATTTTGTATAATTTATTTTAAGTTTGCATTGTTTAACTTAATTAACACAATGTAAGGTAGATATAATTATTTAAACGTTTGGTTTATAACAAAATCCTTAAAAAAATGTATTTGTAAGAATCATCGGTATATTACATTATTAAGTAGATGTATTTTTACAACAAACATTATAATAATAATAAAAATGCAACTGTGCTAATATCTTATAACATAAACATTGATTTACCCATCTATTTCATAGTATAATAAAAATTGTACTAATAATACAAATAACCAATTTTAATACCCTAATTTTATATAATAGTAAAACATTGTTATAGTGTATATTTTTATTAAAAAGTTAAATTGTATATAATAAAAATTAAATAAATTATACTAAATAAATGCATTACATTTGCATTTACTAATAATGTTCTAAAAAACAGTTTTACTAATAGTAGCATTGCTATTTCTTGTTGTTGATATAACAACAAGTAAATTATATTGTTAAATATATATGATAATATTATAACATATACAAAAATATTACAAATATGTGTTTTTTATTTATTGTAAAAAAACAACATTTAAACTAAAATTATTATGCAATGTTAATTATTTTAATGTTTAATATACCTATTGATAATAATTGGTATAATAAAAAATACCTAATGTTTCTGCATAACGTAAATGTAGCTAATTTAAAACTTTTGGTAAATTGTATAGGTGTATATGTTTAGTAACTTTTAGAAAATTAATAAACTAAATGTAATAAATGTAAAATTAGTAATTTAAAATAAGGTTTTATTCAATTGTACAAAAAGAATTAGATAAACGTAGTTTACTAAGATGTATAAAATTATTTTGAATTATTTAAAAAAAATTAAAAATATATATATTATTATTTCCGGATTTTTTTTTAACATTCCAAAGTCAAGTGTATTGTAAATTTTTCTAAAAGTTACAATTTTTTTAAAAATATTAAAAACAAGTTAATAATATTTAATAAATTATTGTAATTATAATTTAACAAAATGTTTTAAACCATTTAAAACATGTTCAAGATTATACTGAGCAATTTATTATTATTATAGTTTTTAAAATTAATAAAACGAATAAGTAAGTTTAATATATTTAACATTAATTAAGTAGTAAAAGCGTTGTTGTATTATTACAAAATGCAATTTATTTAGATTGTTAACATTATACTTAAAACATTTTAATAAAAATAACATTGTTGATTATCTGATTAATACAGCAAACGATACATTTAAATTGAATTATGTTTAATAGTGCTAATAATTTTGACAAAATTGTCAGAAATTTTAAATTAAATTAACAATGTACATTATACACAAACGCTTTAAGAACTAAACTTATTTTGTTAAACAAACATAGTCGGAACACACAGTAATATAATATATTTAATTATTGTTTTATTAATATTTAGCAATTGTTTTTGTTACAAATGCATAATTTTACAAATTTAATTACACATAGGTAGATCACGTATAATTAATTATTTATTTTTTAAATGTTTCTACTGTTATATATATATATTTATCAAATTTATTAAAAATATACTATTTATTAAATAGTAAATTATACAGTTTAACATGTTTGTTAACAACAATAAAAAATTCTTTTAAATAAACTGTTTTATTAATTTAAAAAATTAGGCTGTTAGTCATTACTTTTGTAATTTTAATAAAACAAATAGTAATTTTAAATAATGTAAATAAAGCTAATAAATAAATACATTTTAACAAAACTTATTATGTAATAGTAGGATTAGAGTCACGCTAATAAATTAAATTTTAAGAATATAACCGTTACCTGACAGCAATAATGTTTATTTATTTATTATATATAAAAATTAAATATTGCTGTTATTTTTTATTAATTATATGTTTTTATATTATTTTTTGTTTTAATTACTGTTTAAACATTATTTAACATTTTTTTATTAAAAACATTAAACTTTTTAAGTAACTAAATTCCATTTATTTTTTATAGCTGCCAGTACAAGTAAATGTAAAACATTAAAAACTATTTTTAAATAATTTTTGAAGTTTGTGCTATGATAGTACAATTTTAATTAAAATGCATGTTGTATACTACAAACCGACACATAAAATATTAATTAAATTTAAATAACACTATTTAATAGATGTTAAATAATAATAACATAAAGTTATTTGTATTTACAAAATTGTCACATTATTGTTTTAAAAATAAATAATAAATTATTTATTTGGTGTTGTTACGTATTATTTACAGATATTTTAAAAATAATAATATTATTTAATTTTAAGCAAATATAATATTTAATCTAATTACTTCTAGCAAAAACATGTATGACAACATTCTAAAAAAATAATATAACATATTGTTGTTTAAAATGTATAATATTTATAGACATTCGAAAATAATAGTATAACTGGTAAAATTAATTAAAATTGAATTTATTTTGGTTTAACAATGGATGCAATAACATAATAATAATTCATATATTTAACGCAAGTTATTTTTAGAACATATTAAGTAATTATTTTTTTTACTATTAGTAACGTAAACATTTTATATTTAACTGAGAACACTATAAGTATTTAATAAGTGTTAACATGTTTTTTACATGTAACAACACAATAATTATTGATTTTTAATTTTTTATGAAATACTTTGTGATTAAATGTAAATTATTGTAAAAGGTAAACAACTATACTTTATATAAGTGCATAAAACTGTATTTATTACACATCGTTATTATAACAGCACGTAAACTATTTTAGGATATAAATATTTTAAAACTTTTTGGTATACTAAAGCATGTAATATTATTATTATTAATATTATTAAATTAATAAAACAAACAACCAATTTTAATAAATTATTTTAATATAATAATAAAAAAACAATATTGTTTATATTTGTATAAAAAGGTTAAATTATATATTGTAAACAAAACAACATTATTTTAGATAAATGCATTATATCTGCATTTGTTATTTTTGTTTTAAAAATAGTTTTACTAACATCAACATTGATATTTTTGTTGTTATTATAGCACTTGGTAAATTCAATTGTTAAATAAATTTAATAATACTATTAACATATACAAAAAAATATTAGTAATTTATAATTGTATAAATAATGTGTATACTACAGCAAATGTTATGAAAACAACAAAACTTATAATTTTTAAATAAAATAACCGGTACAACACAGTAATAATGTTTATTTATTTATTTCAATTAAAAAATGAATAATGTAGTCATTTTTTTATTAAATTAATGTTTAGATGTTTAATTATTAAACTTTATAATTATTGTTTTAACAATATTTTTAAGGTTTGTTTGTTGGATTGTTTAAAAATACTTAAATTGAATTTGTATTGTTGTAGCCACTAGTTGAAGTAAATGTATAACATTGCCATTTTTTTAAATAAATACTTTTATTAAAATTAAAATAGTATGTGTAGCAATTGCTTTTAATTTTAAACATATCTAACACTTATAAATAAGTATCTTAATAATATATAATTTTATTTGCACAAACATTATTAATATTGTACATTAAAACATTTTTTTAGTAATTAAGCATAAAACCACAATTATAAAAAAATAAAAAATATTTTTATTTACAAAAATTTTTAAATATACAAAATAAAAATAATAAATTTTAATAATGTCAGTAATTTATGTAACATGCACGTATTCTTACAAAATTTGCTAGCCACTATGGTTAGGGTTTATCAACGTATTATTATAGTCCTTTAAAATGCTTTTTTTACAGCATGATTGGTTTTTATTTTCAATAATTAAACAGTTATTAGGCGGTTTACCACACGTTTTAAAATATGAAAAAATTTTTAATTACATTAAAGTTTGGAAAAAATACATTTTTTGTTTTTGCGACCTTTTTGATTAATAACATTTATTTATTTATTGTAATTAAAAATTCAATATTGAGGTCAATTTTTATAAAACAGATGTTTAAATGTTTAATTATTAACCCTTTAATTATTTTTAAACTTTGTTTGTTTCTTAGTTTAAAACTTAGCACTTACTAAACACTTACATTAAATGTGTGTAGTTATAATAATCAGTTTATGTAATTGTCATACATAGCCAAATTATTTTGAAATTGTCAAAATAAATAACAAATAATTTTATTGTTTTTAATCTAAATATAAGCACAATACAGCTGTTTTATGTTTAAAATCAAACAAACACATGTAACAACGTTAAATAACTTAGAATAAACGTAAATAAAAAACGTATCTAGTGTAATTATGTTCAGCATATATATATATATATATATATATATATATATATAGATATACATATATATATATATATATATATATATATATATATATATATATATATGTATATGTATAATATTTAGATGCTATTAAATAGTGAAATTAAATATAATAAATGTTAATAATTATAATAACACATTGTTGGTTTATTTTTATTTTTGATAGCTTTAGTTAAATTTCACATAATACAAATATTTAACTTCTGTCATTTGTTAACGGCAAACAAAATCTTTAATTATTATTAATACCTATTAAATTGTAAAATAAAATAAGTATAAATAATACATTATGTTTTATAAGTAATATTTTTATTTTTTTACAAATAACGCATTCAATTAAAATCCTTGCATTCCAACAAATTAAGACAAATTTTAAATTATTATTATTTTATATACACTGTACAGATGCACTTAATCGGCATTTAACATGTTTTACTAAAAAAGATTTATATTTTTGTTGTTGGGTAAATTTAATTGTAAAATGTATTTAATAATACTACTAACATTTACAAAAATTAATAGTATATCATAATTATATGAACAATGCTTATTGCACAGCAAATATTATAAAAACAACAATAGTTTAAAATAAAAATAAGCGATACAGCACAGCATTCATGTTTATTTGTTTATTTTAATTAAAAACTGCATACCGCGGTTAATTTTTTATTAAATATTTAAATGTTTAATTATTAAACGTTTTAATTATTGTTTTATTAATATTTTAACATGCGGGCACACGTTTGGCTTCACTAATTGTCCATTGCTAACATTCAAAGTAGCAAACATAAAAAGTATGTTTGTTTCTTTAAAATGTAACCTTTATTAAACATTTAAATTACATTTGTTTTGTTACAGCCACTAGTTCAAGAAGTTGTATAAAATTGCCAATTTTAAATAATAACATTAATTACAACAGTTATAGTTACAAAAATAGTAAATTTACTACATTTTGAGGCCAAATGGTAGCATTGCAAAGCTGTTTTACGTTTAAAACCATTAAATTAAACATGCACTTGTAACAACGTTAAGTATCTTAGACTATGCACAAACAATCAACTTATCTTGTGTGATTATGTACAGCATATATTTATAGAAATATATTTCTTTAGTTTACAACATTATTAAATTAAAGTTACTAAATATTGATAATTGTAGTAATGTATTGTTAGTTATATTTTATTTTTACTTTTAATATTATTTTTATTCTTATTAAGCTATAATATTTTATTAGAGTTATATTTAGCGTAAATACATTTTTACCATTAATATAAATAATAATCATAGTAATAAAATTTAAATTTAAAAAGTAGTAGTACAAATAATGGAATCAAAATGAAATAGAATGTCATTTGTTAATAAATATAAATACAATTACTGTAGTAAACATACAATCATTATAAAATTACAATTACTATACATTATTATAAGGCACACTTGTTACATTATACTTCCGATTGTACAAATTAGTTTAAATAAATGCGTGGGTGGAACAATTCATCCTTTGATAAGTTTTTTAGTAGTACAATTTTGTTTGATTCTAAATTGGTAAATATGTTGAATAAGTAAGACAAACGTTAATTTTTGTATTAATTAGTACTCATGTGCAGGTAGGTTTTTGCTGTTTTTTTAGAAACGTTAGAACTGTTAAAAACTGCATGTAGTAGGCCTTTTTATTATTATTAATTTTTGATGCTAATTGTATACAGGATTTTAAATGTTTATCAACATTATCATTCAATAAGATAGAATAGTTAAATCCTGCAGATATGCGTTTTTTATAAATAATACAACCCTGTTTTAATAAATCAGAAAAACATAAAAATAAGCAATGTAATATTCAAGGATAAAAACATGATGTAACAAACAATTTGGTCATATAATTGTCAAGTTTTAGTTTTTATGTAGTACTATAAGGATTTGGTTTTTAAAAATATATGTTTTACAAAATTACACCTAGTAAGTATGTTGTTTATGTTTTTATTGAAATAATTAATTTTGTCACAGGTGCATATGTTTGTTTTACTTAGTTTAATTTTTTTGTTAAATTTGATTGTTTTTTTTGACGCTTTGTTGTAAATTTAACCAGCTTCTATTTTGATGAATTCAAATTAAAACAAAGTTGTTTTACATTATTGTTTACATATATTTTTGTGCACAATAATATATTGTTTGCAAATTTAAACAAAAGTGATGACTTTGGCACTTGCAATAGATTTACGTACTGTAAAAATTTAAAAAAAATAGTACTGCACCTTGTGGAACTCCATTATTATTTTTTGTTAATTTTAATTTATTATTACCAATTTGTGTTAATTAAAAAAAAAATTATAGCCAGTGTAAAATGTGGTTGGGTGTTTAAAATACCTAAAGACGTTTAATATATTTTTTTAATATGTTATTAAAAGAAGATTTGTAATCTAGAAACTTGCACTTTATTGAACATTTTCCTTTGTCAAATAATTTAGTAATGTAATAAACAAGGCTGGCTACACAATGCACAATACATTAATTATTTTTATATGCAAATTGATAATGATTATTACTAATGTCCAATACAGGCTTGATGTCATTTAGTATTATTGTTTCACTAAGGTGCACACAATTGGAAATAGTGTTTTCCATTTATTAATAAAACAAACTCTGTTAGCATAAGCGTAATTTGTAAAATACGTTTAGGATCAGCTAGTTTACAATTTATAATTATTTTCTTTACTACTGTAGTTTATGATCGAGCAATTGCTAATACGCAGATTTATAATAAATTACAACTTAATTTATTAGGTTCAAGTAAAGTGCTTGTTTTACAAATGTTAATTATTTTCTAAATATTAAACTTGATATAGGTGTTAAATAATTTTAATTAATTAATTAAGTTTTGATATGTTTGAGTTGTTTAAAAAAATTAATATTTAGTTTATTTTACATCAATTTGTTTTTGCTTTGTTAAAAATGTTGTTGACATAATGTTATAAAAACAAACAAATTTATTATGTTTGAATAAAATAACAGTTTCCAAACAGCAATAATGATTATCTATTTATTATTGTAATAAAAAATTAAATACTGTGGCCAACATGTATTATATCAATGTGTAGAGGTTTTATTATTAAACGTTTTAATTACTGTTTTAACAATATACTTAAAAGTTTGTTTGTTTGTTTAAAATATGACTCATGCTAAACACCTAAATTAAATTTGTTTTGTTATAGCCGGCAGTTCAAGTAATTGTCCAACATTGCAAATTTTTATAAAATTTATTTTACTAGAATTGTCAGAGTCACTTAAATATAAATTTACTACGTTTTTAAGACAATCAAAAGCATTTCCTAATTGTTAAACAAATAATTTCTTGGCTTTAATTTTTACAAATAAACATTTATTTTTAACATTTGTAAATAAACCATTAAAACGATTTGTTTGGTTGTAATGTTACACAAATTACTGTTGTATGCGTTATACATTTTTTACATTCACAGCATAAATTTATTTATTCTACTATAATTAAATATTAATTATAATCTAAGTTGTATACCATACAGTTTATCACATTAGCATTAGTTACTTTTTTACATAATAAAAATACTTAACTGCTGTCATTAAGTTTACCGCAAACAGTTGTCTTAAATTGTTATTTATATAAATAGTAAATAATAAATTATGTTTTAAAATATATTTTGTTTTTTATTTTTTTAAATAAAACATTTAATTAAATTAATGACAGCCTATAAAACTAAAGCAAAATAAAAAATTGTTATAGTGTGTGTGCACGGAATTGTTTGTTTAATCCTAAAAAAATATTAATAATTAACAAAAATAATTATAAAATTTAATTTTAAAACATATTATGTATTTTATTTTTTAAGATGTAGTAAAATAGTAGTTATACTAAGGTTATTTTTCTCATTATTAACAAATGATTTTTGTAGCTTGTAATGTATTTATTATAATTATTATCAAACATTTTCTAAATAACAGGATTGTTAAATTGATCTTTTTTTAATAGTTTTTTGTGAAATCAATTAAATTCCAGGAGACTAATAAAATCCATTGTTTTTTTGTAGAAGAACATTTTTTACCTAACACATTTGCTGCACAAATTGTAATTATTTTATGAAACAATTTCCATTAATCAAGAGTCTTTTCTACCCTTTTTTGATTTTAAAATGTATTTTTTAAAGAATTGTAAAATTAATTTGAGATATTTGACTGTATATGCTTCTCACACAAAAACGTAAATTTTTCAACAACAACATTGTGATCAGAGCCAACATCTGCACTGCAATATGCACGTATATCTTGCAATAAATATTTCTATTTTGTGTTGATACAAATGTAGTTAATCTCATTTGTTGTTTTTTTTTATTGGAGAAATCCACGTTGTTATGTGTATATTGTTGTAAACAAAAAAAATGTTACCAACACTTATTTTACAATAAATGTTTAACGTAAACAGTCTATAAACATTATTATTTATGCTATCAACATAGCCATGTAGTCCAACATTAAAAAATATCCAGATCTGTATTTGTTTAATTTTGCATTAAAATTTTCAATCAAAAATTTAATGTTTTTTCTTGACACATTATTTAAGAAAGTTTGTAATTGATAATAAAAAAATATGTTTTTGGTTTGCCTCAGTTGCCTCGTTACGCGCATAAACTTGCGCAATTGTTACTTTTGCAAACCTGGTGTTAAACCTTGCTAAAATGATACTGTTGCTTATAGGTTTGCATCCAATTAAAGCTTTAACAGCATTTTTACTCAACATAATACCAATTCTATTGATATAATATTTATTATGTCCAGAATATAAAATTAATGTATCTCCGTTCTTGAAATAACATTGGCCTTTCTATCGCATTTTGCTAATACCCAAAATATATAAATTGTACTTTTTTAATTCTTGAAGAACTTGCTCTAATTGTCCAGTACAAAAAATTGTGCGCACATTTCATGTTTCAACAATGGTTAATGTTTTAGCATTAAAATTCTCCAAATTAAAAATTGAGCTTTTTTTCGGCTTTTACTTAATTCTGTCATATGTGTAACACTGTCATTGAGATACGCGCAATTACTGTTTTGCCGTTGTTTGCCAAAATGACGTTTTTAATCTTTCCGTAGCAGTATACGTTTTTTATATAGGCCTGGTTGCTAACCTTGCATTCGAATGAATAACTAATTTTAATAACCTAATTTAATGTTATAGCAAACAAACATTGTTGTATATATTTATGTAAAAAGTTAAATTGTATATTATAATAAAATAAGTAAATTATTATAAATGAATGTATTATATCTGCATTTAATAATATTGATTTAAAAACAATTTTACTAAAAACAACATTAATATTTGTTGTTGTTGATATAGCAACAAGTAAATTTAATTGTAAAGATATTTGATAATACTATTAACATTTACAAATTACATTAATAATTTATAATTGTATAAACTATGTTTATTGCAAAACAAATGATTAAAAAGCAATCAAACGTATTATGTTTAAATAAAATAACACTGACCACACAACAATAATGTTTATCTATTTATTATTGTAATAGAAAATTGAATACTGTAGTCAACATGTACTATATAAATGTGTAGATGTTTAAATATTAAGCGTTTTAATTATTGTTTTAAAAATATTTTTAAAATTTGTTTGTATGTTTGTTTGTTTGTTTGTTTGTTTGTTTAAAATATGATTTGTGCTAAACACCTAAACTAAATTTGTTTTGTTGTAGTCGCCAGTTAAAGTAAATATACAACATTGCAAATTTTTTTTAATTTGTATTTATTATTACAAAACTGTTTTTTTTTAATAATAACACTTACAACAAAAATTAATATTATTTTCTCGTAATTTAAAGAAAACATGAGACAACAATAATGTCTATGTATTTAACCATTTTGCCAAACGTTTAGCTTAAACCCATAAAATATTCATCTTAATAAAATCTTCCCGAATAGTTTTTAGCCACGTTTTCTTTGGTTTATCAACTTTTATTTTATTGTTTACAATTGTCTATTTTAAAACCGTTCTTGTTAGTCTTTCTGGCTGTAAACGTAAAAATTGACCAAGTAATTTTCTTTGTCTAATTGTAATGGAATGAACAAGAGTCAGTTCAAATTATTACATTAAATGTGATCACGCCAGGTAATCTTTAAACTACCTTAAATACACCAGCGATAAAAAATATCCACTATTTCATTAATGCTGTTTGTACGTTTCCACGTTTCATTTTTATATATTGCCGTAAAAATAATTATTAATGCGTACAAACAAAAATGTGTTTTTAAACAAATGAAAGAGCATGATCATATTAATTTAATTCTATTAAAGACTAACACTTATTTTCCAAGTCTAGCGTTAACATTAATTTTGGTTTTTCTGTCTTTACCAATTACGCTATTTATCTATTGAAAGGACTCAACAGTATTAATATTTTGTCTACTAATTTTAATAGACAAATCATTGTTTGATAAATGTTTAGATGGTTAACTATTAAACGCTTAAATTATTGTTTAAACAATATTTTTAATATTTGTTTGTATGTTTGTTGGTTTGTTTAAAATATGACCCATACTAAATACCAAAAATTGAATTTGTTTTCTTATAGCCGGCAGTTTGACTTGATGCACAACACGTTTATTTTTAAACAATTAATTGGTAATCCAATACAAAAATTAATATTAATGAATTGTGTTGTATTCAAGCCAAATAGAAGCAATTTTCAATTGTTGAACATATAACTTTTTGTTTTTATTTTTACAAATAAACATTTATTTTAAATATTTACAAATGTAGTTTTTTACACAGTTGTAGTTTTACACTACAGTTGTTTGCATCATACAATTTTTACAAACACAGCATAAATTTATTAATTTAATGTAAAACATACACTGTTTATGTTTTGAATATTAATTATAATCACGTTGTACACCACACAGGTTTACACGTTAGCGCGAGTTACGTTTTACCTAATATTAATATATAAGTTTTGTCATTTTGCAGCAAGAAAAAGTGTTTTGTATTGTTATTTATATAAATGGTAAACAATAAATTATGTTTAAAAAAAATATTGTTATTAATTTTAAATAGTAGAGCATTTAACTAAATTAATTGCAGCGGAAAAAATGTAAGGCAAAAATTAATATTGTCATAGTTTTATTTTTGTTGTTTGTTTTTAACGTTTAAAAAATTAACATGTTATTAATTATCTTGTTTTTGAAAAACAATTAGTTACTAGCAAAATAGGTTATGCAATTTAATTTTTAAAACAAAAGTTATATATTTTATTTTTCCTATACATAACGTAGTAATTTAGCAGTTGTTTCTTGTTTATTTTTATTGTGAATAATTAAATTATTGATTATTTTTAAAATGCTCCAACCGAATGTTTAAAAAACATTAATTTAAAATTAGGTACATTATTTACATCACACAATAAATCAGTAATTAATATAATTTTAAATAATTAAACTTGCTGTATGTTGTTTTTATTACTATTATTATCATTATTATTTCATTATTATAAAAACAAATAACCAACTTCAATAACCAAGTTTAATATAATAGAAAAAAACGTTGATGTATACATTTAAACAAAATGTTAAATTGTATATTATAATTAAATCAGTACATTATTTTAAATAAATGAATTATATCTGCATTTATTAAAATTAATTAAAAAAACAATTTTATTGAAAAAAACATTAATTTTTTTGTTGTGAATGTATAGCAACGCCTAGACTTACTTAAAAAACAAATTTGGTAATATTATTAGCATTTACAAATTATATTAGTAATCTATAATTGTATAAAAGAATGCTTATTGCACAACAAATTTTATAAAAAACAACCAAACATACTATGTTTTAAATAAAATAGCAGTTACCACACAACAATAATGTTTATTTATATATTTAAATTGAAAATTGAATACTATGGCCAACATTTTAATTTATAAATGTTTATATGTTTAATCATTAAACGTTTAAATTATTGTTTAAACAATATTTTTAATATTTGTTTGTATGTTTGTTGGTTTGTTTAAAATATGACCCATACTAAATACCAAAATTGAATTTGTTTTCTTATAGCCGGCAGTTCAAGTAAATGTATAATATTGCCAAATTGTTTTAAAAAATTGCTTTTATTAAAATTGTCAGTGTCACTTAAATATTAAATTTACACGTTTTTAAGCCAAATAAAAGCACTCTTTAATTGTTGCACAAATAATTTTTTGTTTTCATTTTTACAAATAAATATTTACTTTAAATATCTACAAAAAATGAAGGTAAAATTATTTCCTCAGTTGTAGTTTTACACAAACTACAGTTGTTTGCATCATACAATTTTTACAAACACAGCATAAATTTATTAATTTAATGTAAACATACACTGTTTATGTTTAAATATTAATTATAATCCACGTTTAACACTACACAATTTTACACATTAGCGCTAGTTACGTTTTATTTAATATAAATATATAAGTTCTGTCATTTTGCAGCAAGAAAAAGTTTTTTTATATTGTTATTTATATAAAAGGTAAATAAAAAATTATGTTTTAAAAAATATTGTTATTAATTTTTAATAATA
The DNA here is from genome assembly GCA_025895645.1 of Cardicola forsteri. Taxonomy (NCBI): domain Eukaryota; kingdom Metazoa; phylum Platyhelminthes; class Trematoda; order Strigeidida; family Aporocotylidae; genus Cardicola; species Cardicola forsteri. The sequence goes on along the minus strand of JAKXYG010000930.1, from coordinate 117,458 downwards.
AAGCATTTAACTAAATTAATTACAGCGGAAAAAAGTAAGGCGAAAGTTAATATTGTCATAATTTTATTTTTGCTGTTTGTTTTCATTGTTTAAAAAATTACAATGTTATTATTTATCTTATTCCAGAAATTAATTAATTATTAGCAAAATAAATTATACAATTTAATTTTTAAGACAAAAGTTATATATTTTATTTTTTCTATACAAAACGTAGTTAATTAACAGTTTTTTTTAATTATTTCCTTATTAATTAATAAATAATTGATGAATTTTAAAATGCACCAACCGACTGTTTAGAAAACATTAATTTAAAATAAGATACATTATTTACATCACACAATAAATCATTAATTAATATAATTTTAAATAATTAAACTTGCTGTATATTGTTTTTATTACTATTATTATTATTACTATTTCATTATTATAAAAACAAATAACCAACTTCAATAACCAAGTTTAATATAATAGAAAAAAACGTTCATGTATACATTTGAACAAAATGTTAAATTGTATATTATAATAAAATAGGTACATTATTGTAGATAAATGCGTTATATCTGCATTTATTAATATTAATTAAAAAACAATTTTACTAAAAACATTATTAATATGTTTTGTTGTTTATGTAACAACGCCTAAACTTAATTGTTAAACATACTTGATAATACTATTAGCATTTACAAATTACATTAGTAATTCATAATTGTAAATAAAATGTTTATTGCACAGTAAATGTTATAAAAAACAACCAAACATATTATTTTTAAATAAAATAACAGTTACCACACAACAATAATGTTTATTTATGTATTTAAATTGAAAATTGAATAATATTGCCAACATTTTATTGTATAAATGTTTAGATGGTTAACTATTAAACGTTTTAATTATTGTTTCAACAATATTTTTAATATTTGTTTGTATGTTTGTTGGTTTGTTTAAAATATGACCCATACTAAATACCAAAATTGAATTTGTTTTGTTATAGCCGGCAGTTTAAGTAAATGTATATAATTGCCGGTGAATTGTTTTTTTAAATTGTTTTACTAAAAATTGTCAAAGTCACTTAAATATTAAATTTACTACGTTTTCAAGCCAAATAAATGCACTCTTCAATTGTTGCACACATAACTTTTTGTTTTCATTTTTACAAATAAACATTTAATTTAAATATTTACAAATAATGAAAGTACGACTATTTTTTAGTTGTAGTTTTACACAGATTATTGTTGTTTGCATTATACAATTTTTACAAACACAACATAAATTTATTAATTTAATTTAAACATACACTGTTTACGTTTGAATATTTATCATAATCCACGTTGTACACCACACAGGTTTACACGTTAGCGCGAGTTACGTTTTACTTAATATTAATATATAAGTTATGTCATTTTGCAGCAACAAAAAATGTTTTATATTGTTATTTATATAAATGGTAAACAATAAATTATGTTTAAAAAAAAAATTAATATTTTTTAATACAAAACGTAGTAAATTAGCTGTTGTTTCTTGTTTACTATTCTATTGTAAATAATTAAATTATTGATCATTTTTAAAATGCACCAACCGACTGTTTAGAAAACATTAATTTAAAATGAGATACATTATTTACATTACACAATAAATCAGTAATTAATATAATTTTGAATAATTAAACTTGCTGTATATTGTTTTTATTACGATTATTATCATTACTATTTCATTATTATAAAAATAAATAACCAACTTCAATAACCAAGTTTAATATAAAAAACGTTGATGTATACATTGAAACAAAATGTTAAATTGTATATTATAATAAAATAGGTACATTATTGTGGATAAATGCATTATAACTGCTTTTATTAATATTAATTAAAAAACAATTTTACTAAAATCATTATTAATATTTTTTGTTGTTTATGTAGCAACGCTTAAATTTAATTGTTAAACATACTCGATAATACTATTTGCATTTACATATTACATTATTAAATCATAATTGTTAACAAAATGTTTATTGCACAACAAATGTTATAATATTTGTTTGCTTAGTTGTATTGTTACACGGAATGCTGTTGTTTGCATTACAAAATTTTTACGAACACAGCATAAATTTATTAATTTAATTAAAACATACACTGTTTACGTTTGAATATTAATAATAATACACAATGTATACCGCACAGTTTTACACGTTAGCGTTAGTTGCATTTTACTTAATATCAATATATAGGCAATTAGGAGCATTCCCTAATTGTTACACAAGTAAATTCTTGGTTTTTACTTTTAAATATAAACATTTATTTTGAACGTTTGCATATAATCAATTAAGGCAATTTGCTTAATTGTAATTTTACACTAGTTACTGTTGTTTAAATGATACATTTTTTTCATTTACAGTATAAATGTATTTATTCTACTATAATTAAATTTTAATTGTATTCTAAATTGTATACCATACAGTTTATCACATTAGCATTAGTTACTTTTTACAATATAAACATACTTAACTGCTGTCATTAAATTTACCGCAAACAGTTGTCTTAAATTGTTATTTATATAAATAATAAACAATAAATTATGTTTGAACATAAATCTTGTTCTTTCAATTCTAAAAATAACACTTTTAATTGAATTAATAACAACCCATAAAACTAAGGCAAAATTGAAAATTGTTATATAATTTTTTTGTGGTTGGTTATTAATGATTATAAATTTTGCACGAAATTATTTATTTTATCTTAAAAAAATATTAATAATTAACAAATATAATTATAAAATTTAATTTTTAAAACATATTATGTTCTTTATTTTTTTAAACGTAGTAAAATAACAGTTATATTAAAGTTATTTTTTTATTATTAACACATAATTTTTGTAGTTTATTAATTAGTTGTTTAAAACATACTAATTTAAAATAACATAAATTATAAATATTACACAATAAATATGTTTTACTTCTGTATAACTAAATGTGTTTTTGTATTTTTTAATATAATAAACAAATAACGAAAGGTAAAAGTAACTATTTAAACGTCATGTTTATAGTAATTTTTAAAAAACACATTTTACTTTTTACAAAACATGGGTATATTAAGTTATAAAATATTTGCATTTTTGCAACATAAAATTATTGTAATAATAAAATAACTGCACTGTTAATAATGTATATTATATACATGTATATATATATATATATATATACTGTCAGCAATGTATTTTATTCCAGTTAATATTTTAATATTTTGGTTTTTAAAATAAATTAATGTAGATTTTTAAAATAATATTTTGTTTTACATTACCAAAATTTGATTCATACGCTACAATTTTTTGTAAATATATAACCTTTATGCATACGCTGGTAATGCGATTTATAAACTTTAATTTTTTATACATCACATTTATTAAATAAAAAATGTCTAATTTATTTAAAAAAATAATTATTAAAAATATTTTTTAATTTTATATTCATTTTATTTTTATACATATATTTACAAATTTGCACTTTATTTTTAGATAGTCAATACATAATTTATTTTAATATAAATAATTTAAAAAGCAAAAAGCTTATTTTTTTTCAACTTTTTTCATACAGTCTAAACCTAATTATAATTAAAAACGTTTTCAGTATTTTAAAACGTGAGGTAAACTGCAAAGAAATTGACGTATTATTAAAAGCGAAAATTAATTATGTTGCAAAAAATTAATTTTAAAAGACTATATTGGTACGTTGATAGATTCCTATCAGAGGTCAAATAAAAACGTAAATAATACTCAAATTACTAATGTCATTAAGTTTGTTACATTTTGTTATGTATATTTATGTATTTTAGTAGATAAAACCATTTTTAAAACCAATTTTTTTTGTTTTTAAATTTTATAATGATAATATTGTGCTTTTTTGCTAAAACAAATATTATTATGCATTATTTTAAGAATTGTTTATAAATAATACTAAATGTATATATATTAGTAAAATATTATTTAAGGTATTTAATCATAAGCGCTAAATATGTCTATAATAAGAAACAAGTGTTACATAGTAGGTCAACTTTGTATTTACATATCTTACTATATATATATATATATATAATTATTAAATTATTGCAAATGCATTTATGTAAATTAAGTTATGCACTTTAAAAAAATATTAAAATGTTTGTATTATAACAATGTATTAACTAAACTTTATAAACCAAATTGCTATAAATATTTATAAAAATAAAAATAATTAATTTAGATTTACCTATTTAATATGTTTGATATCATACATTATTAACAAGAAAAAAGACAATGTTATTAGTTTTAATTATTATCAAAATTGTAATATTAACATTTATTTATATTGTTTTAACATATTGTTTACATTAAAGTAAATAACTTTAGATTAAATATGTAATTACCCAAACGTTGACAAATATGTTTTAATAATTTGTTTATTGTTTTATTTTATATAAATTAATCAAAATACTATACAAATAATAACCAAATTGCTACAAATTAATAACTTTAAAGACATTAACCTCTATAAGTTACCGTTACTATTCAAATGTATTTTTTTTAAATGATTGTTTATTTATGTTGTATATATGTACACCATGTATGTTACTACAAATTAAAACCTATTAAAATCAGTTTAAAATATAAATATATATATTTTAATAATGTAAACAATATTTTTTATTTAATAATTAATGTACTAATAGTTACAGTTAAAATTCAAATATTATTTTAAATTTAATTCCTGCTACCTTTTGCAACAAAACAATATTAACATCAAAAACAAAACAAAAATTTATTAATTGAAAGATATTATAGACAAAGATTTTGTTAAACGTTGTTTTTAATTGTATATAACATTTAATTTAATTTAATTTTTTTGTATAGTTATCAGCCAATTTTTATGTGGTTTATTAAGATTATTTTTTCAATTAATAATTGTTCAGTCCAAAACTATTTTTCTTTATGTAATAATACATAAAACATGAATCTAAATATAAAAAAAATAATTATATTGTAAACATAAGTGTTTTGTTACTTTAATAACAATTTATAAAGTAAAACAAAAACTTTATGTAAATTAAACAATAAACATTACTAAATCAACAATTAAAAACACTTAATTTGCACATTATTTAAAATATACAATTTACTCTAATTACAATTTTAAATAATTTATTATTTTTACAATTATAATAAAAATAAATAAAATAAACTATTTATTTAATCTAATATGTATAGTTAAATAAACGGTATATATATATATATATTGTTAAAAATAAGTTAAATATTTAGTATATTATAAAATGTAAACATTATTAATTTTGTTTTTATTAATTTTTTTAATTTAACATTTACAAAAAACAACATTTTTTCTATTATTGTTGTTATTACAACGGATGCATTTAAATGTTAATTTTATTTAATAATAGTAACAATGTAAATCAAAATAGTATTAATGTCTAATTGCATAATCAAACCACATTGCACACAAAACGTTTTAAGAACAACCAAACCTATTGTGTTTATATAAAGTAACTGTTAGCAAAGCTTTTTTTTAAATTTAATTTTGTCACTATTTTAGTAAGTAAATGTTATTTACGTTTTACAAATTGTTTGTTTTAAATGTAACATTTACGTAAATAATTGTTTTATTTTGCTCATGCTACCGCTCTAAGTAATTTTAGAATCTAACAAAATTGTATTTCAATATTTTAATGCAAATGTTGTTATGTTAAATCTATACATTTAATGTAAATGGTATACTACACAGCAATACATTTTATTTTTAATTAAATTTGACATAATAACACTATTTAACTGTTGTCACATAATGACAAAACACTTTTTTAAATTAGTATATATACCTACCAAAATATAAAATTATTTTTATTTAACTAAAAATAATAAATTGTGTATTTAGTGTTTTTAGTAGGTACTTACAAATGCATTAAAACTAATATTTTATTTTAAACTTTTATTTTTATTTTTATTTTTTTAATGTTTGCTACTTTGAATGTTTGTACGAGAAACATCATTTAGCAGTAAACAATTAGCGAAAACAAACTTGGAACCGCATTTTAACAAACAAAAAATTTAATTTACTTATTTGTAGCTAAACCAGGTAAGACAATAAATTAAAATTGTATTGCTACAAGTTATTTTGTTATTTAAAACGTATATATACAGTAAACACAAGTGCTTAATTGTTTGTTAATAACATTAAGTGCATATATATATATATATATATTAGTAAAGTATTATCTAAAGTATTAACTAATAAGCGTTAGATATGTCTAGGATAAGTAATACGTGCTACATAAAGTTTATGCTTATAGTAAGTTAACATTGAACAGACTTATCTGTAAATCGCATAAGCAAATTTAATAATTTATCATAACACAAATAATAAAAAACGTAATTTTTTTATTTGTTTACAAAATATAATTTTTTTATTAAATATTACACATTTTTTTAATACAAAATAAACATAAAATTTTACTAGATTTTTGACAAAATTTTTAAAGTTTTTAAATAAATTTGTTAAATAATTATATTTGGTAATTATTTCTATTGGTATTATTTTGCTACAGTTGTTGGTACAAGTAAATTTTAAACATTGGATATTTTACGTATATTGTACATGTGTTATTATACATGATATTATATATATTAATTTTAATTTATTTTTTATAGCACAACATATAACATTAACATCAAAATTATTTTTATATTTATTTATTTATTTATTATAATAGTTGTTTATAAAAGTTTTAAAAATAATACAGGTTTTTAACTGTTGCTGATTGTTTCATAAATGTATTAAATGGCTAAATAAATTATGTGTAAACACATTATATAGAATTTGTTATTAAAAATAAACATAAAAAAATATTAATATAAACATAAGTTAACCTTACATTTAAAATAATTGATGTTAAATATTTAGCCCTATCAATGTATATGTTATTACATAAAAACAAGTAAGGCTATAATAAATATAATTGGTTAAAAATTATTGTTGTTTTTTTATTAAGTATACGTAAAAAGTTTAAAAACTACTGTTGTTTTATGTTATTATAGGTGCAAATTCAAGTACATATTATGCATTGTTAACAAATGTTAATAATATATACGTAAATGTTATTTCATTATAATAATGCATAGGACAAACAGTATGAGTTTTATGGTAACAAATATTAAAATATAAAAAATAATTAATGTAGATTTGAATAATTAACATTTTAAATATTATTATTTACCAAATATATATTATATTTGTAAAAATTAAAATATTTTTAAATATTGTGCTAATAGTAAAATGTTTTATTTACTGTATACATTATGTTTTATGTTGTTATAGTTTCTGGTAAATGTAAATATACATTTTAAAATTTTCTAAGTAATGTTAATACAAATGATATTACATTAATCATGCACAATATGTACCAAAATAATTTTAATTATTTAATTAAAATTGTATATGAATACATTTAATATTAACAAAATTTATATAATAATATACTTAAAGCGTTGTTACTTTATAAAAACAAAACATTTTAAAAAATAGTATTCATGTATATCAAGTAATGAAGTTATTGCAGTTTTAAACGAAAAACATTATGTTTTTATTTTTAACTAATATTTATAAATGTTTTAAAAATATTATTGTTTGTTTTTAAGTTTTACAAATATATTATTTGGTTTAAATAAATGCAACTAAATAATGTAAGGTAACTTATTTAAATTGTAATAATACCATTATTCTTGTTGTTCAAATGTATAATGTTTATAAACATTGCACACAATTATTTATTTTAATAAAAACACAAAATTATAATACAACATTTGTGTAAGATATAATATTTTTAGTATTATTATAAAATTATTTTTTCTATAATAAACGTAATTAAGTACGAATTATGTTAGAGTTATTTAACTTAATGTATAAGCAGTAAATTAATTAACGGTTAATGTTTTTAAGTAAAACAACCGTTATTCTACTAATTATAACTCAAAATTAAAACAAATTGTACTCAGTACACAATTAAAAAATAATTACAAAAAAAAGCATAATTAATTCCTTTTTGTATTGTTGAAGTTAAAATAAGTAAAATTAATAAAAAAAACATTTTTTACCGTTTTGTTATTTATTTTATTTATAATTGTTTTCTAGAAATAAATGCATTTTAAAAACAATAAATAATGTAATATCAAAATTGCACAAGCGCAGATAATTTATATTATAAACGGTCGTTCATAAACAACATAATATTATTATATTTATTGTATTAATAAAACGAATAAAGAATGTTATTAACCTAACTTAATAAAATTAGAAACACATTTTAATATGTATATTTTTTCGAAAAAAGTTAAATTTTATACTGTTGTTATTGTTGTTTTAGCAACAGGTACACTTAATTGCAAATCAATTTAATAATAATAATAATTATTATTATTATTATTATTATTATTATTATTGAACTGTCATATTTTACTAGAGATACATTTAGCAAAAAAAACATTTTACTATTAATATAAAAAAAACTAGTAGTACAAATAATGAAATCTAAATGAAGTAAAATGTCATATGTTAAAAAATATAAGTATAGTCTATATATTATGCATGTGATTTTTTTTTAAATATTCAAAATTGCTGTACATAAAATGAGTCATTTTAAAGCACAACTGTTACATTATACTGTGAAATGTCCAAATTAGTTTAAATGAATGCGTAGGTAGAACAATTTCTACATTAATAGGTTTCTTAGTAGTTTAATTTTGTTTGATTCTGGATTGGTTAATACTCTTGATAAGTAGAAAAGATATGTATTTTGTATTAATGAATTTTGGCTTTCATGTTTTTTTAGAAGTTTTAAAATTGTTAAAAACTGCATTTAGCGGGTGATTGTTATTATTTTCAATTCTTGATGCCAATTGTATACATGATTTAAAATGTTTATCAACAATAATATTTAATAAGATAGCATATTTGATGCCTGCAGATTTTGATACCAATAACGTAATCCTGTTTTAATAAACCAGGGAAAAATATAAGTGAGCTATATAATATTAAAATATAAAAACACAATGTAATAAACAATTTAGTAATATAATTGTTAACATTAATTTTTTAATCTTTTCATATAATAGCATAAAGATTTGGTTTTTAAAAAGATATGCTTTACATGATCACAGCAGGTAAGTATTCTATTTATGTTTACACCAATATATTTAATTTTTTTACAAATCTACATATATTTGTTTGATTTAACTGACATGTTCTGTTTAATTGTATTGTTTTTCTACACGCCTCGTTGTAAATTTAATAAAAATGCATTTTGATAGATTTAAATTGAGAAAAAATTTAGTAGACCATTTTTCAATTTTATTAATAGAATTTTCAAAATTGCTTAGATTATTGGCTACAAAGTCTACAGTAAAAAAATTATTTTTATATGCAAATTAATAATGATCATAACTAATGTTTAATAAGGGCTTGAAGTCGTTAAGTATTATTTTCTTAGTTAATTTTAAAAACATTGAAGTGCAAGCAATTGGACAATAGTGTTCTGGATTTGTTGATCGAAGAAAAACTTTTGGAATAGATGTGATTCGTGAAATGCGCCAAGAATCAGCTAGTTCACAATTCATAATAAACTTGTTTATTATTGTAAATAATGGTGAAGCAATTGGTGGCATGCAGAGCTTTAATAAATTGCAATTTATTTTATTAGGTTTAAGTAATGTGCTTGTTTTACAATTGTTAATTAATTTTTGAATTTTAAAGTTGATAATAGGTGTTGAATAATTTTTAGTTAATTGATTAAATTCTGATTAGTTAAAATTGTTTTAAGTAAAGTAAACATTTAGTTTTCTGACATCCATCTTACATTGATTTGTTTTTGATTTGTTAACATTATGTTAATAAATTAGTAAGGCCCAGTAGTTTGAATATGTTAGTATTCGCATGATTGAAATCACCAGCTAATATGATTAAAATATTTTCATCAACATTGATAAGATAATCAACTAGTTGGTTGTAGAAATATTTAATTTCCACAGTGCTAGTAGAAGATGCTATGTAAATATTTATAATGTCAATATTTTTGTAGTGAGACATGTATTTATTTCTGCAGTTGACAATTAAGCACTCAATTCCATTTTGCGAATATTCATATTTAGATTTAGGATTACTACAGTATCCTTTATTAATATATGTAATAAGGGCTCCCCCACGTTTTGTAGAGCAATTTTTTTTATAAAGTCTAAAGATAAAAAATCTATCAAGTTCTATAAGATTATTTTCAACATATAAATGTAACCATATTTGTTGGATTAATGTCACACAGCTATTCATATGTAATTTGTATGTCATGAAAGATCGTAGATCTCCATTTTTTCAAGTATTGACTTGCAGTTTAATGACAGTAGTAACAGTAAGGACATCTCATTAGATAACTTTAATTTCAAGCTTGTTAAAAAACCACTATAATAAAATGTACGTTTATTTTGAACAATTATATGTTTTGGTGTTAGAAAAACTGCTTCAAATTAAATTTGGACATTGCTAAAATTGTGATTTTAAAGACAAAAGCGTATTTTTGTTGCATTCTATTCTGATTGATGACATTTAATAAAAAAATAGTAAAAAATTAATTTATACAAAAAAAAATATTAAGACATTTAAGCATTTTTTAAAATTAACGGTAAAAAAGTATTTAATTTTGGTGTTATGGAAACGTAGCGCAGCCATTTAATCGTTTTGGTAACAATTAAACATAATCGGTACTATACAACAATAACGTTTATTTAATTATTTTATCTAATGGTTAAATATTAATTTTGTATTTATTTTTTAAACATTGTAATTGTTGATTCATCAATATTTTAACAAATGTTTCTGCTACAAAAATATTACTTTACAAAGTTAATTATGCGTAGGTATTTTCCGTGTTACTAATTACTACTTGTAAAAAAGTGTTCCAGATAATATATATATATATATATATATATATATATATATATATATATATTAATAAAAGTTATATTTACCTATTATGTATGTTAGATTTAATTTGTTACACTGCAATTATTTTAGCATTTTAATTAATATACAAAATATATATCACGACTGATGCACATTAACAACAATATAATTTTATAAGTTAACACTATTTATTTGCTGCATTTTATAACTGGAAAAAAATTGCTCTAAATTATTATTTATATTTATTTTATTGTATAATTATTGTTATGTAATTAAAAATAACAAATTATTTAATTTGTGTTTATTTAGCAATTCTTTGTAAATTTATTAAAAATAATATTGCACTTTTAATATTTAACAAAAAAATATTTATTTATTTATTTCCAGCTAAACTATGTAAAATATATTATTAAAATTTTATTATTTTTCTGATTACAATATCTATAATCGTGTAAAATTTTTATAAAATCCAGTCATAAAGCAAATGTTATGAAATTAATTTTGCCTAATATTAAAAATGGTTAATTAGTAATTACTTTGGTTTTAATGTATTTAATATAATTTATTTTTATTACCTTTTTTTTTATTTTAAATGTACATTAAACATAAAATAAATTATAATTAAAAGACAATAAATTATTAGTTAAAAATATGTATTATTTTGTAGTGTCTACCGACCGTTGCGTTTAAATAATGTGCATTTAACAAACTAAAAGGGGTGGTCTAGCGGTACAGCGCTTGAACTTAAACCTCGGTGGGTCTGGTTTTCAATCCCACTACCGGCACTATGATGCGGGCCTATGTTTGGCTTCGTTAAAATGTTTATTGTTAAAATATGTTAACTAAATATAATATTAATATTTTTATTATTGTTATAGCTACAGGTACATTTCATTAATAACTATATATAATAATAATACTAATCTTTTTACAAAATACTATTAATTTTTAAATAATTAAACTATTGACATAGTACACAATGTTTTATTGACAACACAAGTTAACAGTAAAAACACAATATTAGTGTTTATTTATTTATTTTATAAAACATATAAAATAAATGTTTTTAAGCGTTTTAATTTATTAAAAAATAAATTATGTAATGTTAAGTATTTCTTTAATAACATTATATTTACTTTCTATATATATTAAATTAATTTTATTATAGAAACTACTACAAGTAAATTTTAAACATTAAATAGTTGACTTGTTTTAATAAAAATAGGTACATTTTGTTAAATGTTTGTATAATGCTTAAATTTTGTCTTTGGTGAGTATAGATACAACCCGCATTTTTAACACTAAATGCAAAAATGACTAAAACGTTTGTTAATAAAAAAAATTTTTCTTTAAAGTATTTAACCCAGTACAAACCAAAAATTATGTGATTGTATATATTTCATTAATAAGATTATATTTTTATTTACTACATATATAGGATTTTTTTATATAGTTGCCAGTACAATTAGATTAAAAATATTTAATAATTGTTTTTAATAATTTGAATGCTAATGTTTAGTGTTAGAATTTTAATTATAATGCAATATGTATACCAAACCCAATACACGTTAGCATTAATTAAATTTGTATATAACAACACTATTTAACTGCTGTCATGTTGTATTAGCAAAAACATTTTTAAAAGTATTGTATATATTTACTGAATTGTAAAACTTTTGTTATGTAAATACAATAATGCATTATTTACTAATTTTCTTTAACATTTTGTTTTAAAATTAATAATTTCCAATTATGTACAAATAAAAAAATATTGTGGCAGTACTTTGTGTAATGTTGTATATATTTTTTTAATAAAGTTATATTTATTTACTATGTGTATTGGATTTATTTGTATAGTTGCTATTTAATAAATACATTATGTAATTTTAAGTATTTCTGTAATAAAATTATATTTACTTTCCATATATATTAGATTAATTTTATTATAACAATTGTCACAAATACATTTTAAACATTAAATATTTGATTTGTTTTGATAAAAGTATGTACATTTTGATACATTTTTGTACAGAGCTTAATTTTTGATTTTGGTGGGCATATATACAAATCGTATTGTAAACACTAAATGCGGGCATTGTTAAAATGTATATTAATAAAAAAAATTAAACACATTTAAACCAGTACATACCAAAAATCAGGTGATTGTATATATTTCTTTAATAACATTATATTTCTACTTACTATATATATTATAATTATCTTTTATAACTGCTAGTACAAATAAATTTAAAATATTTAATAATTGTTTTTAGTAATTTTAATACAAATATTTTATGTTAGAATTTTAATTATAAAGCATAATGTATACCAAACCCAATATACATTAGCATTCATTAAATTTGTATACAACAACACTATTTAACTGCTGTTATGTTGTATTAGCAAAAACATTTTTTAGATTATTATATATATTTACTGAATTGTGAAACTTAATTATGTAAATAAAAATGATGCATTATTTACTATTTTTTTTACATTTTGTTTTAAAATTAATAATTTCCAATTTTGTACAAATAAAAAATTATTGTGGCAGTATTTTATGTAATTTTATAAACATTTTTTAATAAAATTATATTTATTTACCATATATATTGGATTTATTTTTATAGTTGCTACTACAAGTACATTTAAAATATTTAATAATTGTTTTTAGTAATTTTAATGCAAATGTTTTATGTTGGATTTTCAAATATAATTTTAATATATGTACTAATAAAAAATTATTATAGCAACTAATAACTTTAATATTTAAGCATTTTATATAGCAGTACCAATGTTTAAATAAATGTTAGCATACTATAAAAATTATATTAAATATATGCAAAACCAAAAAGTGCATTAAGTTATTTTGCTTTATATTTCAAAACATCAATAATATATATTGTTATTTTGAATACAAAAAAATATTATAAATTGTATAATAAGCAATTATTGTTAAATTTTATTGCTTGTATATTATTTTAATGGTTTTACTTTATACATGTTGCAAATACAATATGTATTCTTATTGTTGTATTTTCTACCTTTTGTCACGGATTATTTTTCACTTTTATTTAACGTTTTATATTATTTTAAAATTAATTCAAAAACCAAAATAATGTTTTTTATTAATTATTAGCAATACCGTAAAATAAATTTAAAAAATATTTTATTGTAAATAATTGTATTGTCAAGTTAATTGTAATTTTATTTTTAAATCAATTAAAGTGAACAATACTTTAATAAAATTATAGTAAAAATGTTTTTTGTATATTGGTGCTAATGTAAACGTATATTATTAGTATTATATTGTTTTTAGTGTATGTTTGTATAAATAAATGTACATTAAAAATAATAAATTTTATAAACAACAATTATATATATACCAAAATAATGTAAACAATTACATAGCATAATTTAAAATTTTTATTAACCAATTCATATTAAAAATTGGTGTCATTTATTTATGTCTGAATTTTAATTATAATGCATAATTAATACCAAACGCAATCCACATTAGCATTAATTAAATTTGTATATAACAACACTATTTAACTGCTGTCATGTTGTATTAGCAAAAACATTTTTAATAATAATTATAAACATTTACTAAATTGTGAAAATTTAGTTATGTAAATAAAAATAATGCATTATTTACTTTTTTTTTAATTTTGTTTTAAAATTAATAATTACCAGTTATGTACATATAAAAAATTATTGTAGCAGCACTTTGTGTAATGCTATATATATATTTTTAATAAATTTATGTTTATTTACTATATATATATATATATTGGATTTATTTGTATAGTTGCTAGTACAAGTACATTTAAAATATGTAATAATTGTTTTTAGTCATTTGAATGCAGATGTTTTAGAATTTTAAATATAATTATGTACAAATAAAAAAATTATGTAGTAACTAATAAATGTAATACTTAAGCATTTTATATAGCAATACCAATGTCTAAATAAATGTTAGTGTACTATAAAAATTATATTAAATAAATGCAAAACTAAAAACTGATTAGGTTATATTGTTTTATATATTAAAACATTAACAGTAATGTATTGTTATTTTGAAAACAATAATAAAATTATTATAAATTGTTTAATAAAAAACATTGTTACATTTTACTGCTTGTATATTATTTAATGGTTTCACTTTATTGATGTTGCAATAATATTTATTTTTATTGTTGTATTTTCTAGTTTTTGTAGCAACATTTTTCTTTTACCTTTATTTAATGTTTTATATTGTTTTTAAATTAATTCAAAAAAAAATTTTTTTTTCTTACTAGCAAAACGTTAAAAGTAATAAAATTAATTACTTTATTTTAAATAATTGTATTGTCAAGTTAAATTTTATTTTATTTTTAAATCAATTAAAGTAAACATAGCATTAATAAAAATAATGTAAAAAATGTTTTTATGTATATTGGTACTAATGTAAAACGTATATTAATAGTAATGCATTGTTTTTAGTGTATGTTTACATAAATAAATGTACATTAAATATAATACATTTTATTAACAACAATTATATATACCAAAATAATGTAAATAATTACATAACATACTTTTAAACTTTTTTATTAATCAATGCATATTAAAAAATGGTGTCATTTATTTACTGATAAAACTATTAGATAACTTAAAAAAACATTATTTTTAAAATAGTTTCTAGTACTTTATTAAACATAACTAAATAATACAATAATAACTAAACAAAAAATAATTTTTATTTGTGTTGTTGTTAAAGTGTTAATTAAAAATGTTAAGTTAATTTATGTTATACATATATGATTACAGTTTAGCACTAAACACTGTTATCCAAATTGTATTACTTGTACAGACAATTTTAAGTGTAATTTGTATAAGCTGAAATGAAGATTTTACAATTATTTGTATAATTGTATGAATATATACTTATTTAATTTTCGATTTGTTACAGCTTCAGGTACATTAATATGTTATCATTATTTTATTATTTTAATATAAATTTAATTATAATAAACCTGTAAATAGTAATATTTTTTTATAAAAAATATTTTTTCTATACATTTGAAAAATATATGTTGTAGTTTCAATTAAATTAGTGACAATGAAATTGTATAAAATTTAATATTTGTTTCTTAAGTATTGTTATTGCAAAGGTAAAAACAACGTTATCGTTTACTTGCTAAATTTAAATAAAAATATAATAAAAAAAATATTTAGTATTATTTTAATATTTTAATATTACTATATGAGCTGTGTAAATTATGTTCTACTTTGTTATAAAAAAGTTTTAATTAATTATTTAACCATGTAAACTATGTATTTTACTTTAATATATTTAAAAAAAATTATAATAATTGCTTATGTATGCAAACGTTTAAATGTAAAAAATAAAATTACATTATAAAATATTGCTAAAGTAATTACTATTATTAAAATACAGGTTAAAAAACAATAATTTTTTTTAATGTACATGTTTTTTATTATAAATTGTAAATACATAATTAATATATACATTTAAAGATTAAAATTAATTACAAATATAAATAATAACGGTTTGATACTAAATACATTTTTTATAAAAATATAAAAATGATTATTAAATATATATTATAAAATAATATTGTTAACTAGTATTTAAAATTATGTATACAATTATTATTATAAATTAAACACGATAAAGCTTACCTAAGACACATTTTATAAATAAATCTGAAGCTTTAAACTACCAAAAATAAAATGTACATATTGCTTAAATCTAATACGTAATTAAGTAATAACATATGTACACTAAACAAAAATATAATTTAAAATATTACATAGAGGTTAAATAAATTACTCTTTTTCAATATTTTGTGTAATCTCTTAAGTACCTATCATAGTAAAATTACATATAATTTAATAATCTTCTTTTAATGTAATTTTTATTTTATTTATGTTTTTTATAATTAATAAAAATATATTTACATGCAAAATGCATTTATATTTTCAAATTAAAAATTTAGTAATTTTTAAAATTGTGTTATTTAGATTATTAATAAAAAAAAAATTTGTAAATAAATAATAATGTATAAATAACAAAATTTTTTATATAAAACTATTTTTAATTTAATACACAATAATAAATAACACTAATGCTTTTAAATTGTAAATTATATATTACAATTTTTTTAGAAGGTGCTAAAAGTTGGAGTATGTACATTTTTTGAAAACAAATGCTTTTAGTGTAAACATGCAAACCATCAAATTATTACGTTTTGCAATGTATGTGACATTTATACATTTGTATTATATATATATATATATATATATAAACATTAACAATATTTATATATATATATATATATATATATATAAACATTAACAATATTTATATATATATATACATACTTTTAGTGTCCTTTAATATAAAAGCTTCAACGTCTCAGTAATATGATAAAATATAATAAAAATCAATTTTACTTTAAAACTATTACACATTATTTAAAAAAATAATAACTAATTTTTATACATGAATATATATATATATTATTTAAAATAAAATTTTAATAAAAATACTTTATTTTTTATAATAATTATTTTTTGCATTAAAAAAATATTTTTTTTTAAATTACAACAATTGGGAACATAAATTGTATAAAAATAAATTGTACAAAATAAATTGGTTTTGTTAGTTGTTATTTATATATATTTTTTAAAATTATTTTTTTTTAAATTGTATAAAATGTTTTAATATTGATGTGCTGGTTACAAACGTAAACTTTTAACATTTAAAATTACCTAAAAATAATAATTTATTATTTTTTTGTTAATGGTTATGTGCATGTACACTTTTGATAGACTAATAATTGTTACATTAGCGTATTTGTTATTGTAACTTATTAATTGTTATGCAATACATTTAACAGTAAATGCGTAATTAAATATATGTTAAATAATAATAAAATATATAAGTTATTTAAAATGTGCATTTTGATAATTATATTAGAAGTTTTTATTTATTTTATTATTTATTTAGTATTTGATCTTGCATTCCAAAACACGATTTTACCGCTTTTTCGGGTGGTAAACTTTGAATATAACATAATATTTTTTTGTGAAATTACAATAATCTAATGTAGTTAAAACAAATTAATTTTTATTTTTTGTAATTTAAATGTAATTGCACACAATAAATTTAAAACACTAGCAATAAAAAACGGTAGACCCTACATATTACCCACTATTCAACATATTGCATGTTTGTGCATTATAAATCTGTTTTAAATAACATAATAAAAATAAAATTACTAAAACGTTATACACTATTTGAAACACCAAACACCATTTTAAACTGGCTCCAAAATGTTTTTTGACAAACAGTTTACACAAATTGATTGTAATAAATTAGAGTTATTGAAAAATAATAATAGAGTTTTACAAGGTGCAGCACTAATCCGATTTTACTTTTACTGTAAGTAACTACACTGCAAGTGCCAAAGTTATTATATATTTTTAAAATTACAAATAATATGGTTTTCTGCACAAAAATGTTTTAAATAATAACTTTACAAATTATAATAATAAATATAAACAATGTTCTATTAACTTTGATGTTAATTTAAATCCATCGAACTGCAAGTTGAATAAATTTACAACAAGGCATCCAAAAGTAGCAATCAAATTAAACAAAATATTTTAATTACATAAAACAAACATATGCAGTTGTAACAAAATAGTGAATCTTAGTGTAAACGTATATATGATGCTTACCTAATATAATCATTTAGAGCAAATACTTTAAAAAAACAAATCCTTATGCTACTACATAAAAAGATTAAGTACATTTAATGTTAACAATTATATAACTAAATTTTTTGTTACATTATGTTTTGTTTTTTTAATATTATATTGCTAACTTATACGTTTTTCTGGTTTATTAAAACAGGATTATGTTGTTTTAAAAAATGCATGTTATTGGTATTATATTGTGCAGAAATAATGATATAGTTAATAAACATTTTAAATTTTGTACACAATTAGCATTACAGATTGAAAATAATAACAATCACCCATTACATGCATCTTTTAACAATTTTAAAATTTATAGAAAAAGAACTAGAATTTACCTGCACATTAAAGCCAAAACTAATCAACACAGACATTTATGTCTGCTTTAATTATTCAAAATAAAGTGTATTTAATAACAACTTATTTAATGTACAATAATTTTGATTTTTTTAAATGCTTAATAATAATAATAATAATAAATTAAAACATTTTTTATTTGTGTAATTAAATATTTGGACTGATGTTATATACTGCTAATTGCATTGTATTTTATAATAATACATATATTTTGAGTACCAATTGCTACTTTTACTAAAATATCTACTTTAATAACCATGATATATGTATATATATATATGCAGTATACATGTTATATTTACTAATATAATATTTAAAGTAAAGTTTTTCAAAATTAATTGCAATTATGTAATTAAAAATGTAAACATAAATACAATTAATTATTTAACATATTAACATTACTAAAACTACGTAGCAATTGTGTAACATGTTTTGTAAAAAAACGTAAACCCATTGGTTTGTTTTTATTTTTATTAATGTTTTTTTTTTAAAAATTAATTAATTAAAAATGTATTGTATAATTTATACTTGTTTCCTAAATTGTTATTATAAAACAAAAAAAATATTGTAAATAAAACAAATGGTTTTTAAACAAAATAAAAACTGGGATATTTTAATACTAAAATACTTAATTTTAACTATTTATTTATTTATTTATGGTTATTGTCTTGGATACTTTAGTAGAAGTAGCTTTCAGCACACACAAAAATATGTACAATTATTAAAAATACAATACAATTAGCAGTGTATAACATCAGTCCAAAAAAAAGTAAAGTAAGGTTAAATTACATAGGCTAGAAAAAGAAAAAAATTCAAAATTAAAGTATATTCAAAAGTCATGTTCAATATGATATGCGTAAAGAGGCATGGTATTATTTAGGGGACACTATGTGCAAATATGTCAGTATATATAAAATGCGAATAATTTATGACTCATGAGTGAGCATGGCTAATAAAGTAATGCCCTGGATAAAGGTTAATAAATGGTCACAAATTAAAATGGGCAGATTACAAACAACGGTAATTGGTCAGACCAAAGAAAACAAAAAAAACACTCATGATTTGGATAGGCTAATGTAAAGGTCACTTTGAACTTTGTTGGGATTGGATAGTAACCTTGCTAAATATGGCAGACATGAATTTAAGTACACATTGGTTCTGCACTTAACGTGTATATGTGATCTTCTCGTCATTCCCGATGCAAATGATTTGCTGAAATTACGATAAAGTGGATGATTGGAGTTGTTGAAAATACGACTGATTAATTGAAAACATTCCTTGAAGTGTCGATGAATTATTTCATAAAGAATGTCATTGTAGGAGTACCTGATGATTGGCTTATTATGGTAATACATTTTTTTAACTTCATAAAATCCTTTTTTTTTTGTCCCGGAAATATTACGGGGGAGCAATATAATATTATTGGATAAAATGTAGCTTTAAAATACGTATTAATAACATGTTGGCGAACACGCAGGTTCCTTAAATGTCTTATGTAGTAACATAAACCTCGAGTTTTTGTAAACAAATGGTCAATGTAATCAGACCAGGTAAGTTTGCTATTTAGTAAAACACCGAGATATTGAAAACTATCACAAGTGTCAATTTCCACATTTTTAATACAAACCTTTGGATAAAGTTGAGTCAATTGAGATGAAGGTTTGTATGAGCTAAAATTAATTACTTTGCACTTTGTAGGATTTAATTCTAAACTATATTTTGTTGACCAATCAACTAATTCATCAATTGACTCCAGGAAATGTATATTATCTTCGGTTGAAGAGATGGATTCACATAACGCCATGTCATCCGCATATTTGAACAGTACAGCAGGCTCTTTTGGTCGAAGAACATCCACGTATGATGAAAAAAAGAAAAGGAAATAAGGCCGCACCTTGTGGAACACCTTTATTATTTTGAATTAAAGTGGATTTTTTACACCGATTTGGGTGTATTGTGTTCTGTTTTCAAAATAATTGGAAAGCCATTTGATTGTGTGATTAGGAGCGTTGAGTTCAATAAGACGCTTAAGCAGCTTGCTTCTGCATATGCTATCGAATGCGGCTTTATAATCAACAAACAAACAGCTGACGAAGCCTTTTTTGTTATCGAGTGATTTTGCAACGTAGTTAACCAGGCTGGCTAAACAATCTAGTGTAGAACTATTTTGCTTGTACGCAAATTGACATGGATCACTACTTGCTTTAAATGTATTACTTAGTTCATTCAAAATTAATTTTTCAGTCAACTTCAAGAGTACTGACGTGCATGAAATTGGTCGAAAATCTTCTACTTTTTTTTAATTGTTTGTTTTTTGGAACTGGCACAATTTTGAAAGTTCTCCACGATTCTGCTATTCTACCTTCGTTCATTGAACTGGTTAAAATTTGTATCAGTGGAGAGTATATTGAGGACGAGCATAGTTTTAGCATTTGCATACTAAGCCCGTCTGGACCTGATGACGTTGTGGAGTTAGAGCTTTTATAATCTTTTTAAGCTCATGTATAGATATTGCAACATCAGGTCCGTTATTGATGTTTATATTGTTTAGCTGAACTAATTTTTCATCATTGCTGTAAACAAAATGTTTATTAAGGGAGTTCACATCAAGTGAGGTAGTAACAGCTTTTGTTTTTCCAAAAATTTTGTTAATATTGTTCCAAATATTTTTCGAGTTGTTGTTGGGAGAAAAGTAGAAGTTATTGATACATTTTTGAATGAAACTAATCTCGTTTTTTATTTTAAGGCTTAAATGTTTTACTAAGGGGCGGTCGTTAGTTTTGTATGCTACCTCCTTTTGCCTGCGTAGCCTTTTTAGCTTCCTCGATGTTATGTCGGTGGGTGTTACAAGTATTTAAATTTTTGGACAAAACTTTTCAAAATGATTCTTAATCAGTGTAACAAAACTGTTTGTGGCGATGTTTAAGTCATTATGACTGTTTGTAGTAATACAGTGTTGCTCAAGAGATACCTTTAGCTCCTTTATATTTTGTTGTGATAGGTCTCGAGCGAACATATATGATTTTGATATGAGTTTAGTGAATTGCATATAATTCTTCCTAGAATAAATTGTAGGAAGTGCTCGAATAATTGAATGGTCTGACGAAGCCAATGGAGCAAGTGATTTGGCTTTGTAGAATTGGGGAGCATTAGTAAAAACGCAATCTAACCTAGAGTTACCTCTAGTATTGAAGTTCACTATGTTGGTTAAACCCATAGACAAAAAATTATCTGTATTAGTGTTGTTAAAATCACCGGCAAGTAAAATCAAATTATTGTCACAAACAGTTATTAAGTAATTAAGAATGTTTTGAAAAAAACTTTACACTTGGAGCGACTTGCTGATGGTGGGATATACGTATTAATAACATCAATACTTTGATAATGAGATAAAAATGGGCACGCTACAGTTTACACCCAAACTTTCGATGCCAAATTGCAAAAATTTAAATGATATACTGGAATTAGAGCAACATTCTTTCCTTATGTAAGTGACCAAACCACCACCACGTGTTTTAACTCCGCTGCTTCTATTGAGGCGATGTGTTGCAAATCCATTGATTGATATTAAGTTGTTATCAATGTATTTGTTAAGCCACGATTCTTGAATAAGCAAGAAGCTACTGTTTTGATGTAACCTCTCGTTTAAAAGCAGTATTAAGTGATCCATTTTGTCCAATAATGACCGTACATTCATCGATAGAACTAACGGCAACGTCATTTTCTTTATAGGAATGTTTTTCAAAGCTTGCTGATAGCCAGAATGATGACATTTTCTTTTCTTTGTTTTAATATTTGATTGTTTGTAACATATAGGAATAGTTAATTGTATATCCGATATAAGCACTTTTTGTTGAAGTAAAAATGTTCTATTAAAACGAATTCTTTCAGAAGTAATCATAATCGTTATAATTTAATAGAAAAAACATGTGTATTTAAAATGTTTTAAAAGAAAAAAAAGAAGTACTGCTAATCAATGTAAAATATAATTGTGCATATGTTTTGTCATTTTCCGATGTTTTTGAAAATGTAGCGCAGCCGTTCGAGGGCCCGCCAAAATTGCGAATCACTAGTTTGTTTAAATATATATATATATATATACTGATTAACAAAAGCATTTTTTTATTATCTTTGTCCCAGTAGCGCTGTACCGTTATATATAAATTTTTAACAAATTTAATTTGCTAAATTGCATTTTTTGTAAATTGATTATTATTTGTTAAATGTTATAGTTATTAATATGATTCTAATAATATTGAATATTACTAATAGTTTGGCGTAGAACAAGAAAGCTCAAATCAGATACTATATATATATATATTTATTTATTTATTTATTATTTTTTATGTATGTCTATTAACGTAGATACTTTATTAAAAATAGCTTTCAGCACACAAAAAATATGTACAATTATAAAAAATTAGTACAATTAGCAGTGTGTAACATCAGTCCAAAAATGAATAAATAAATAAGTAAAAAAAGATAAAAGTACATAGACTAAAAGAATAAAAAACCTAATATTAACATTTATTCAAAAGTCATATTTAATGTGATATGCGTAAAGTGGCATGCTATTATTTAGGAGACACTATGGTTTATAGCGTGCAAATATATCAGTATACATAAAATTCAAATGACTTATGACTCCTGAGTAAGCATGGCTTATACAATAATACTCTGGATAAAAGATAATAAATGGTTACAAATTAATATATGCAAATTACAAACAACGGTAATTAGTTAGACCAAATAAAACAAAAAAATAAACTTATAATTTGGATAGGTTAATGCAAAGGTCATTTTGAATTTTGTTAAAATTGGAGAGTAACCATGCTAAATACGGTAGATATAAATTTAAGTACACATTGGTTTTGCACAAAACGTGTATCTGTAATTTTCTTGTCATTCCCAATGCAAATTATTTGCTAAAATTACAACAAAGTAGATGATTGGAGTTGTTGGAGATACGACTAATTAAATAAAAACATTCCTTAATGTGTCGATAAATTATTTTATAAAGAATGTTATTGTAAGAAATACCTAATAATCGGCTAATGATAGTAGTACATTTTTTTAACTTTATACATTCCTTTTTTTAGTCCAGGAAATATAAAATGTACCTTTAAAATATACATTAATAGCATGTTGGTGAACACGCAGGTTCCTTAAACGTCTTATGTAGTAACATATACCTCGAGTTTTTATAATAAATTGTTAATGTAATCAAACCAGGTAAGTTTTTGTTATTCAGTAAAACTCCGAAATATTAAAATATATTAAAATTGTCAATCTCCAGATTTTTAATACAAACCTTTTGATAACGTTGAGTCAATTGTGCTGAAGGTTTGTGTAAGCTAAAATTGATTGCTTTGCATGTTGTAGGATTTTATTTTAGACCATGCTTTGTTGACTAATCAACTAATTTACCAATTAACTCTCAGAAATGTACATTATTTTTGGTTAAAAAAATATATTTACATAACGCCATGTCATTCGCATATTTAAAAAATGCAGCAGGCTTTTTTAGGTCGGAAAACATCTACGTATAATAAAAAAAAAGATAAAACCGCACTTTGTAGAACACTTTTGTTATTTTAAATTAAATTTTAAGTTTACACCTAATGTGGTGTATTGTGTTCTGTTTTTAAAATAATTGGAAAGCATTTAATTATGTAATTAGGAGCTCTAAGTTTAATAAAATGTTTAAACAGTTTGTTTTTACATATGCTATTAAATGCGGTTTAATAATTAACAACAAAACAGCTGACAAAACTTTTTTTATTATTTAGTAATTTTTTAACGTAGTTAATCAAGCTGGCTATACCATTTTGAAAAACTATTTTGCTTGTATGCAAATTGAAATGGATTACTTTTCGTGTTAAATGTATTATTTAATTTATTCGAAATTAATTTTTCAGTTAACTTTAAGAGTACTGACGTGCATAAAATGGGTCGAAAATCTTCTATTTTTTTTAGTTGTTTGTTTTTCAAAACTGAAACAACTTTGGAAATTTTTTACAATTTTGTTATTCTACCTTTGTTAATAAAACTAGTTAAAATTTGTATTGGTGAAGAGTATATTGAGAACGAGCATATGTTTAGCATTTGCATACTAAGCCCATCTGAATCTGATAACGTTGTATCGTTAAACGTTTTTATATTCCTTATAAAATTATTTATAGATATGGAAACGTCAGGTTCGTCAATTAGCAAAACTAGTCCTACATCATTGTTGTGAACAAAATGTGCATTAAGGGAGTTTACATTATGTGAGGTCGTAACAACTTTTGTTTTCTTAAAAAAATTGTTAATGTTGTTGCAAATGTTTTTTTAAATTGTAAGGAGAAAAATAAATGTTATTGAAACATTTTTGAATAAAATTAATTTTGTTTTTTATTTTAAGGTTTTACTGTTTTACTAAGGACCGGTAGTTGGTTTTGAATGTTACCTACTTTTGTTTGTGTAGCATTTTTAGCTTTCCAATGTTATGCCGGTAAATATTTAAACTTCTAGACAGAACCTTTTAAAATGATTTTTAACCAGTGTGACACAACCGTTTGTAGCGGTATTTAAATCATTATGACTTTTTGTAGTAATACAGTGTTGCTCATTATATATATTTAGTTTTTTTATATTTTGTGTGTGCGTATAATTTTTTTTAGAATATATCGTAAAAAGTGCTCAAATAATTGTGTGGTCTGATAAAGTCAATTAAATAAGTGATTTGCCTTTGTAAAATTAGGAAGTCTTAGTAAAAACGCGATCTAACCTAGAGTAATCTCTAGTATTAAAATTTTCTATGTTGGTTAAACCCATAGATAAAATATTATTTGTATTAATATTGCTAAAATTACCAGCAAGTAAAATTATATTATTGTTACAAACAGTTATTAAGTAATTAAGAATAGTTTGAAAAACAATGTTACACTTGGAGCGACTTACTGATAATAAAATATACGTATTAATAACATTAATATCTCTATAATAAGATAAAAATAAACACTAACAATTTACATCTAAACATTCAGTAGCAAATTGCAACATTTTAAATGATATACTGGAATTAGAGCAAATATTTTTTTTATGTAAGTGACCAGTCCACCACCACGTGTTTTAACTCCGCTGCTTTTATTGAGCCGATGTGTTGTAAATTTATTAATAAATATTAAATTGTTGTTAATGTATTTGCTATGTTACAATTTTTAAATAAACAAAAGCTATTTTTTATGTAGCCTCTTGTTTAAAAGCAGTTTTTAAGTAATATATTTTGTTAAATAATGATCGTACAGTCATTGATAAAACTAACCTTAACGTCATTTTTTTTAATACGAAAATTTGTTAAATTTTGCTGATAACTAGAGTAATAACATTTTTTGTTTGTTTTAATATTCGATTGTTTGTAACATATAACATAATTAATTGTATGTCCGATATAAGTACTTTTTCTTAAAGTAAAAATGTTCTATTAATGTTTTATTATAATCGTTGTAATGTAATTTTTTTAAATTGTGTATTTTAAACATTTTAAAGTGAAAAAAGTACTGTTAATTAAAGTAGAATATAAGTGTTCATATATTTTGTTATTTTCTAATGTTTTTTAAAAAATGTACTGAACTAGTATTAAACTTTGTAAAACTCTATCATATTTTCTGTTAACTCTAATTTATTACAACCGATTTGCAAAAACTGTTTTTTTATAAACAATTTTATATTCAGTAAAAATGTGGTGGAATATTTCAATTAGCCTAAGACGCTAAAAATTTTTTTTTAATATGCTGTTAAAACCATATTTATAAACTAAAAACATGCAATATATTAAACATTTTTTATGTAAAAAAATTTTGTAATGTATTTAACAAGGCTAGTTTCACAGTTTACAATAGAATAATTATTTTTATATGCAAATTAATTGTAATTATTGTAATTGTTTAATATAAACTTGAGGATATTTAGTATTATTTTTTTAATTATTTTTAAATACACTGATGTGCAAGCAATTGGGCGATAACGTTTAATATTTGTTGATAAGACAAACACTTTTTGAATAGGTGTAATTCATGAGATACGTCAAGTATTGGCTACTTTACAATTTACAAAAAAACTTGTTAATTGTGAATAATAATAAAAAAATTGCTAGCATAAAGAGTTTTAATAAATTGCAGCTTAATCCATTAAGTCCAAGTAACGTGTTTGTTTTACAACTGGTAATTAATTATTAAATAATAGAATTGACGGTAAGTATTAAATCATTATTAATTAATAGATTAAAATGTAATGTGCTTAAGCTTTTTAAAATAAAGTAATTTTTTATTTCTTTAGCATTTATCTTACATTAATTTGCATTTAATTTGTTAAAAATGTTGTTAATATTTTTACAAATAAATTGTAAATCACGGATTAATTAAAAATAATTATTAGCGTAGTTATTAAGTTTGTATATTTCCAGTTTACTTTGTATGTTTGAGTTTTTTAATTTAGTATATTGACTAAATGTATATGCTACCTTTTTTGTTTAAGCCTTTTAGGATTTACAGGGGCTAAAATAGGAGCTGTCAAAATTAGCATATTGAAATTGATTGACTTTCCTTACATCACTTAAGCACATTAGGCACATCAACATTTTACTAAAATAAGCATTAAACATCACATTAGCAATATCTTTATTCAAAACACTAAAAATATTTTCTTTTTGCAAATAGCATTATCAAATTTACGCTTAGACCAAAAACCTAAAATTCACACATTTTAATAACATGAAAAAACTACTACGTTATTTGCTTAAAAATAAATTATATTTTAAAATATGTACATATCTGTAAAGCAGACATCACCAATTGTCCAAAATTAATAATTCAGGGGATAGCCATGCTTTTTTAAACTTCTTTTAACCGCTTCGGATAAGAATCGACCAAATTATTGATATATTCTTGTGGAATTCGATTTTTTAATACATAATTAATTTTTTCCATGAGTGTACCTCGATTTTCCGTTTTATTTACCTCTCGTTTAAGTCTAAAAATATTATTGTTTGTAATTCCAATATTTGTTAATATAAATGTTAATAAGTCTTATAAAAAATGCAGTTGTCTTATTTAGGCTAAGTTTGTTAAAACTAATGTTACTAATTTTTATTAATGCGGATTTTAGTTAATGTATATTGCACATGTATAAATATTTAAAAAATAGGTTTTAAATAAGTTAAATGATAATGCTTTAAGTATATTTTTAAAAGCAGAGGAATTATAAAATAATCAATTTTTAAAGTGTAATAAGACAAAATATTAAAAAATGCATTAAATGCTAGAAAATGTTTATTAAGATATGTATTTAACTATATTTTTTTAATTAATATTACATAACTATACATATGTAAATTGTTTATCTTGAGAAATCGTAAATTAAAAACGTTTTTAAGTATTGACGTGTAGTTTAATAACAGTAGTTCCGGTAAAGAGATTTCATTCATTAGTTTTAATTTTAAAGTTTTTAAAAGCACTATAATTTACGTTTATTTTAGACAATTTTATGTTATAACATATATATACCGGGGTGGTTTAGCAGTACCGCACTTAATGTTTAACCTTGCTTGACATAGTTTTAAATCCCATTACCAGCACTAAAATGCGGGCCCACGTTTGTTTTGCAAATTGTCTACTGCTATAAGATAGTTTTTGTAAGGCATTTAAAGTAACAAATATAGTATTAAAATAATATATATGCACATATAAATTATTATTTACATCTATTTTAAAAATTAACGCAAACATTACAAAATTATTAAATCTAATTTTTTTTGTTTTTTTGTAAAAATCAATATTGAGAATTAAAAACTGTGTAAAACACTTAATAGTTTATTTTTATATACACAAACATATTTATTTTAAATAACTAAATTGGTCAAAATAGCATATTTTAAAAACTATTTGTATATAAATGTAAATAATAAGTTAAATTTATATTATTTTGTATGCTTTATTTTATTAAAAATAAACAATAACCAATTCTTAAAATTGATGTTAAACGTACATGCAAATCTACTCTGATTGTAATATAATAATAATTATTAAAATAAACACTAACTTATGCTAATCTATATAAATAAAAATAAAAAAAATAATTTTTAGTATATTTTAAATAAAAAATTTAAAAGCGCATTATATAATTTATTAAAAACGTGTGCACATAAGAATCCGCTTATCCGCTTATTTCGTTTTGTAATTGCATTGTTTGTAAAACGAACAATACTGATAAAACATGTTTTTATCTTACCAAAAATAAATATTGTGTAATTAAAAAAATAAAGTAATTTTTACTAAAAGATTTAGCAAATATATATAGTATTAATCCTTTAACTATAAATAGGATTATTAGTTGTCAAAAACCACAAAATTACGATACTGTTAAAGGAAAACGTATAGCAACCAATGCTGGTAATTAAAATATTATTATAAAATTAAAAATATATAAAATAAACTTGCGTTAAACATTAAAAAATTAATTTAACTAATTTTATTCATTTTACATAGTTTGCTAATAAAACAATTTTTTGAAATAAAATATTTGGCTATAAAAAAGGGTTTTTTATGGTAAACTTTTAAATACATTAACCCCGAGTGTTAAAAAGAAAGATCACCGTTGACAAATAATGAGTTAATTTTGGTATAAAGTATAATCAATCTATTAATTAAAAAATAATATATTGTAACTAAAATACTAAGAAAATTGTTTAAATTATAAATAATGTTTTTTATTATAAAATGCAGCACATTAACACCCGGGTTACTACTGTTATTTTTGAAAATGCTCCATGTCATACGTCCATAAAAGTACAGTTATATTTATCAAGATTTAGTTTATTTGTTTTACATTTTTATCTAAACAGTAAAAGAGCTAAAGTCAAAAAAATTGTTTTTATTTTAATTCTACAGCCAAGATATTTACGTTATTATAACTTTTTTTATTATGCTAAAACGAATCATTAATAAGCATTCTAAAATTGAGGATTTATGTAATTATATTTAATTTGTTGTTTCACTAGAGATGAAACAAACATATATTATAATTTTTATTAACGGTTTTTTAAAATGCCTAGATTTTGTTGTACAAAAACAGCGATCACATAAATTATTATAGTTTTTAAAATAATTAATGCCTTTAATTATATGTTAACTAGAAAATTGCATGTCATTTTGTTAATGGTTGTTGTTATAAATCATGTTATTAATTGTACTTCTTTTTTCAATTTTGCACTCGTTAATTATTTTTTTTTAACTTACAATATATAAATATATATAATTATTGCTTTTTAATTATTGTACAGCAGGGTATTAATCTAGCGTTGTTTTTGATTGTATTTGCTAAAGAGATTTCAATTAAATATTTACATTTTTCTAATCATTGTTGCGAGAGTTGTCAGCGCATTAATATACAACTAAATTAATTTTGCATTATTATAATTAAAACTGTTTAACAAACTTTATTTTAATAAAGAAATTAAAAAAAATTATAATTAAATGAATATTACTAATAGTTTGGCGTAGAACAAGAAAGCTCAAATCACATACTATATATATATATTTATTTATTTATTTATTATTTTTTATGTATGTCTATTAACGTAGACATTTTATTAAAAATAGCTTTTAGCACACAAAAAATATGTACAATTATAAAAAAATAGTACAATTAGCAGTGTGTAACATCAGTCCAAAAATGAATAAATAAATAAGTAAAAGAAGATAAAATTACATAGACTAAAAGAATAAAAAACCTAATATTAACATTTA
The DNA here is from genome assembly GCA_025895645.1 of Cardicola forsteri. Classification (NCBI taxonomy): domain Eukaryota; kingdom Metazoa; phylum Platyhelminthes; class Trematoda; order Strigeidida; family Aporocotylidae; genus Cardicola; species Cardicola forsteri. Next base: position 86,561 of record JAKXYG010000930.1, on the reverse strand, counting down.
TTTAAAAGTCATATTTAATGTGATATGCGTAAAATGGCATGCTATTATTTAGGAAACACTATGGTTTATAGCGTGCAAATATATCAGTATACATAAAATTCAAATGACTCATGACTCCTGAGTAAGTATGGCTTATACAATAATACCCTGGATAAAAGATAATAAATGGTCACAAATTAATATATGCAAATTACAAACAACGGTAATTAGTTAGACCAAATAAATCAAAATAATGAACTTATAATTTGGATAGGTTAATGCAAAGGTCATTTTAAATTTTGTTAAAATTGGAGAGTAACCATGCTAAATACGGTAGACATAAATTTAAGTACACATTGGTTTTGCACAAAACGTGTATCTGTAATTTTTTTGTCATTTCTGATGCAAATTATTTGCTAAAATTACAACAAAGTAGATGATTGCAGTTATTGGAGATACGACTGATTAAATAAAAACATTCCTGAATACGTCGATAAATTATTTTATAAAGAATGTTATTGTAAAAAATACCTAATAATCGGTTAATGATAGTAGTACATTTTTTTAACTTTATACATTCTTTTTTTTAGTCCAGGAAATATAAAATATATTTTTAAAATACACATTAATAACATGTTGGTGAACACGCAGGTTTCTTAAAAGTTTTATGTAGTAACATATACATATATATGTATATATAGTTTTAAATACGTTGCTTTTATTGTTCCATATTATATTACAAATTTGTAATATTTTTTTTTAGTATAACAATTATTATTATTATTTAACTTTAATATTTTACAAAAAATACATTCACCATAAAATTCTGTTTTACTATTAATATAAAAAGTAATAGTACATATAGTAAAATCAAAATAAAATAGAATGCTATATGTTAATAAATATACATATAGTCAATTTTGTATGCATGTAATTTTACAAAAAAATTTAAACTTATTATACATTGAATGAGTCATTATAAAATGCACTTGTTACGTTGTACTGTAAGGTATCTAAATTAATTTAAATATATGTGTAGGTAGAATGATTGCTATTTTAATAGGTTTGTTCTTAATTAAATTATACTTAATTATGGATTGGTTAATATTTTAGAAAATTAAGGCAGACATAATTTTGTTTATTGATTACTGTTGGCTTTTATTTGCATGTCAGTTCCAGAAGTCTTAAATTATTAGAAACTGCATGTTGTGGGTAATTGTTATTACTTTTAATCTTTAATGCTAATTGTGTAAAAAAAATTAAATGTTTATTAACAACATTATTTAATAAAAAAAAATATTTAAATCCTGTAGACATTGTTTAAAAAGTTTGAGTAATAAATTATTATTATTATCATTTTATTTTAGCATTATATACAAAAATGTTTTTTTGTTTTTTAATAAAATTAATGTAATATATTTTTTTTGGAGTGGTCTAACTGTATAGCGTTTGATATAGACCTAGGTAAAAATAAGTTCAAATTTTACTACTGCTACTAACATATGGATATATAATTGGCTTTTGTAAAAAAATTACTGAAACTTTTTTATACATAAATTCTAATCTAAACATAAAAATAATTATTAAATAGCCGAAACACTTTAAAAACACTTTTCAACATTCTACTAACAAAAATAAATTACTTGGGTATGATTTAAATGGACATGCAGGAGAGTCTAAAAAGTTAATATTAAATATGCTACAACGGACAAAAAATTACAAAAAGTAAATTAAATTGCATGGTAGAGCGGCAAAAAAACGTTTAGCAATAAAACAGCAAATGTAAAGTACGTTAAAATACACAAAATAATAAATCAACAAGTGCCAATTAATTTAATTTAGTGCTAATAAAAATAAGTTTTTTAAATATACAAACGTAAGTAACGTAATTTTGAAAAAATAAAATAAAACGCTATAAACAAAAAAAATTATTTAAACAATTTACAAAAAAACTGTACAAAACTTAAAGTCTTGAGAATAAGTGTTGGAATTGTTTAAATTTAGCAAAAAAAAGTAGCAAACAAGTAAAAGTATTAGCATGTAGAATAAAAGCATTTGCAGACAATGTATTTTGGTTTAAAATTTGCAATTTTAAAAACGGTTTAATATAAATACAATATTTAAAAAAAATTAAAATATTAAAAAATTAAAAAATAACAAAATAAAATATTATCAAACAAAAGTGGTAGTTAAACAAAATGTACCAGTAGTAAAAACAATGTATAAAACAAGAAAAAAATATTACAGAAAAAGGTTATCTAACATTGCTAAAGCTGGAAATAAAATCTCAATTATAAAAATAGAATAGTATTTACAAAAAAAACAACATATTTTAAGGCAATAATAAATAAGAAAAATACGTAGAGTAACAATTGAAAATAAGACAAGTAATTTCTGCGTAATACAAAAATATCCCAAATGGGGAAATCAAAAGAATAATTAAATTCAATTTTGTTAACTTTTTTAGAAGTAGAAAAAAATATATAAGCATAAACAAACACAAAATAAAGGTATTTTTTTTTAATCTTTAAGTAAAAGTAAACAATTAAAACAATTGTGATTATATAATCAATAAAGCATACGTTATAAAATTTAAAGCTTAACAAAAACTGTTATTTTTATTGTTATTATGCCAGTAACACAACAAAATATGTGATTTAGCCAAATTAGCAAATAATAAAAAAAAAAATGAAAAAAATAAATCCTTAATATCACTAATTGCGAGCTATCAAATTTAAAACAATATATAGACCGAGTGTTTATTTTAGAATTAAATAGTTGTAAAAACCGGTCAAACGACCGCAAAAACAACTATCGTTCTTGAAATAAATCTTGCGGCAAAACTAAAAAACGATTAATATATGTCAACTTAAAATGTTGCTAGTACTATTAAAAAAATTAAAAAAGTGATAACAAAATAATGTTTATTATCTTTCCAAAAGTCCTTAGTTGCCACAATATGTACCAGAAAGTAAAAACAATGTATAAAACAAGAAAAAATATTACAGAAAAATTTGCTACACATTGCTAAGGACGTTGATTATTTTTTGTCAGAAATTACAGGTTAAACAAAACGTTTTTGTAAACACTAGTGCATTATTTAAAATTATTTTAGCAACACCGTTAAAATATTTTGATTTGTACAAACGTATTTGACGGCAGCAAAGGATATATAACAGCTATATGCAAAACAAATGTACTTGCATTAAATTGTGGTTTTTGGATATGACATGGGATTTTACAGTTGACCAAATACTTTTTTTATTATAAACATTTTTTACCGCATTTACATTATTAATTAATGCCAAAAAATGTTAGTTACTTAACAAATACACTATAGTCTCCGTTGTTTGTCTGCTAGCATTAATCCACTAATTTTCAATAACGATGTATCAACAAACATGCACCGGTTTTAAGCACTTACTTAACGCCTTTAATAATTTTGCGTCCTGATTTTTTTAACAACAAAATAACGCATTACATTAATCATATGATTATACTGACTAGACTTGTAACATTTGCAGGACCTCGGCAATTTACAGCAAATAAATTTTAAATAACAAAAGGAGAGTTTAAAAACATAATAGAACTAGTAGTCATGGTACATTCATAATCGATAGTTAATTGGTAACTATGCAGTGACTACAAGGTTTTAAATAAAATTATTTTGCACAATAAACATATTATTCCTCACATTCATAATTTTGCAAAGAGTTTAATGGTAATTGTCATTTATGCAAAAATAGATTTAGTTTAAGCGTATTTCTACATTTCCGTCAACTTAGCAGTTTTAACTTGTTTAGATCAACATTATTTAACAATTCACGCAGCAAAATGTGCGGTGAGTGCCTACAACACAAAATTTTGGGTTATTTTGTTAACGAAAACGATTTTTAATTAAAACCGCATGACCTGTCGGCCATTGAATCGTCTCTCCCACTTCCAACAAAAAACAGCTTCTACGTTTTTTTAAATTAATTATGTTTTTGTTTCAATTATTTTCAACAAACTGCACCTTTTAACAAAACTTTGCAAATCTAAATAAAAAAATACTTTAGAAAAAACTAACAAATGTTTTTTTGTTACAAAAACACATTTGACTAACGCTTGTCGTCTTAATTATTCTAAACCAGACGTATTTTAATGCAAATAGTTGACGTATTATACAGTTCTGTTTACGCAGCACTATACCAAAATATTACTAACCAATAGCAAACAATATTGTTTTTTTTCGTTAACTCAGCCCTATTAAATCCCGATACTTCACATTTTGTTGAAAAGTATTGACAATTTTTGCAGCAATTAAACATGTTATTACGTTCGTTAAAACGTCTCAATGTTTACCGTCCGCAAAATTGATAATACAGTAGTAGTCGCTTTAAACCGATTTAATTTGCTACAATAACAAATCACACTCCACGCTATGGACAAACACCAACACTTATTGTTGGTCTACTAGTTAAAACAATAAATGCAAATTGTTACATTTTTTTAATATTTGATTATTTTACCAAATGGTGCAAGCCAGTTCCGATGCAGAGAACAATTGGGGATACGATAAAATACGTTATTTTTTAATAATAAATCTACCGTTAAAATGTACCACTGCATTTACATTTTGATAAGGGTATACGATTTAAAAATCTTATTATATGTGAATTGTTTCAATTGCTTAAAATAAAAAAACATATATTACGCTTTATTGCTCACAAAATAATAAGTTGATAAAACAAACAAATAAAAATTTAACATATTTTACAGCATTATGTTTAACGACAAACGTGATTTTGCCATAATGTTTGTTAGCATACAAATTCTCATTATTTGCATTTACTTTACAATCACCGCATATAATAATTTTTGTAAAAAAATTAAAACTACTAATAGAATGAATTACAAACAACTTACAGAATGACCTGCAAACAGTTGGAAACAGTTTACCAATATTCTAGAGCATATAATAATTAGAAAAACCATGCATCAATGCTTGCATGTCATAAACTTGTGTGGCTACAATCACCACTAACTTAATTTAGCAAATAGGTTGGTTTATACGTTATTGTTAAAATACACACGGATAATGTGATGTTAATTAAATTAATAAACAAACTGAATAACCGAGTTATCACTGTTAACGTCAATTAGCTACAAAATGTACAAAAAGTGTATTTGAGAAAAACGTATTGTAAATGTCTAAAAAAGTTATAAAAAAACTATGTATTAAAAACATTGTAACTTTACAAAGATAATATAGTTGTGGTAACTTAATAATATAATTTAAAATATATACATCACTTTTCATAATTATAAAAAAACACCGAAGATAATTTGCATAAAAACAAAGGTAATAAAATTACCTAGTTATAAAACTATTAATTTTAGAAATTATGCAAACTTGCAGTAAGTAGAGAGATGAAAAATAAAATTACAAAACAATTGAGATATATATATATATAAAAATAAAACTATATATATATATATATATATATATATATATATATATATATGTATATTCTTAATAATATATACGTGACTTAATTGCTTTGTAATTTTTCATCTCTCTACTTAGTGCAAGTCTGCATAATTTCTAAATAATTAATTTTTTTTTAATGTAAATTAATTAGATTTTTGTACGTTATAGTCAACGCATCACAAAACATTAGAAAATGTATTTACATATTTATTAGTTTTCAGACAAGAACATATATTAATTATTACTGAGTACTATTTTCTAATTTGCAAATACCAGTTAATCCAAAAAAATAAAAATAAACTGGTTAAAGAAACTGTCACAAAAATAAACACAATTGGTTTAGAAACATATGCAAAGAACCGAGTACGTCAAAGTTAAAATTTAATTTCAAAACTTATATATATATATATTGTATTTTAACATTACTTTTGAGAGTTTAATAAAATACTAATATTTTAATACAAAGAAAAATTATAATTTAACAGATAAGTAGTTATATAAATTAGAAAATATTTAAAAAACTTATTCAACTAAATTTATAATGATATTCTTTTACATTTTGACAACAATAATAGTTTAAATATTTTTGAAATGTTAGATATATGTACAAAATGGCATTTTTGTAACAAACAAATAAAACAATAAAAACTATAAACTATAAAATGTACGTAGCAACATGCAAGTTTGGTAATTTATTTAATAATATGTAGCATTATGAACAATTTTTAAAGATTTTTAATTAATGTCAAGTATTTTAGTTATTACTTGCAATAAGTTTTGTTAATTATGCTATAATGTTTACCAATGTTAATTAATAGTTTTTGTAAAATAAATTAACTCTACAATATATATTCATATTGTGCGTTTGTTTTACAATATGTATGTTATTGTGCTTTAAAAAAAGTAGTAACTATAATATGTTTAAATGTTTTACAAAAGTATTTTGAGTATTATTTTACTATTGTAATAATAAATACTTTTATTTAGTTTTTAAACAATATGCATTGTGAAATAAAAAATAATAATAAAAGATTAACAAATTTTGACTTTTCATATAGTATTGTTCTACTTAGAAAGTTATCAAAAATAATGTTAAATATAAAAATACGTTTTAGTAATATTACTTTTTGTATTTATTTTTAGATTAATTATTTAAACAACATAAGTAATATGCACATTTGTTTATTAAAATTAATAAACATAATATTGATATGTATACATTTATTTATATATCTGGAAGGCACCTTTGTTAAGAAAAAAATAATAAATCTTAAAGTTATACTTGGAAAAACAAAAAAATAGTTTTTATAAACCAAAATAATTTATTTTAAGAATATATATTTTATTGTGCGCTATAGTAAAGATTAACACAAAACTACATAGAAAAGAAAAGTAAAAATAAGGGGACAAAGTTAATAAAATAGTAAATAATTAAAATTATCCTTGTTTTTAAAGTAATGTAATCATAGTAAATTTATTTATTGTATAACGTACAAAAACCGTACAAATAAACAAAAAATTGCTTGCAAAATTGTAAATTTACTTCTTATATAAGTTATTCTATATGTTACAAATAATTGAATATTAAAACAAAACAAAAACCTTATTACTCCGGTTACTAGCAAGCTTTCTAAAATATTTTTATAAGAAAAACGACGTTGCCGTTAGTACTATCGGTAAATGTACGGTCATTATTTGACAAAGTAGATCACCTAAAACTGCTTTTGAACAAAAGACTACATTAAAACAGTAGCTTATTACTTATTGAAGAAATGTGGTCAAACAAATACATTGACAACAATTTAATATTAATTTATAGATTTACAACACATTATTTTGACAGAAGCAAACTAAAAACACGTGGTAGGGGTCTGGTCATTTACATACGCAACACATGTTTTTAAATTTTATTGTATTATTTCAATTTTTGCAATTCAGTAATAAAGGTTTTGGTGTATATTGTAAATGTCTATTTTTATCTTATTATAAAAGTTTTGATGTTATAAATACGCATATTACATTACCAATAAGTTGCTTTACGTGTAATGTTTTTTTAAATATTTTAAATATTATTTTTAATAACTGTTTCTAAAAAAATCTGATTTTATTTGCGGAAAGTTTTAAAAATACTAATAAAAATAATTTTTGTCTATGGATATACTTAATATAGTAAACTTTAATACAAGAAGTAACTCTAAGATAGATTGCGTTTTTACTAATGCTTCCCAATTCCACAAAGCCGAATCATTTGCTCTATTAGCTTTGTCGGATCACTCAATAATTTGAGCACTTTCTACAATCGTTTTTACAAAAAAATTATAAGCACTTTACTAAACCCATAACAATATTTATAAAAACAGATGTTCTTTCAACAACATTGCTTTACTACAAAAAGTTATAATAACTTGATCTCCGCTATAAAACTGTTTCTTACGATAATTAAAAACACAATTCAAAAAACATGTAAAAAATTATTTTGTTTACAACAATCCTGTAAAACTAAGTTAGTTAAACAACGTAAACATTAATGACAAACCATATCTATATATAATCTTAAATATATTATAAAAACTCCAAATCCACATCGTCATCTTGTCCGGATTGTCATAGTATGCAAATGCTAAAACTATGCTTTTCTCAATATACTTTTTACTAATACAAAGTTTAACCAGTTTAATAAAAAACGCACAATAGCAAAATTGTAGAAAACTTTCAAACTTGTTTCAGTATCAGAAATAAACAACTAATAAACTAGAAGAATTATGACCAATGTTATCCACGTTAATACTTTTAAAGTTGAATAAAAATTAAATTTTGAATTAACTGAGTGCCACATTAAAAACAAGTAGTAATCCATGTTAATTTGCGTACAACCAAAACAGTTTAACATTACATTAATTATCTACGTTGCAAAATTACTAGATAATAAAATAAAAACTTTGTAAACGGTTTGTTTACTGATTAGCATATGTAGAAATAAACTGCTTAAGCGTCTTATTAAACTTAATGCTCACAATCACACAATTAAATAACTATTTAATTATATTAAAAAACAAAACACAATACACCCAAATTCGTTGTAAAAAATTACTTTAATTCAAAATAATCATAATGTTCTACAAGGTAGGGTCTTTTTTTTTCTTTTTTTATTATACTTAGATGTTTTCCAACTATTATGAAAATGGTATGACGTTAACTAAATCTATTTCATAAACCGAAAACAAATTTGTTGGACTCAATTGGTAAAATAATTAATTGATTAACAAAAAATAATCTAAAATTAAATTAATTAATCTAAATTTATACAAACCTTCAAGACAATTGATTTAACTCTATCAAAAGTTTTTATTAAAAATGTGGAAATAAATTTTTGTGATTTTTTTGGTGTTTTACTGAATAACAAACTTAACTGGTCTAATTAGTATGACCATTTGTTTACAAAAACTTATAGTTTATGTTACTACATAAGACGTTTAAAAAAATTTTGGGTTTCCAACATGTTATTAATACATAATTTAAAGCTACATTTTATACGCGGGCCCTTGAATGGTTGCTCCACGTTTCCATAACACCGGAATCAAATATTGTTTTACCGTTAATTTTTTAAATATTTTTTTAAATATCTTGATATTTTTTTTTGTACAAATCAATTTTTACCATTTTTTTTAATAAATGGAATCAATGAAAGTAAAATTCACCAGAAATACATTTTTATCCCTAAAATCCCAATTTCAACAATGTCCAAATTTTAGTTTAAGCAGTTTTCCATCACACTAAAACATTTAATTGTTTTAAATAAACGTAAATTTTATTATAGTTGTTTTTAAAATACTTTGAAATTAAAAGTACCTAAACAGATGTCTTTACCGCTATTAGTGTTATTAAACTGCAGGTCAATATTTCAAAAAAAAATTGATTTACGTTTTCTTATGCCAAACAAATTACATATAAATAGATGTTTGATATTAATCCAAGAATTATAGTTGAAAATACATGTCAAGAATAATTTTATAAAACTTGATGGATTTTTTATATTTTGATTTCATTAAAAAAATTGCACTAAAAACGTGGGGGAGGATTTATTACATACATTCATAAAGAATATTGTACTAATCCTAAATCTAAATTTGATATTTCCAAAATGGAATTGAGTGCTTAATTGTCAAATGCAGAAATAAATACATGTCTCACTACAACAATATTGACATTATAAATATTTACATAGCACCTTCTACTAGCGCTGTGGAAATTAATTGTTTTTACGATCAACTAGTTGATTATCTTATTAGTGTTGATAAAAAGACCTTTATCATATTAGCTGGTGATTTCAATCATGCAAATACTAACATATTAAAACTAATGGGCCTTACTAATTTAATTAATTTTTTTACTAGTTTTCAAAAACAACTGGATTATATTTTTACAAATGCCCCCGATTACTTTTCAGTAAAACAACATGCACCTCTTTTAACATCTGACTATTCAATTATTTGTTTATTTCCAAAAAATATACTCGAAGCATTATCATTCTAAATATTTGAAGCTTATTTTTAAATTATTTATACATGTGCGAAATACATCAAACTCAAATGTAGCATTACTTAAATCAGCACATCTGAACATTAATAACATTAATTTTAGCAATCTTAGCCTAAATGATGCTACTGTACTTTTTACTGACCTTATTAACACCTATATTAACAAATAGTTTCCAGTAGTTAAGGTTGAGATTATAAACAATAACATTTCTTTATTAAATCTTAAAAGGCTTAAACAAGAAAAAAAGGAGCATATAAATCTAGTCAATAAACAAACGTAATCACTATGGTAATAAGTATTGTCAATCAAACCGTGATTCACAATCTATTTAAAAAAATATTAGCAAAACTTTTAACAAATCAAAACCAAATTAATGTAAGATGTATGCTAAATAACTAAATGATTACTTTACTTTAAACAACTCAAACATATCAGAATTTATTCAACTAACTAAAAATTATCCAACATTTATCATCAACTTAAATATTCAAAAATTAATTAACAATTGTAAAACAAGCACATCACTTGAGCCTAATAGAATAAATTACAATTTATTAAAGCTCTGCATGCCAGCAATTGCTCTATTATTATCTACAGTAATAAACAATTCTATTATGAATTGTAAAGTAGCTGAATTTTGACGTATTTTACAAATCACACTTATTCCAAAAATGTCTGTCCCATCAACAAATCCAGAACACTATTGCCCAATTCCTTGCACTTAGTGTTTTTTAAAATTAACTAAACAAATAATAATTAACGATCTCAAACATATATTAAAAATTAGCAATGCTTATTTTTAATTTGCATATGAAAATAATTATTCTACTGTAGATTGTGCAGCCAGCCTTGTTCATTACATTACAAAAACGCTTGAAATGTTCAATAAATTGACGAAGCCATTGTTTTTGTTTTAATTTGCAAAAATGGTATGGTATTGTGCACAAAGATTTTTTTAAACAATTATTTAAATAATTTTTAAAATTTTATTAATAAAATAGTCTACTAACTTTGATTTCAATTTAAATCTATCAAAATGCAAGTTTGTTAAAATTACAACAAGGCGTTTAAGAGAAGCAATAGAATCAAACAAAACATTCAAATTAAATCAAGCAAATATACGCACCTGCAACAAAATTAAATATATTGGTGTGAACATAAATAGCATACACACCTATTGTGATCATGTAAAGCATATATTTTTAAAAACCAAATCCTTATGCAATTATATAAGAAGATTAAGAAAACTAAACGTTAACAATTATATTACTAAATTGTTCATTACAGTATGCTTTTATTTTTTGATATTATATTGTTTCCTCGTTGATTAATACAGGATTACATTATTTTAAAAAGATGCATATTATTGGTATCAAACTCTGCAGAAATCAAATAATATATTTTATTAAATGATATTGTTAATACAAATTTTAAATCCTGTATACAATTAGCTTCAAGGATTGAAAATAATAACAATTACCCGCTACATGCAGCTTTTAACAATTCTAAGTCTTTTGGAAAAACAAGAAGAACTTACTTGCACATAATAGTCAAAATTAATAAATACAAAAAGTGAGGTTTGCCCTACATATCCAGAGTATTAACCAATCCAAAATTAAACAAAATTAAATTCCTAAAAAACTTATCAAAGTAGGAATTGTTTTACCTACGATTTTATTTGAACTAATTTGGACATCTCACAGTATAATGTAACAATTGTGCCTTATAATGACTCATCCTAAGTATGTCAATTTTAAATATTTAAAAAAAAATTACATGCATACTATATAAACTATATTTATATTCATTAACGTATGATATTTTAATCCGATTATTTGCACTACTACTTTTTTATATTAATGGTATAAATGTATTTTTACGCTGAATGCATCTATAGTAAAATATTAAAGCTTAATAATAATAATAATAATAATAATAATAATAGTAATAATAATAATATTGCTTTTTGTAATATTTTTGGGACTAAAATAAAATAATTTAATAAAAATAAAAAATGTATTACAATCAATTGCTAATTATCGGGTATTCCTTACAATAACATTATTTATTAAATTATGTAATGTTTTTAATTAATCAGTCGTATATCCAGCAACTCTAATCATCCACTTTATTCTGATTTTAGCAAATTATTTCTATTGGTAATGACAAAAAAATTACATATACACATTAAATGCAGAACCAGTGTGTTTTTAGTTTCACGTCTGCCGTAATTAGCAAGGTTAATTTCCAATCTCAACAAAGTTTAAATATATTTTTACATCGGCCTAAATCATGAGTACATTTTTTTGTATTCTTTGGTCTGACTAAGTACTGTTGTTTGTAATCTGCCAAATTTAATTTGTAACTATTTAGTATCCTTTATACAATGTATTATTTTATTAGTTATGTTTACTCATAAATCATTTGCATTTCATGTATACTGTTATATTTGCATAATGTTAACCATAATGTTACCTAGATAATACCATGTTTTTTTACGCATACCATATTAAAAATAATTTTTGAATATATTTTTATTTTGAGTTTTATTTTGCTCTATGTAATTTAATTTAATTTTACTTATTTCATTATTTATTTTTTAAATAAAGTAACATACTGCTAATTATATTGTATTTTTATAATTATTTATTTTTTATGTGCTGAAAGCTACTTCTACTAAACTATCTAAACCAATAACCATAAATAGTAAAATATTAAACATTCATTTTTTTAATTTTTTTTAAATTTTATTAATTTTAAAACAAAAATATTGTAATAATAATACATATATAGTAATATTTTTGTATTAACAAAATATATTAAAAATAGATAACACTTATAAACTATAAATATTTTTTTTTTGGAAAAGTTTATATTAAATTTCATCAAGTGTTTTCTAATGATAACTTATAATATATTGTATATACATTACATTTTTTTAAATAAATAGTTTATAAAATTTTATTTACACTTGAAATAAAAAATGGCACCAATTATTAATATATATATATATATATATATATATATATATTGTTCATTATATTTTTTATTATAATTCACATTTTATTTACTAAAAAAAATGATAACTAAAGGTGCTATTTTTTTCTGTTTAATTTGTTTAGGTATGTTTTTTACATTTAACATTTTATTCTATTATACATGTAATGTTAAACTATTTTTAAAATAAATTTTATATATAAAAAACTATATACATTTCTACATAATTATGTTAAAGATTATTGTTATTAATTACTTTTTATATTAATTAATTTAATTGGTTTTGTAGAAACATATTTTTATTGCTGTTACAACATTGAAAACAATTTAATTAATTAAATAATAAAATGTGTTCTTATTAATAAAACTGCTAAAAACCATTTTATATTATGTGTGTATAATAATTGCTCATGATAAATAATAATATTTATTTTTTCAAAAATACTTTCTATTGTATAAATAAAATAACAAATTATAAAAACTATTGTTTGTATATATATATATATATATTTAAATATTAACAATTTAAAAAAATTATTTGTACATAGTAATACATAATTAATCATAAGTAAGTAAGTAACACAAAAAAAGATTAAATAGAAGTAATTTTTGAAAAGCATTAAATACAAATTATTATTCAATGAAATGATTATCTTTAATAATTATATTTTATACAATGAAATGTGTTATAAAAATACTAAATGCATTTATAAAAACATATTTATAATTTTAAATATTTTTAATGAATTAATGCTTTTTATTTATCCAAATTTTATAAAAAAAATTAAAATGTCAAAGTAACAGCAACCGGTAAGCATTAAAAACGAATATTAATTATTTATCTACTTTATTTTAGTATTATTTAAATAATTATATTTATGATTTTATAGTGGCAATGAACATTGTTAATGCAATCATAAATTAAAACTATAAATTAAATAGTCAATATTAAAATATACAATATTAATAATAAAAAATTGTTATTTTTAAAATATTTTTTTTTTCCATTTTTTTATATTTATTAACAATATGATAATGTGCAAAAAATACTTATATATTTACTTTTTGTATTTATTATTATAAATTTATAAAATATATATTATATGGTATAATTTATTTTGAAAAAATATTTAATAAAAAAATTATATTTTTTAATCATACATTTTTAAATTGTTAGTATAATATAACAAAAACGTTTACATTTTTGTTATTATTTTGGTATTGTATATACAGATATATGCAAACGTTTTTACTTTCTAATAATTAGTTTTATTTTTAAACAACTATACATATTACAAAAACAGAATAACTGCAAATTGCAAGTTGTACAACTTTAGATTGTTTTGTAAACTTTCAGTAAACTACCTTAAAATATTATTTATTATAATATTAATTAATATTTTTTTTTTATTGTATATATCTATATATGTAATATTATTTTTATATTTATGCTTAGAATTTAACATATTATTATTATATAGCACAAAGTAAACTTAAATAAAATTAGGAATACATTTAATGTTTATTAATTTTAAATATACAAACAAATTATATTTAAATATATATATATATACATTTTATTTATGATCTTTTTTATTGTATTAAAAATTAATAACAAAAAAAGTATTTTCTTTTTATAAAAAAATGCGTTTTAATTTATTAAACGCAATTAGTAATTGAAAACACTTTGACTAAATTAAGTTTAAACTGTTTAAATTTATTAAACTTTTAAAAATTAAGAAAACATGTTTTTATTAAAACATAGTTATATGCAAATATGTACAAAAATGATTTAAATACAATTTTGTATTTAAGAAAAATTTTATTAAAATAACACAAATACGTTTACAATACGTAACAAAATTAATATAACAATATATAAAAATAAATAAATTTACTTAAAAATATAAGTACCTACGTTTTTACTTTTGCAAGTTGTTATACATTTTTAATTATGTAACTTATATTAAATTACTAATTTCTTTATATTTTAATTTAATATTCCATTTTTTTTAAAACCAGTATATTTTACAATTTTAACAAAAAAATAAAATACTTAACATAATTTACATTTTAAAAATAAACATAACTGGGATACTTGTTGAATTCTGTTTATACTTGATCTTAACTGTAATTTGTTTGTTAGTTTAGGTTTTTGTAAACATTTGTGTTAACATTTTTAAGTAGAGAAATTTAATAGCTTAGCAACATTGATTTGTAATTTTTTTAAATTATATGATAATGATATTAATGCAAATATTTAAATTAAATTTAAACAAAAACACAACAAATTTTTATTTAACTAAACACCACAAGAAAAAACGTTTTATATTAATTATTGTTATTTAAAAAATGTTAATAAAATAAAATAAATTATATTAATTGTTGCATCAAATTAGTATTAATAAAAATAACAATACTTTATTAAACTATTTTTTTTAATAATTTAAGGTTTATAAACATTTATATACGTATTAACAATAATGAATTTTACCTTTTACAAATAAAACATAAATTTAATATTTGGGCTTTATTCATTATTATAATTTTGTAATAATACTTTGTAATAATAATAATAATAATAATTTAAAGTGTATTTTTGTTTTTTATAAAAAAAAATACAAAAAATAATTAAATTGAATTAGTATACAAACATTATTTTTTACTATACACATTTTATTAATAATCTAAGTTTATATACATTACATATAGTGTGCCATATATTAAATACCTTTAAATTTTAATTAAAAAAGAATTTTACAGTTAACTTTGTATGTTTAAGTATACATTTAACATAAATTATTGTTTTTTTTAAATTCATTACGTTATTTCGTAATAATTAGTTTATTATAAATGCATACATTGTAAACATAATCTTTTAATTTTTTTTATATACATGTTTTAAATAATTGGTTTTTATACATGCTGTATTAAAATATTTAATAATATTATAAAAATAATAAACAAATTTTGTAATAGCATTAGTTATTAAAAACACATTGTTTTACAATAAACAAAAATGGCCTTAATTTGTTAAACCACAGTAAAAAAGTATATGTCTTCCAACGGAAAAAAACAGTTTGTCAAAATCCACATACAATCTCAGTCAGAGTAGTTCCTAATTTTTGTAATTGACAATTATAATAATTAGTATAGACTGTTAACAAATAAATTAAATACTATTATTAATTTAAATTAGTACACAATAAATATTATAAATTTACAGACAAAAAAAAACGAATTAATATATATCAATTATTTTAAAAGGTGTACAATATGCAAAATAAATAGAAACGTTTTAGTTTATATTTATAATGTTGTACATGTATTTTATTTTATTTTTTACATTGTTAAAGATAATACATGTAATGTTCAATTATTCTAAAAATATTTTATTAATATGTACATCTATATATGTTTAAAAAATTGCATTAGTTTGTTAAACCACAGTAAAAAAATAGAAGTATAATAACGGTAGAAGCGGTTTGTCAAAAACTCAATACTATTTCTGTCTTTAATAAACTCAATTTCTAAACAAACAAATGTCATGCATAATTGTAAAAAATTATTGGTAAAAACATTTTTATAAATGTTTGTACATTAATTTTAGTTACTTTTACGTAATTGAATATTAATTGCTGTAATCATTGTAGCTATGCACAACTAAAATATGTTTAAAAACTTTAATTTAATTTCCTTTTTTTGGATACGTGTTTAAACAACAAAACAATACTTTAAAATAATTAAACATTACAAAAAACAAAAAACATTTTATAATTTATTTACATTACACGTTATGCAAAATATTTTAAAATTATTATTTTTTAAACATTTATTTTAGCACTACGTAGATTTATAATAAAATTTTATACATTTTAAAATTTTATATTTTATTTGTTTTTTAATAGTATTAAGCATTCTTTTTATATTAATAAATATTCAAATTAAAAAAAAAATAAAAATACTAAATATATTAATAAAAATATATTTATAATTTTAAATTATTTTAGTAAATTAATGCTTTTCATTTATCCAAATTTCATAAAAAAAATTAAAATGTCAAAGTAACAGCAACCGTAAACATTAAAAACTAATATTAATTATTTATCTATTTCATTTTAGTATTATTAAAATAATTATATTTATGATTATATAATGGTAATACACATAGTTAATGTAATTATAAATTAAAACTATCTGTTAAATATTTAGATTGTATTTATATAGAAGTATACAATATTAATAATAAAAGATTGTTATTTAAAAAAAAAATAATTTATTATTTTTTATATTTATTAACAATATGTTAATGTGCAAAAAATATTTATAAATTTATTTTTTGTATTAATTATTATAAATTTATAAAAATATATTATATGGTATATTTTAACTTCAAAAAATAACTAATAAAACAATTATATTTTTTAATCACAAAATTTTAAATTTTAAATTGAATATAACAAAAATGTTTAACTTTTTGTTATTATTTTGATATTGTATATAAAGATATATGCAAACGTTTTTACTTTCTAATAATTAGTTTTATTTCTAAACAACTATACATATTACAAAAACAGAATAACTGCAAATTGCAAGTTGTACAACTTTAGATTGTTTTGTATACTTTTAGTAAACTACCTTAAATTATTATTTATTATAATATTAATTAATATAATTTGTATTTATTTTATTGTATGTTTTCGTATATGTAAAATTATTTTTGAAAAAAAAACAATTTACACAAGTTGGTTGTAAAAAATCAGAGTTAATAGAAAATTATAATGGAGTACCAAAAGGTGCAGAACTATCTCCGTTTTTATTTTTACTGTACGTATGTATATTGCTAGTTTAAAAACCATCATTTTTGTTTTAATTTGCAAATTATATGGCATTAAACACAAAGATTTCTTTAAATAATTATTTAAATAATTTTGAATGTTTTATTAATAAAATTAAAAAATGGTCTAATAACTTTGATCTCAATTTAAATCCATCAAAACGCAAGTTTGTTAAATTTACAACAAGGCGTCTAATAGAAACAATGGAATCAAACAAAACATTTAAATTAAATCAAACAAATATATGCACCTGTAACAAAATTACACCCATTTTAACAGTTACCGCAAAAAATTACAAAGGTATTAAATCTAAATTAATTTGTTATGTCCAATTGTTTTTTCGTAAAAACAACTATCGGGAATTAAAAATAATGTCTAGTGCTTAATAGATCCTTTATATATACTTATAAATATTTATTTAAGAAGGCTGAGTCGGCCAAAATAGCATATTTTAAAAGCTACTTTTACATTAACGTGGATAATAAGTTAAAATTACATAATTTTTATAATAATTAGCCCTATTATTATTTTGTGTGCTTACTTTCATTAAAAATCAACAATAACTCATTCTTAAAATTGATGTTAAACACACATTCCAATCTGCTCTGATTGTGATGTCATAATAATTATTAAAATAAACATTTAATTATTCTAATCTATATAAATAAAAATAATAGAACATTTTTTTCTTAATTTTAAATAAAAATTTTAAAATAAATCTAATAATTTATTATTTACGTTTAACCTTGAGATTCCGCTCAACCGCTAATTCTGCTTTCTGATTGCATTGTTTTTGAAATGGAGAATAGTGATAAAAAATGCTTTCATCTTACTGAAAATAAACACCGTGTTATTAAAGAATTAAAAAATGAAGGATTTTCACCAAAAAAGATTAGCAGATTTATATAAAGTTAACCTTTCAACAATTTATCGGATTATCAACGGTCAAAAACCCCGAAATTATAATAATGTTGGAAGAAAACGTGCAACAACAAGTACAGATGATTAAAAAAATTATTATAGAGTTAAAAAATTTATAATAAACCTATTTCAGAAACTAAAAAGAAATAGTTTAAACAGTTTTACTTATTCCATTATAAGAAACAAAGCAATCGAATCTGGTTTAACTCTACAATCACCAAAGATCAAGCCATTTATTACCAAAAAACAAAGGATGACCGATTAGCCTTTTGTAAACTATGGAGTGAACGACACTTATGTTATTGGCGTTCCGTATACTTTGCTGATAAAACAATGATTTGGAATGAACCATTTGGCTTTAGAAATAAAGTGTTGTGTGGGACAAGTTTTGAAAAACATTCACTCCCGGTTGTTAGAAAGAAAGCCCACTCTTAACAAGTAATGTGTTGGTTTGGTATTAAGTATAATCAACCTATCAAATAGAGAATTATATCTGGTACCTTAAATAGTGAAAAATTTGTTTGTTTCAGTTATAAAGGATGTGTTTTATTATGAAATGCAGCACACTTACACGGGGGTTACTACTGTTTTTCAGGACAATGCTCCATGTCATACGTCCAAAAAAGGTAACGTCATATTCATCTAACTTCACTATATTTGCTTTATATTTACATTTAGACAGTAGAGGGGCTAAAATCAAAAAAGCTATCTTTCGCTCAATTGCCACCTAACAGCCCGGATATCAATGTTATTAAAAATTTTTTTAGTATGCTAAAGCGCAATATCAATAAGCATACCGAAATTGAGGATTTATGTGAACGTATTCGGTTTGTTGTTCAATATGAGATGAAACAAGAATATATCAACACTCTCATTGACAGCATTCCAAAACGCCTGGATCAGGTTGTTCAAAAGAAAGGCGATCACCATAGATTATTGAATTTTTTGAACGTTGTAATGTCCTTAATCATTTGGTAACTGAAAAAATTGCGTGCATTCTGTATTTTTATTAATAGTTGACGTTATAAATCATGTTAATCATTTTACTCCATTTCCGATTGTGCACCCGTTGATATTTTATATAATTTTTTTACTTACAATATATATGTATATATAATTATATATATTTTTTAATTATTATATAGTATTGTATATTTTATAATTGAAGTAACGTTTCTCTTGTATGCTATGTAGATGCTAGAGAGGTTTTAGTTAAATAATTACTTTTGGCAGTAATTGTTGTGAGGGTTGTAAATATATTGGTGTATACATAAATAGCATACATACCTGATGTGATCATTTAAAGCATATTTTTTAAAAATCAAACCATTATGCTACTATATAAGAAGATTAAAAAAACTAAACGTTAACAATTATATTACTAAATTGTTTGTTACATTATGTATATATATATATATATATATATATATATATATGTATATATATCTATATGTATATTATATATATACATGTATATATAAATGGTGTGTAAACAAAAACAATAAATATACAAATTTATGCGTATATACATATATATATATATATATATTTCTTTCTAAAATGTTTTATGTGCAAGTTTAATTGTACAAATATGTTAAATTTTACTTATAATCATGCGCATATGTTTTACGCATATAACATTGAACATAACTTTTGAACATACGGTGATTCTAAGTTGTTTCTTAGTTTATGTAATTTAATTTTATTTCATTTATTTATTTTAATGTGCTAGACAAATGTTCAAAACTGCTAATAATACTATATTTGCTTATTTTGCACATGCGTTTTGTGTGCTGAACGCTTTTTTTATTAAACTATTTAAGACAATAATTGTAAAAAAATAACATATTTTATTTAACAGTAATAATAAATGTTAATTAATTTTGTTTATGTTGGAATATTTTTAAAAAACTGCCTTAATTGTATTCATAAATAAGTAAACACAGTTTTTTAACACTAATAGGGTAAATTTTACTGTTAGTTAAACGTTGCATATTGAGCATTTAAAAATGTACAAATATCAGCAAATTTAATAAACAATTTATTATATTTAATATTTTACATCACTTAATTAAATCTTAACCTGACTGGTAAATTATTTTAGAGACAAATAAATCTAAACAAGTGTATTTGCATTTAAATATTTAATTTAATGCAACATATTTATTTTCTAAATTTTTGTAGCCGGTGGTAATTGATTTTTTATATGTTTATTGTTTAAAACTGTAATAATAATTTTTATTGTTAAATACTAATACAAAACTAGTTATCGACTTTGTTATTTATTGTCGTACACATAATCATTTGAGTGAATAATCTTTTAAACCAAGTTCAATAAATTATTTATAAAATATGTATATGTAAATGCATGTTTATTATTTTATTGTACATGAGTGTAAATATAAATGTAGATAATATATAATATACATACAACAAAGCGGTATTTTAACAAATATTACGATTGTGACGATGTTAAACAAAATATTGATTTTAAAGATTTTTAACCAACAGATATAAAATTATACGTTTATTTGAAAACAGAAAAAATAGTTATTTAACTGTTATTGAACAGTTATGCGTATAATAATTGTCAATTGTTGGTTTTTAAACTAAATTTACTTACATTGCTATACAGATAAGAACGTATTTCTTTAAGAACAAACACTTATTTTAACAGTTGCAAGTTATACGTGTTAACGTTTTTGTATTGTTAACAGTATTTTATAATAAATTAATTTAGAAACAAACGTTATAGTAATAATTACCAAGTAATATGTATATTTATGTAAGTTTTAACTTATTTAATTAAGTATTTTATATGTTTAATGGAATAATATAATGTAAATACATGTTTGAAAAACAATTATATATATATATATATATATATATATATATATATATATATATATAATGTTGCATGTGCAAGTTTGATTGTACAAATATGTTAAATTTTACTTATGATAATGCCTATGTATTTTTACGCATATTATATTGAACATGATTTTTAAACATACGGTGATTTTAAGTTGTTATTTATCCTATGTAATTTAATCTTATTTTATTTATTTATTTTAATGTGTGAACCTAATGTTTAAAACTAATAATAATACTATTTATGCTTATTTTGTACATGAGTTTTGTGTGCTAAACGTTTCTTTTATTAAACTATCTAAAACAATAATTGTAAAAAACAACATAATTTATTTTATCCGTAATAATAAATGTTAATTCAATTTGTCTATGTTGGAATATTTTTTGAAAAACTAGTTTAGTTGTATTCATAAAAATGTAAACATAGTTTTTTTAAAATAATAGTGTAAGTTTTACTTTTAGTTAAAAATTGCACATTGAGCATTTAAAAAAGTCCAAATATTAGCAAATTTAATAAACAATTTATTGTATTCAATATTTTACATTACTCAATTACATATTATTATTATTATTATTATTATTTAGCTTTAATATCTCACTAGAGATACATTCAGCATAAAATAAATTTTTACCATGAATATAAAAAAAGTAGTAGTACAAATAATGGGATCGAAATAAAATAGAATGTCATATATTAATTAATATAACTATATTCTATATTGTATGCATGTGATTTTATTAAAATATTTAAAATGGTTGTACATAAAATGAGTCGTTATAAGGCACAACTAGTATTGTGAAAAATCCATGAAGTTTTATAAGATTATTCTCAACATATATATTCAACCATGATTTTTGGATTAATATCACACAGTTATTTATATGAATCATTATAAAGCACAACTAGTATTGTAAAATGTTTAAATTAGTTTAAAGGAATTTGATAGGCTTCTTAGTAGTTCAATTTTGTTTAATTCTGGATTGGTTAACACTCTGGATAAGTAGGGCAAACATAAATTTTTGTATTGATTAGTTTCGGCTTTTATGTGCAGGTATGTTTTTCTTGTTTATCCGAAAGCTTTAGAATTGTTATGAGCTGCATATAGCGGGTGATTGTTATTATTTTCAATCATTGATGTTAATTGTATACAGGATTAACATGTTTATTAACAATATCATTCAATAAGATAAAATATTTAATTCCTGCAGATTTTAATATCAATATATGCATCTTTTTTAAATAATGTAATCCTTTTTTAATAAACCAGAAAAAAGTATGGGTGAGCAATATAATATCAAAGGATAAAAGCATAATGTAATAAACAATTTAGTAATGTAATTGTTAACATTTAGTTTTCTTAATCTTTTTATATAGTAGCATAAGGATTTGGTTTTTTAAAAATATATGTTCTACATGATTACACTAGGTAAATATGCTATTTATGTGTACACCAAAATATTTAATTTTGTTACAAGTGCATATATTTGTTTGATTTAACTTGAATGTTCTGTAAAATTTTATTGTTTTTCTTAGACGCCTTGATGTAAATATAATAAACTTGCATTTTGATGGATTTAAATTGAGATCAAAGTTAGTAGACCATTTTTTAATTTTATTAATAAAATTTTTAAAATTGTTTAAATTATTGTTTGAAAAAATGTTTGTGCACAATAACATATCATCTGCAAATTTAAACAAAAGTGATGGTTTGGCACTAACAATGGATCTACGTACAGTGAAAATAAATACGGAGATAGTACTGCACCTTGTGGAACATTATTATTATTTTCTGTTAACTCTGATTTATTACGACCAATTTATGTATATTGTTTTTATGAGAAATAATTTTGTAGCCAGTTTAAACTGTGATTAGTCGTTTTAAGTAGCTCAAATCTTTTAAATAATTTTTCTTTTGATATGCTATTAAAAGCAGATTTGTAATCTAGAAACATGCAGTATATCGAACATTTTCCTTTGTCATGCGATTCAGTAATGTAATGAACAAGGCTGGCTACACAGGCTACAGTAAAATAATTATTTTTATATGCAAATTAATAATGATCAGTACTAATGTTTAATATAGGCTTGAGGTCGTTAAGTATTATTTTCTCAGTTAATATTAAAAACACTGAGGTGCAAACAATTGGACGATAGTGTTATGAATTTGTTGATAAGACAGAAACTTTTAAAATAAATGTAATTCGTGAGATACGCCAAGTATCAGTTATTTCACAATTCATAATAGACTTGCTTTTTATTGTAGATCAGATTGGAGCAATTGTTGGCATGCAGAGTTTTAATAAATTGCAACTTATTCTATCAGGTTCAAGTGATGTGCTTGTTTTACAACTGTTAATTATTTTTTGAATATTAAAGTTGATGATAAACGTTAAATAATTTTTAGTTAATTGATTAAATTCTAATATGTTTAAGTTGTTTAAAGTAAAGTAATGATTTAGTTTTTTAGCATCCATTTTACATTAATTTGCTTTTGATTTGTTAAAAATTTTGTTAATATATTTCTAAATAGATTGTGAATCACGATTTGATTAAAAATCATTATTAGCATAGTTATTAGGTTTGTTTATTTCCAGTCTAATTTACTTGTTTACATTTTTTAATTTAGTATATTTACTAGATTTAGATGCTAACTTTTTTTCTTATCTAAACCTTTAAAGATGTAATAAAAAAATATTATTGTTTGTAATTTCAACCTTAACTACTAGACAATGTTTGTTAATATAGGTGTTAATTAGGACAGTAAAAAATACAGTAGCATTATTTAGGCTAAGATTGTTAAAATTAATGTTATTATTGTTTAATAGTGCGCATTTAAGTAAAGCTACATTTGAATTTAATGTATCTTGCTCATGTACGAATCATTTAAGAATAGGCTTTAAATATTTTGAATGATAATGTTTTGAGTATATTTTTGGAAGTAGACATATTATTAAATAGTCAAATGTTAAAAAAGATGCGTGTTGTTTTACTAAAAAGTAATTGGGGGCATTTGTAAAAATAGAATTTAGTTGTTTTTGAAGTCTTGTAGAAACATTAACTAGATTAGTAAGGCCCATTAGTTTGAATATTTTAATATTCGCATGATTGAAATCACCAGCTAATATGATTAAAGTATTTTTATGAACATTGATAAGATAATCAACTAGTTGGTCGTAGAAATAATTAATTTCCACAGTGCTAGTAGAAGGTGCTATGTAAATATTTATAATGTCAATATTTTTGTAGTAAAACATGTATTTATTTCTGCAGTTAACGATTAAGCACTTAATTCTATTTTGCGTATAGTTAAATTTAAATTTAGGATTATTACAGTATTTTTATTAATGAATGTAATAAGGCCTCTCCCGCGTTTTTTAGTGCAATTTTTTTAATCAAGTCAAAATATAAAAAATCCATCAAGTTCTATAAGATTATTTTCAACATATATATTCAACTATGATTTTTGGATTAATATCACACAGCTATTCATATGTAATTTGTTTGTTATAAAAGATTGAAGATTAAAAATGTTTTCACGTATTGACTTACAGTTAAATGACAGTAGTAGCGCTAAAGACGTCTCATTAGGTAACTTTAGTTTCAAAAATTTTGGAAAACTACTATCATAAAATTTACGTTTATTTCGAACAATTATATGTTTTTCTGTGTTAGTAAAACTGATTAAAATTAAATTTTGACATTGTTGAAATTGGGATTTAAGGGACAAAAGCGTATTTTTGTAGAATTTAATAAAAAAATGGTAACAAATTTATTAATACAAAGAAAAATATAAAGATATTTTAAAAAAATATCAAAAAATTAACGGTTAAAAAGTATTAAATTCTGGTGTTATTGAAACGTAGCGCAGCAATTCAAGGGCCCGCTTACCTGACTAGTAAATCATTTTAAAAACAAATAAATCTAAACAAGTGTATTTGTATTTACATATTTAATTTAATGCAACATAATTATTTTTTTAAATTTTTGTAACAAGTGGTAATTAATTTTTTATGTGTTTCTTGTTTAAAACTGTAATTTACATTGTTAAATGCTATTATAAAAATGGTTATCGACTTTGTTATTTATTGTTGTACACATAATCATTTGTAGTGAATAATTTTTTATACCAAGTTTAATAAATTATTTATAATATATGTAAATGTAAATGCATGTTTATTATTTTATTGTACATGAGTGTAAATATAAATGTAGATAATATATAATATACATACAACAAAGCGGTATTTTGACAAATATTACGATTGTGACGATGTTAAACAAAATATTGATTTTAAAGATTTTCAACCAACAAATATAAAATTATACGTTTATTTGAAAACAGAAAAATGGTTATTTAAGTATTACTAAACAGTTATGCGTGTAATAATATCAACTGTTGGTTTTTAAACTAAATATACGTTTATTGTTTATACAGATAAAAACGTATTTCTTTAAAAACAAACACTTATTTTAACAGTTGCAAGTTGTACGTGTTAACGTTTTTGTATTGTTAACAGTTTTTTATAATTGTTATAGTAATAATTACTAAGTAATATGTACATATATGTAATTTTTAATTTATTTAATTAAGTATTTTATATGTTTAATGAAATAATATAATGTAAATACATTTTTGAAAAATAATTATATGTATGTATATTTACATGGGTTTGTAATTTTGGAAATTTGTAATAAATTGTGTGTAAACAAAAGCTATGAACATACAAATGTATATATATATATTTTTTAAATGTTTTATGTGCAATTTTAATTGTACAAATTTGTTAAATTTTACTTATAATAATGCGCATATTTTTTACGCATATTATATTAAACATAACTTTTAAACATACGGTGATTTTAATTTGTTTCTTAGTCTACGTAATTTAATCTTATTTTATTTATTTATTTTGATGTGTTACACTAATGTTTAAAACTGCTAATAGTACTATATATGCTTATTTTGTCCATAAGTCTTGTGTGCTAAACGCTTTTTTATTAAACTATCTAAGACAATAATTGTAAAAATTAACATATTTTATTTAACAGTAATAATAAATGTTAATTGATTTTGTTTTCGTTAAAATATTTTTAAAAAACTACTTTAATTGTATTTATGAAAATGTAAACACTGTTTTTTAACAGTATTAGTGTAAATTTCACTTTCAGTTAAAAGTTGCACATTGAGCATTTAAAAATGTACAAATATTAGCAAATTTAATAGACAGTTTATTGTATTCAATGTTTTACATTACTAAATTACATCTTTACCTGACTGGTAAATTATTTTAGATGCAAATAAAAATTTTATTAAACGGATACAAATTTATACATTCATTTATAGACAGAAATAATGTTTATTTATTTATTTGTAAACACGACTTTTATTGATAAGTTTATTTTAATTCGTTTTTTAGGTTTAACTATTTATCACTATTTTTCTTATGTGTTTATTTATTTTTAGGGTAATGTTACATCGGTCTAATTGTATTGTATTTTTAAAATTATACCTGTTATCTTGTGTGCTCAAATTTTGTGTACTATAGAATCTAGGCAAAACACCGTAAACAAATAAATAATAATTTTTAATAACATTATTACTTTTAATTAATGACAGTACTTATGTTTAAGGTTGCCGTATATTAGATATTATATAAATATAAATATATTTTAAAAAAATAAATTAAATGTAAATAACTAAACTATAATAATTTGTATAAATGAAAAAAATATATTTATTTATCTTTATAATTTAAATTGTTCACTGGTAAAAGATGTTTCTTTTAAAACATTTAGAGTATAAAACATAAAATAAAGTAAAAATGTACAACTATATATTGTTTTTGTTTCTGCAAAAGTTTTAACAATTTTACGAAATTGTAAACAAAAAACAAACATATATTTATTACTATAATAAACTAATGCTTAAATACGTTTATAAATCTAAAAATATAATTTACATTTATAACAGCATGTATGTTTAAAGTTACTGTGTATTACTTAATATATATATATATATATAATAAGGAATATAAAAAAATTAGATAAGTAAAATATATTAATTTGTCAAAATAAAATAAATATAATTACTTAAGTTTACAATTTTAATATTTATAAAAATGTTAAAAATTTTTAAAGTACTTAATGTTTAATTTGGTTTAAAATAACTTGTAAATATGTAACATGTTAATACGTAGTTTATTTTGTTATATACATTGGAAAAAATATTGTTTCTAATATTTATTAATAAAATATATATGTATATATATGTTAAAATAACTCAATTACTTTTAATTAATATCAAATTAAATTAATAACTAGTACATTTTCTGTTGTAAATAGCACAAACGCGTATGTTTGAACGTTGATTTGTAAAATCAATTTAAAAATGTTTTATTTTGTATATAAAAATTATTATTAAAAAAAAAATTAATTTTGTTTACATATGTATTTATTAAATAACCAAAATTATCTTAAGTAGCTTACCTACGTCTTAACCTAACTGCTAAATCATTTTAAAAGCACATAAATTTACACAATTGTATTTATATTTAAATATTTAATTTATTGCAAAACAATTATATTTTAAAATTGTTATGGCCAGTAGCGATAACTTTTTTATATGTTTATTGTTTGAAACTGCGAAAATACTTTATATTGTTAAATGCTATTACAAAACTAATATTCCATTTTGTTATTTATTATCGTACATATAATCTTATGTAGTAAATAATTATTTAAACCAAAATTAACAAATTTATTAATAAATTATTTATATGTAAATGTATGTTTATTATTTTATTGTACATGAGTGTAAATATAAATGTAGATAATATATAATAAAGCGATATTTTGACAAATATTACGATGGTAACAATGTTAAACGGAATAATTTTGTTAATGATAATTATCCAGCACATACAAAACTATACTTTTATTTATAAACAGAAAAAATGTTTATTTTATTATTACTGAACGTTTATGTTTACATGGATTGTCAAGTTTTGGTTTTAAAGATAAATGTTTGTACATTGTTTATACAAATTTAAACGTAATTCTTTATATACCAATACTTTTTCAACAGCTCCAAGTTGTACGTTTTAACGTTTTTGTGTTGTAAACAGTTTTCTATAATAACTTAATTTACAAACAAAAAGTATAGTTATAATAACCAAGTAATATATATATATATAAATATGTTTTTTATTTATATGATTAAATATTTTATATGTTTAATACAATATAATAATGTAAATAAATATTTAAAAATTAATTATATATATATATATATATATATATATATATATATATGTATATACATGTTTATAATTTGGGAAAACTGTATTTAATTTGGGAAAACTGTATTTAATTGTGTGTAAACAAAAGCAATATATATATATATATATATATATATATATATATATATATATATATATATTCCTTTTCAAAATGTTTTATGCGCAAGTTTAATTGTGCAAATATGTTGAAGTTTAACTGTAATAATGCGCATATTTTTTACGCCTTTTATATAGAACATAACTTTTGAACGTACGATGATTTTAAGTTGTATTTTAGCCTATGTAATTTAATTTTATTTTGTTTATTTATTTTAATTTGTTAAACTAGTGTTGAAAACTGCAACTTTTATTGTATATGTTTACACTGTATATATATACGTATATGTTTTATGCGCTAAAAGCATCTTTTGTTAAATTATCTAAGCTAATGACCACAAAAAAATTAATATATATATTTTAAGTGTAATAATAAATGTTCATTAATTTTGTGTATGATGGAATATTTAAAAAAAATCAGTTTAGTTATATTAATAAAAATGTAAAGACATTTTTTTAATAATAATAATGTAAATTTTACTTTTAGTTAACAATTGCATATTAAACATTTAAAAAACTACAAATATGAGGAAATTTCAAAAACAATTTATTGTATTAAATATTTTACATCACTCAATTACATTTTAACCTGACTGGTAAATTATTTTAGAAGCAAATAAATCTTAGCAAGTGTATTTGTATTTAAATATTTAATTTATTGCAAGATAATTACTTTTTTTAATTTTTGTAGCCAGTGGTAATTGATTTTTAATATGTTTATTGTTTGAAACTGTAATAATATAATATTGTTAAATGCTGTTACAAAACTAGTTACCGACTTTGTTATTTATTATCGTACACATACTTTTTTGTTGTGAATAATCTTCTAAGACAAAACTTAATAAATTATTTATAAATTATTTATGTCAATGTATGTTTATTATTTTATTGTACATGAGTGTAAATATAAATGCAGATAATATATAATATACATACAGCAAAGCAATATTTTGACAAATATTGCGATGGTAACAATGTTAAACAGAATAAATTTTTTGATGATATTTATTCAGCAAATACTAAAATATACTTTTATTTTTAAAAAATATATATAAATATAACATTACCAATGGTATTTTTTTAAATTGATTGTTAACGATTATGGTATTGTTCTTATTACACATGTTCAGTTATTTACACACAAATATACTGTATTACAGTAATAAATTAAGTAATAAATCTAAAAAAAATAATTATATATGTATATAGATGGTATAAACTATATTTAATTATATTTACGTAATATACATGTTTCTATTGTTTACATAAAAATTAATATTATTAAAACTTATTAATTTTAAAACAAAAATGTTTCACCCAAAAATAAATATATATTATATACATTTTTGTTTAATAATTTTTAAAAAAATAATTAACCTCAAACAGATCTGTAGCAAATTACTAAATTAGAATTTTGCAAACAATATTAATTTATTTAGTAAGATACTAAAAATAATGCAAAATATGACTAATCTTTTTAGTGACTTTAATTCTATATTTGATTAACCGATTCTAAAAATTGTTATTTAAAATATTTTATTTGTTGTTTATTGTTAATGGTAAAAATATTAATTACAATAACAAAATTTAAAAAAAAACACTATACATAAAACCAAAAACAACACAATTAATCTTAGAATTAAAATTAATTAATATTGTTAATCTTTTTTATCTAGTACATAACATTATTACAATTGAACAAAAAAATACTTTGTTAAATTCTACGTTTATCGGTTAGAAAAATAGCAAAATAGTGTTTGGAATAAAAACTTAGTATTTGCAAAAGTTAGGCTAGTTAACTACAAAAAAAATAATTACAAACGTTTTAGTAAATTAAACAAGCATTCTGACAAAATATTTAAACACATAAAATTACTGCTTTCTAGATGTGT
The DNA here is from genome assembly GCA_025895645.1 of Cardicola forsteri. Classification (NCBI taxonomy): domain Eukaryota; kingdom Metazoa; phylum Platyhelminthes; class Trematoda; order Strigeidida; family Aporocotylidae; genus Cardicola; species Cardicola forsteri. The sequence continues at coordinate 55,656 of JAKXYG010000930.1, read as the reverse complement.
TTTAATCGTAAAGTTTTGTTGATGACATTAATATTATTATAAAAACTAAAACAGGTTTTTAATTATATATATATATATATAATGCTAAAAATTGTGTAATAAAATTAATATGTAGAATATTATAATATTATACGTATGCGTAAAAATAATTATTTAAATTGTATTTTAAATGTCATTATAAAATTATTTATAAAACATCGGGTAGTGTGTTATTCAATTATTTGCAATTATTATATAACATTTTTAAGTATAAAAACATATATACACATGATAATTTTAGATTTTGTAACTATATATATGTTTTACAATTTCTAAAACCTTTTTATGCTATATGTATATATATATTTATATATATATATATATATATATATATATATATATATATATATATATATATATATATATATATATATATATATATATATATATATATATAAATACAATTTGTGAACCATTGAGCTGCGAAAATGGAAGCACTGTAATACTTTGTAGCATCTTGCTCTAGTTACTTATCTTAGACATATGTAACTGTTACTAATACATACCTTAGATAATGCTTTAGCTTTACACATCAAGTAACATTGTTCACAAAAATAATTTCTAATTATACTATATAACAACATCCATTCTTGCGATAAATCATAATACCACCATTTGCTAATACTTAAATCAAAACAACACAATTCGTTAAAAAATTAATATTATTGACTAAAATACATCAATATATAAAATAAATGTTACAGACTTATTATTTCAGTATTTCAAACTTGAGCCTCGGTGTTTAATAACTTCTTGTAGCCTTTTTGGATACAAGTCGACCAGGGTATTAATATAATCCTTTGTAATACGATTGTGTATAACAAAATCAATTTTTTCCACTAGCGACATGTTATTATCCAAACGGTTAACCTCACGTTTGAGAACACTAAAAAATTTTTAATAACATTCAAATCTGGACTGTAGGGAGGCAACTAAACGAAGGTCAACTTTTTACTTGCTATACCTTTTGCAGTCTAAATACACAAATAATATAGTAAATTAAAAATTATGCTGAAAAAAACACATTACCTCTTTTGAAGTATGAATTGGTGCGTTATCTTGATAATTGTTAAATGTCCTGAAGCATTTTGTTGCAATTCGTTATTAAAGAATTTTCTTAAAACTTTTAATAAATTCTCTGCTATTAAGGTTATTACTTGTACAAATCATTTTGGTGTTTGATTGTACTTTAAAGCAAAAATATCCTTTAACGCAGGATAGATGTGCCACTTTACGAGCAATGCAGGTGTCATCAATGGGAAAATTTTCACCATAAATCACTCTTGAATTTTCCGTTCATGGTTCATAAGTGATAGCACACTCGTTTGTGAAATACAACGATCTCTCCAAAAACACAATGGTTTACCATTGTACTTTTTAGCATATTCTACTCGTTTTGATCTATTTATACAACTTAAAGGAGGTTTCCTAATTGCTTTCTTTAACAATAATTTCGCTAATTTTTATGCGATTTCTTATAATTGAATAAGAGAAATTTTCTAAATATCGTCTATTTATTTTCCTTATGTTCATTGTTCGGTGTCTTTTCAGTTGAGCGAATAATAAAATGGTTATCTTGCGCACTTGTCGATGGTTTCTTTTCCACCTGCATGCGTTTTGGGACAAGTTTTACTGTTTATCACTCTGTAGATAGTAGATAAGTGTATTCCAAATGCTTTAGCAATTACTTTAGGTTTTAAATCATCTTAATATAGACTTTGAATTTCTTTGTACTGATCAGCCCTTAAAAATAAACTTTAATTTATTTTACGCATTATAAAACTGATAACGGATGATAAGGAAACTAAATTTTGAAAACCGAAAGGTGGCAGACTATTAACTTTATACATGTAATTGTACATTTTATTAGGAAAATAATCATGCGGAAAAAAATTGTTCTAAAATTATTTACACTAAAATTTTAATAAAATGGAGTAATAATTGGTCAATCAAATGTTGGTACAAATTTCTTTGTTTACATGTAGGCACGTACTTTTAACATAATAATATTTTTTGTAAAAAAAACGTATGGAATAAAATTTATTTTTTTATTATTTAATTTTATAAATTTATTAAAAATTAAAACAATTTAAATTTTTTCATTTCGAAGTCATTTACGTTTGAATCTTGCAGGCAGTTATTGTTTTTATTATAGTAAATTTAAAAAAAAAAATTTCTTTTCAAAACAATTTTTTTAAATGTACATTTTTTTTATTATTTTAAAAATACTGAATAATGTATTTAAAAGACAAAAATAAAATTTTTTATATGAATTCTTGACTGAATAGCTACTATTGTATATATATATATATATATATATATATATATATATATATATATATATATATATATATATATATATAGTAACATAAATGAATTCAATGTTGACCTACTATAATGTTGAAATATATATAGCACTTGTTACTTATCTTAGACATAGCTAACGCTCGTTAATAAATACCTTAGATAAAAACTTTACTAATGTATATACATTTAATATTATTCGTAAACAATTCTTAAAATAATACACAATAATATTCGTTTTTGCAATAAAACACAATACCACTATTATGAAAACTTAAAAACAAACACAGATAATTGGTTTAAAAAAATAGTTTTATCTACCAAAGTACATAAATATACAAAATAAAAATAACCATTTTAATAATGTCTAAAAATTAAGTAATCTCCACGCTTTTGTTCAACCTCTGCCAGCCGCTTGGGGTTGACATTTATCAATGTACCTATATAGTCTTTAAAAATGCAATTTTTTACAACATTCGTAATTTTTGTTTCTACTGGTACGTCAGTTTACATGCGGTTCACCTCACGTTTTAAAATATTAAAAAAATTTTAAATTACATTAAGTTCTGGATTGTATGGAGGAAGTTGAATAAAAGTAAGTTTTTTACTTTTTAAAGCTTTTGTGGTTTAAATAAAGAAAACGTATAGTAAATTGTAAGTTATGTTAAAATACACATGACCACTTTTGAAGTATGCACAAGAACATCGTTCTGTAGCATTTTTTAATCTTCTTATATAGTAGCATAAGGATTTGGTTTTTAAAAAAATATGCTTGACATGATCACACCAGGTAAGTATGCTATTTATGTGTACACCAAGATATTTAATTTTGTTACAGGTGCATATATTTGTTTGATTTAACTTGAATGTTCTGTTTAATTTCATTGTTTCTCTTGGACGCTTTGTTGTAAATTTAATAAACTTGCTAATAAAATAATGTTTTGGAGTAAACCATTTGGGTAAAAATATAAAACATTTACATCCATTAACTAAAAAACTCATTCTTGACAAGTGATGTGTTTGTTTTGGTATTAAGTAAAATAAACTTATTAAATAAAAAATTATGTACTTTACCTAAAATAGTAAAAAATATGTTTTACTAACAGAAAAACATTTTTATAGTACAATGCAACTCAGTTACACCGGGTTTACTAATGTTTTTTAGGACAATGTTGTATGTTATACATCCACAAATGTACTGTTATATATATTTAGGTTTACTTTATTTGTTATTAAAAATGTGGAGCGTCACATTAATAAACATACTAAAATTGCAGTTTTGTGCAATCGCATTTATTTTGTTCTTTAATATAAAATAAAACAATAATATATTAAAAATATTATTGACAGCATTGTAAACCACTTGATCAAATAATTAAAAAGAAAGGCGACTACACTATGTTCTCATTAATTTGTAAACATTTTGTTTTTTATTATTTAGTTAAATAATTTATAACTGAAAATATTCCATGTGCTATGTACTTTTATATCTGACATTATATCTGACGTTTCTAATAATGGTGATATTCCTGACTGTTTGTCCTTCACGTGGTGCATCCTGGACTAAGTGCTTCTAAGCATTTAGACTAATAACAACAGGGTCTGAGTGCACAGCGGTATAACTGGGCTTCCGCTAAAGCGGGTGAGTGCGAACATACAGCCAGAATACTTTAAAGGTATATAAAGGTATACGTATACCATATGTAGCTTTTGGGCTAAAGAAGATAACCCTGACAAAAAATTAGACGGCCTCGTCAATTTTTGCAAACAATGGCGACGTCACAAGGATGCCGTCTACCAGCAAAGAAACTTTGTTATTTTTTCACGTTTGTCTACGCATGTCAAGCTATTAAAATCGATTGTTCTACATGTTGTATAAATATGGGAAATAATAAAGAGATGACCACGTCACCAACCAAAATAAAAAAATAAAATTTTATATATTTATTTAAACTAAGTACTTTTTTGGGTTATGTAATTGTTACAAATGTTTAAGTTTAATAACTATGTTTTTAACTGTAATTAGTTTAGAAGTTGTATATATATATATATATATATATATATATATAATATTAATGGTAAAAATGTATTTTTACGCTAAATGTAACTATAGTAAAATATTAAAGCTTAATAATAATAATAATAAATTGTATATCACTTGTTTACAAAAAATACACAAGTGTTTTAAAAAAAATTGCTATAACATTAAAAAATATAAAGATTATATTAAATTACATAAAAATATACATGTTAGCATTATTTAGAAATAGGTGAACAATATTTTTTTTATTAATAACAAAATATATTTAAAAACCAATTTAACTATATTAAATTAAAAATAATCAATTACTAAATATTTATTAAATCTTTTGTTTTACACCTGTAGTAGTTAGTATAAATGGCTGAATATAGTACAAACAATTAATGTAATTTAAATTTATACAAATTAAGCATTATAAATGCAACAACAAAAAAGTGTTTTAATATATTTTAATAATTGTGAAAAGTGCAGAATATGCGCAATAAAAAACATTATTAAATAGATCATATTTATAATATTTTTTAAATATAAATATAATGTACTTTATCAACCGGTAATATTGATATTATAAAATTGTACAGAAGTAAACTTATTATAATTTGGTTTTATGTTTATTTGTATTGTTTAAAATTTAAGTAGCACTTTTTTAATAAACAATTTAACTGATAATAATTTAATTAACATTATTTAGTTGTTTTTAATTAAATATACAAATAAAACGTATAATAAAAATATTGCTTTTAAGTAGTGATGTTATATAAACAATTTAATGTAGTTCAAGTAATTAAAGTAATTTAAATTAATAAGAAATAAACATAATAAATGCAAAAACAAAAAATATGTTTTAAAATATTTTAATTATTGTAAAAATGTAAAATATTCGAACTAAACAAAAACGCTTTTGTAAATAAAACCTAAATTAGTTAAAAATTACAAAAAACGTAAATTATTCATTTAAAAAATGTACAAATGCGTTTATTTGTAATATTATAAAAATATTAAATTAAAACTACATTATTAAGTTTTATGTTTTTGTTAAATCTGTTTTATGTAGTTACTACTATTTAGTAATTATTTGAATACAAACATTTTATATCATATGTGTATAAGCATTACACGTTTAGCACAATATTTTTAAATAAACTAAATACTATTTAATAATTGTATTAATGACAAAATAATTTATATGTTAATATATTATAATATTTTGTTTTTTAATAACTTTAAATGTCACATTTGTATTATTACATAAGTTTATTTAATGAAATGTTTGTATTACTTTTAAATTAAAAACAATAGATATTTGTTTATGTACCAATTTTTTTTTAAAAAAACCGTAAACATTTAAACATTATTTTTAATTTATCATAAATAATGTTTGTTAAATAGTGTAAATTGCACGTAATCACGTAAATATAATATAATTAACTGTTGTAATTATTTAATAAATGTATTAATATAAATTTTACTTCTTATTATATGTTATAAATGTAATATGCAAATAATTAAAACACATGTAGTTACTACACGTAAGATTAATTATAAATATTATTATTATTATTATTATTATTGATATTAAAATTTAATATTTTAATAGAGATACATTTAGCAAAAAATAAATGTCTACCATCAAATAATGAGATCAAAATGAAATAATATCTTATATGCTAATAAATATAAATATAGTTAATAAAATATAAATGTGATTTTTACAGCAATATTTAAAATTACAATACATTGAATAAATTATTATAAAACACATTTATTACATTATATTTTTATTATTTTGATTGTACATAATTAAATTTAGTTTTTACAAAACATTTAATTTTTAAAAAATGTTAATTTACAGATGATTAAAAGTAATATTATTGAACTCAATGTAACGCATAAATTATTTAAATACACATTTACGTAGTACTACAATATATTTGGGTACATAATATATTACTATATTTACATTAACATATTAAGCATAAATATAATGTGTCAATATTTTGATCTACCTATAACGTTTCATTTGTACATATTATTCTACAATTTATAACATGTTGAAATATTTTTACTTGTATTTGTAAACAAAATTTAGTAACACGTATAGTTGCTATAGTACATATGTTTGTTTTTGAATTAAAAAATAATTATATATTATATTAATAACATTTAATTATAGCTTAATAAACACGTATATTGTTAACATCTTAAATATATAATTTAAAAAAATAGTAAAAAATATAAAATCTCTTGTTGATTGCCATACATTAACGTGTTATTAATGTAAACTAATAAGTACAATTTTTATACAACTTTTTATACAAAAATTAATTAAGAATATGATTAAACATGTAAAAAATATATAAATAATAAACACTCATTAGTATTCATATTTACTAATAAAAAATAAAGTCTTATAGTAAACCGTATTATTAACAAAAACACAATGCATACATTATTTTTATAAATAATAAATTTACATTTAAAAATGTTATTCTAGCACTAATAACAAATTATTACATAATTTTACATATAACCATATAATATAAGTAAAATCATTTAAAACATTTTTTTCAATATCCTAACACTTTTTGTTTTTATTTATATTATTACAAAACATTTATTGTTGTAAGAAGTTTTTTATGCAATTTGGAGATAAATTTAACTAATATTAATAATAATAATAATAATAATAATAATAATAATACTAATTGTATTCTAAGAGTTAAAAAAAATATTTATTTGTGTAAAACATATAATAAGACAAATATTTACAAAACATACATTTAAACTAAAAAATAGCACAATTTAGCAATAGCTATGCAATAATACACTGTTATAAACTATTTTGTAATAGGAAGGCGTTTATAAAACTACTGCATTTAACAATTAAAATTTTTTTTTTATAATTTACTTGAAACATGTAATTTTATAAAAATGCATTTGTTATTAATTACGTTTATTTTGTTCAAGTTAAATACATAAGAAAATGATTTATGTATAAATATATCATGTCCGTTTAGGCAATAATTGTTTAAATAACAATTATAAATGTATGCATTATTAACAACTATACGGTAGACATTATCTATTAATTGTTCAACAATAATAATTTTTTTAATACAATATTTGTGTTTATAATAAAAAATCTGTTTATTAAATAATGTAATTCATACGCATATTTGTCAATTAAAACTACTTAATTCAGTTTACATTTTGTAAGGTATTTCAAACATTAACGAGAAAAAATGTACATATAACGTTTAATTTGTTTAACCATTTAAGGTTTAAGTACAATCGTTAATGTACTATAAAAGTATAAACAAAATACCTTGCATGGCAAATGTTTACAATTAAATTTTACATTTAAAAATAAATAATTGTATTCACATGTAACTTTGTTATAACAAAATACAATAAATGTTGACAAATTATGTTTAAATAAAATTATTTATTTATTGTTTTATAGTAAAAAATGTTATATTTAATTTCATAAAATATATTTTTCTAAATAATGTAAACCTTGTAAATATTGTTTGTACTTAATTTAATAATAACAATATTTATTTTATTTTACGTTTAAGAAAAACAGTAGTGTAAATATTAAAACTGTAGTTAAGAAACGCATAATGTTTTTTTTATAATTTACATAAGCGAGCAACCCATTTACACGTTTAAATGAAAATACATTATTTAAATTATTTTAAAATAACAAAAATATATTATACGTTTATTGTAAAAATAAATATTAAATAATAACTTTAATATAAAATAATTACTGTCTGCAATATTCAAATTGAATTTATTTAAAAATAAAACTTAAATTAGATAATATGTAATAAATTTATAAAATTAATTTTTTTTTAAATATTATATTTATAATATTTTTTAAAAATAAAATGCGTGTCTTATTTAAATAAAATGGCAACAAGGATTAATAAATGTAGAAAAATGTGTAAACTGTGTTAAAAGTGTGTGGTAAAATTTTTTTAATTTTACATAAATAATATCGAAATAGTGTACATGGTATTAGTAAAACAAATGTATTATTTCAAAATTAATTAATTAATACAATTTTAAAAAATAAACACTTTACAATTAAGAAAAATTAAAATTTAGATTATTTTATGTTGTATTCAGCTGCACACAAAGTTTCAGGCAAATGGAGTTTACGAAAAATTATAAAATTAATTTTGAATAATTGTAAATAAAAAAAATTGCCAATATTTAAGAACTTATTCATAAATTTGTACGTATTATTCTAAATTCAGTTATAGTAAAGATTTTGTTACAAAACACTTTTTATCAAAATACATTGTCTCTGTTAATTATATATGTAGATAATGCGCTAAAATGTTTAAAACATGTTTGAATTAATACTTCAATGTACTTGCACAAATTGATATAGATATTGGAATTTACAATTTGATATGTAGATAAAACTTATTTAGATTGCAAATATATATATTTGTAGATAAAATATGTACATCCCATATTGATCTTTAATCAGTTTTATGTATAGTTATGTAAATATTAGGTTAACAGGTTGTAAAATTATACATTTCCTTATACAGAATATTGTTTATGATATAAACATTTACGTTTTCAACAATTGTATTGGTCTCTTAATAAACTAAAATTAAAATGGTTAGCAAACGTTATAAAAAACAGTAAATATTTTTTTTAATTAGCAACATTATAAAGCTCGTACCTTTTTTATAACATTATTATTATTATTATTATTATTATTATTATTATTAAGCTTTAATATCTTACTAGAGATACATTCAGCATAAAATACATTTTTACCATTAATATAAAAAAAAGTAGAAATACAAATAATGGGATCAAAATGAAATAGAATGTAATGTGTTAATAAATATAAATACAGTCTATATAGTATGCATGTGATTTTTTTAAAATATATTCAAAATTGCTGTACATAAAAGCAGTCATTATAAGGCACAACGTGTACTGTGAGATGTCCAAATTAGTTTAAATAAATGCGTAGGTAGAACAATTTCTACTTTGATAGGTTTTTTAGTAGTTTAATTTTGTTTGATTCTGGATTAGTTAATAATCAGGATAAGTAGGGCAGATATACATTTTTGTATTGATTAGTTTTGGCTTTTATGTGCAGGTAAGTTCTTCTTGTTTTTCCAGAAGCTTTAAAATTGTAAAAGCTGCATGTAGCGGGTGATTGTTATTATTTTCAATCCTTGATGCTAATTGTATGCAAGATTTAAAATGTTTATCAACAATATTATTCAATAAGATAACATATTTGATTCCTGAAGATGTTGATACCAATGATATGCATCTTTTTAAAATAATGTAATCTTGTTTTAATAAACCAGAAAAAAATATGGGTGAGCAATGTAATATCAAAAAATAAAAGCATGATGTAATGAACAATTTGATAATATAATTGTTAACATTTAGTTTTTTAAATCTTATTATATAGTAACATAAGGATTTGGTTTTAAAAAAAATATGCTTTACATAATCACACCAGGTAAGTATGCTATTTATGTGTACACCAAAATATTTGATTTTGTTACAAGTGCATATATTTGTTTGATTTAACTTCAATGTTCTGTTTAATTCCATTGTTTCTTTTGGACGCTTTGTTGTAAATTTAGTAAACTTGCATTTTAATGGATTTAAATAGAGATCAAAGTTAGTAGACCGTTTTTCAATTTTATTAATAAAATTGTTTATATTGTTTTGATTATTGTTAAAAAAAACCTTTGTGCACAATACCATATCATCAGCAAATTTAAACAAAATGATGGCTTCGGCACTATCAATGGATTTACGCACAGTAAAAATAAAAACGGGGATAGTACTGCACCTTGTGGAACGCCATTATTATTTTCTGTTGACTCTGATGTATTACAACAAATGTGTGCATATTGTTTTCTTGATGAGAAATAATTTTGTAGCCAGTTTAAAATGTGGTTGAGCGTATCAAGTAGCTCAAGACGTTTAATTAATGTTTCTCTTGATATGCTATTGAAAACAGATTTAAACAAGGCTACACAGTAGAATAATTATTTTTATATGCAAATTGATAATGATCATTATTAATGTTTAATATAGGCTTGAGGTCGTTAAGTATTATTTGCTTAGTTAATTTTAAATACACTGAGGTGCAAGCAATTGAACGATAATGTTCTGAATTTGTTGGGAGAGAAATTTTTGGAATAGGTGTGATTCGTGAGATACGCCAAGTATTATATACTTCACAATTTATAATATACTTGTTTATTATTGTAGAAAAGGATGGAACAATTGCTGGCATGCAGAGCTTTAATAAATAACAACGTATTCTGTTACGTCTAAGTAATGTGCTTTTTTTACAACTGTTAATTAATTTTTGAATATTAAAATTAATGATAGATGTTGAATAATGTTTATTTAATTGATTAAATTCTGATATATTTGAATTGTTTTAAGGTAAAATAATCATTTAGTTATTTTGCATTTATCTTACATTGATTTGCTTTTGATTTGTTAAATATCTTGTTAATATTTTTCCAAATAGATTGTGAATTACGGTTTGATTAAAAATAATTATTAGCATAGTTATAGAATTTGTTTATTTCTAATTTAATTTGCTTGTTTAAGTTTTTTAATTTAGTATATTGACTAAATTTATATGCTATCATTTTTTTTCGTTTAAGTCTTTTAAGATTTAATAAAGAAATATTTTTGTTTGTAATCTCAACATTAACTACTGGACAATATTTGTTAATCAAGGTGTTAATAAAGTTAATAAAAATTACATTAGCATTATTTAGGTTAATAATGTTAAAAGTAATGTTATTAATGTTTAGTAGTGCACATTTAAGTAATGCTACATTTAATTTTGATGTATCTCGCACATGTATAAATGATTTAAAAATAGGCTTTAAATATTTTAAATGATAATGCTTTAAGTATATTTAAAAAAATAGACAAATTATTAAATAGTCAAATGTTAAAAGAAGTGCATGTTGTTGTACTAAAAATAATCGGGAGCATTAGTAAAAATATAATCTAGTTGTTTTTGAAGTATTGTAGAAAAATTAACTACATTAGTAAAACTCATTAGTTTAAATATGTTAGTATTCGCATGATTAAAATCACCAGCTAATATCATTAAAGTATTTTTATTAACACTGATAAGATAATTAACTAATTGGTCGTAGAAATAATTAATTTTCACAGTGCTAGTAGAAGGTGCTATGTATATATTTATAATGTCAATATTTTTGTAGTAAGACATGTAATTATTTTGCAGTTGACAATTAAGCACTTACTTCTATTTTCCGAATATTTAAATTTAGATTTAGGATTATTACAGTATTTTTTATTAATATATGTAATAAGGCCTCCCCACGTTTCTTAGTGCAATGTTTTTGATGAAGTCAAAATATAAAAAATCCATCTAGTTTTATAAGATTATTCTCAACATATATATTCAACCATGATTCTTGGATTAATATCACACAGTTATTCATATGTAATTTGTTTGTCATGAGAGATCGTAGATCAAAAATTTTATCAAGTATTGACCTGCAGTTAAATGACAGTAGTAACTGTAGGAACATCTTATTAGGTAACTTTAATTTCAAAGCTTTTTGAAAACCACTATAATAAAATGTACGTTTATTTTAAACAATTGTATGTTTTTGTGTGTTAGAAAAACTGTTTGAACTTAAATTTGGACATTGTTAAAATTGAGATTTTAGGGATAAAAAAGTATTTCTGTTGAATTTTATTTTAATTGATTCCATTTAATAAAAAAGCGATAAAAAATTAATTTATACAAAGAAAAATATAAGATATTTAAAACAATATTAAAAAATTAACGGTAAAAAAGTATTTAATTCCGGTGTTATAGAAACGTAGCGCAGCCATTCGAGGGCCCGCCGCAACAAATAAAATAATAATTATGTTTTTTAATTAATTACATTGTGTGTTTACGGGTTGTAAGTTTTGATTACAATTGTATTAATAAGTAGTTTTGTTTTATTGTAAAAATAGAAATAACTACACACTACAATAAAAAAATTTTTTAAAGCATTATTTTAACTATATAGTGTTATGCCTTAGTGTTGTGCAGATTAGCGTTTAAATGAATAACTGTTTTTTAAATACTTTGACTTACTAATCCACTAATATAATGATTTAAAATAAGAATAAAGCACTAGGTTGACATCATAATTAAATATCTACTTACTCGTTGTTAAACAATTAAACTTAATTGTGTTGTCCGATAATTTACTTATTGATTGTAATTTTATTTTGACCTAACATATACTATTTTAGGTTAATTATGTCAAGTACTAATAAACAAAATAAAATGTTAATAAGTATTCTAGGTCTACCGTTTTTGCACGCAAACCAACAAACATTGTACATGTAATAATTAAAAAGGTTAAACATTTTAATTAATATATGCTTTAAAAAATAATAAATGTGCACACAAATGTACTAAACAAATAATTTTTATAACTTTATATTTTTATTTTTATTTAATGTATTTTAGCAACAAGTATGTTTGGTGTTTTATAATAATATAAAAGTTAACGTATTTAGTTTCAGTTTTATTTTTATTTATGTTACTAAAATATTGTAATAACATTTTTTCTGCTTATGTACGACCTAACTAAAAATAATTAAAATGTACAAATTACTTTATTTATAATTGCATTTAAGTTTACGTTAACAATTATAATGCACAATGTAAATATATTTTTTTTAATAATGTGATAAACTATTACTTTTAAATAATTTGCATTTATAATATTCAAGATAAACGTTTAAATTTTAATTGCAAATTTTTAATTTGCAGCAATAAATATCATATATTTGATCACGTGTAAATACAACACCAATAATTATTTTTAAATAAATATTTTACAAATGCAATGTTTTAAAATACGTAATTTATTTTCACTTAATGTTGTATTGTTTTTTTTTAAATAACATATTATTTTACATACTACTGTAAAATATTATTATAAACCATAAAAATAACGACAAATTCAGAATACTATCGCCCAATTGCTTCCAACTCAGTGTATTTAAAATTAACTAAAAAAATAATACTTAACAACCTCAAGCCAATATTTAACATCAGTAACAATTATTAACAATTTGCATATAAAAATAATTATTCTACTGTAGATTGTGTACCCAGACTTGTTTATTACATTACTGAATCGCGTGACAAAAAATTTTCAATATATTGCATGTTTCTAGATTACAAATTTGCTTTCAATAGCATATCAAGAAAAAAATTATTTAAATGTTTTAAGCTACTTGAAACGCTTAACCACATTTTAAAATAACTACAAAATTATTACTCAAAATGAAAACAATTTACACAAATTTGTCGTAATAAATCAAAGTTAACAGAACATAATAATGGAGTTCCACAAAGTGCCGTACTATTATTTTTTTAAATTTTTACTGTACGTATATTGATTGCTAGTGTCAAAGCCATTACTTTTGTTTTAATTTGCAAATAATATGACTTTGTGCACAAAGATTTCTTTAAACAATGTTTTAAACAATTTTAAAAATTTTATTAATAAAATTGAAAAATGGTCTAATAATTTTGATCTCAATTTAAATCCATAAAAAAACAAATTTGTTTAATTTACAACAAAACGTTTAAAAAACCAATTGAACCAAACAAAACATTCAAATTAAATCAAACAAATATATGCACTTGTAACAAAATTAAATATATTGGTGTATACATAAATAGCATACTTACCTAGTGTGATCATGTAAAGCATATATTTTTAAAAAACCAAATCCTTATGCTACTATATAAAAAGATTAAAAAAACTAAATGTTAACAATTATATTACTAAATTGTTCATTACATCATGCTTTTATCCTTTGATATTATGTTGCTCACTTATAATGTTTCCTGGTTTATTAATACAGGATTACATTATTTTAAAAAAATGCATATTATTGGTATCAAAATTTGCTGAAATTAAATAATCTTCTAATTGAATGATATTGTTGATACACATTTTAAATGTGGTATGCAATTAGCATCAAGGATTAAAAATAATAACAATTACCCCCTACATGCAGTTTTTAACAATTCTAAATTTTTATAAAAAACAAGAAGAACTTACTTGTACATAAAAGCTAAAACTAATCAATACAACATATTATGTTTGCCCTACCTATCTAAAGTATTAACCAATGCAAAATTAAACAAAATTAAATTTCTAAAAAAACCTATCAAAGTAAGAATTATTCCACCTACGTATTTATTTACACTAATTTGGACATCTCACAGTATAATGTAACAAGTATGACTTATAATGACTCATTCTATGTATACCAATTTTGAATTTAAAAAAAAAATTACATGCATACTATATAAACTATAATTATATTTATTAACGTATAATATTTTGTTTTATTTTAATCCTATTAGTAGTACTACTAATTTATTTATTAATGGTATAAATGTATTTTAACTCTAAATGTATCTATAGTAAAATATTAAAGCTTAATAAAAATAAAAATAAATTATAAATAACTTTTTTACAAAAATTATATTAATATTTTTAAAAAAATTGTTACAATATCAAAAAATATAAAGATTATAATAAATGACATAAAAACATACATGTTAGCATATATTAATTGCATACATTGTTTTGTTTTTAAAAGCGTATTAATCTTTATTTACATTATTTTAAAATGGGTGAACAAAATTAATTTTGTTAATAATAGAATATATTTTAAAACCAATTTAACTATATTAAATTAAAGTTAAGCAATTACTAAATATTTACTAAATTTTCTGTTTCACACCTGTAGTAGTTAGTATAAATGGCTAAATATAGAACAAAATAATTAATGTAATTTAAATGTATACAAAATAAGCATTATAAATGCAACAACAAAAAAGTGTATTAATATATTTTAATAATTGCAGAATGTGCAAAATAAATAAAAAACATTATAAAACGGATCATATATATAATATTTTTTGTATTAATATAATGTACTTTAGCAACTGGTAATATTAATAAAATAAAATTGTATACAAGTAAACTTATTATAATTTGATTTTATGTTTATTTGTATTGTTTAAATAAACAACTTAACTAAAATTAATTTAATTAAAATTAAATTTTATATATTTAGTTGCTTTTATCTATAAATACAAAAAAAATGTATAATACAAATATTACATTTTAAATAGTGATGTTATATAAACAATTTAATTTAGTTTAGATAATTAAAGTAATTTAAATTAATACAAAATAAACATTATAGATGCAAAAACAAAAAAAATATGTTTAAATATATTTTAATTATTGTAAAACGTGTACAATATGCTAACTAAACTAAAACGTTTTTGTAAATAAAACCTAAATTAGTTAAAGATTACAAGAAACGTAAATTATTTATTCAAAAAATGTACAAATGTGTTTATTTGTAATATTATAAAAATATTAAATTAAAACTACATTATTACATTTTATGTTTTTGTTGAATTTGTTTTATGTAGTTACTATTATTTAGTAATTATTTGAAAACAAACATTTTATAATATATGTGCATAAACATTACACGTTTAGCACAATATTTTTAAATATACTAAATATTATTTAATAACTATATTAATAACAAAATAATTTATATGTTAATATATTATAATATTTTGTTTTTTAATAGCTTTAAATGTCACATTTGTATTATTAAATAGTTTATTTAATAAAATGTTTATATTGCTTTTAAGTTAAAAAATATGTATATATTTGTCTGTGTACCCAATTTTTTAAATAAAACGTAAACATTTAAGCATTATTTTTTAATTCACTATAAACTATATTTGTTAAATAGTGTAAATTGCACGTAATTTCTTATATGCAATATAATTAACTGTTGAAATTATTTAATAAATGTATTAATATACATTTACCCGCTTTTATATGTTATAAATGTAATATGTAAATAATTAAAGCACATGTAGTTACTACACGTAAAATTAATTATAAATATTATTATTATTATTATTATTATTATTATTATTATTAACATTTAATATCTTACTAGAGATACATTTAGCGTAAAATAAATGTCTACTATTTAATAATAAGTTTAAAATAAAATAAAATATTATATGTTAATTAATATAAATATAATCAATAAAGTATGCATGTAATTTTTTTTTAATATTTAAAATTACTATACATTAAATAAGCTATTATAAAACACACTTATTACATTTAACTTTATCATTTTGATTTTACATAATTAAATTTAGTTTTTACAGAACAATTAATTAAAAAAAATTTTAATGTTGATTTACAAATGATTAAATGTAATATTATTGAACTCAATGTAACGCATAAATTATTTAAATACAAAAAACAGTGTTATCACATTTACGTAGTACTACAATATATTTAGGTACATAATAAATTATTATATTTACATTAACATATTAAACATAAATATAATGTGTCAATATTTTGATTTACCTATTACGTTTTATTTCTACATATTTTTCTACAATTTATAACATGTTAAAATGTTTTTACTTGTATTTGCAAACAACATGTATGTGTTTATTATTTATTTGTTTATCAATTAAATAGTTAGTAAATTTAATATTAAAAAAAATTAAATATAATTTTATAAATATAAAAATTGTTAACATTTTAAACATAATTTAAAAAATTAGTAAAAAACATAAAATTACGTATTGCTATAATTTAACGTGTTATTGATGTACATAGATAAATAATTCTTTTATATAACTGGACTACAAAATAGATTAAAAAATATTAATAAACATGTAACAAAATTGAAAATAGTAAACACTCATTAGTACATATATTTACTTATAAAAATAATTTTTTATAATTAACTTTATTATTTTATATTTTGCATTACTTACTGTTATTGTTTTTAATGAAGTATTGCAAAAATATATTCTAATAAATCGAATACAAATTTTATTATTTTACATGCAGGGTTTTAAAATAAAAATTTATTTATTTTATTGTTTGAAAAAAAACACATGTTATAAATTTTTTTAATGATACATATGTAAGTGTTTTCAAAATATTTTGTTTGTATACAAGGCAATCATAATATTAATAGAATTTTGTTTTTAATTGTAAATAAAAAAACTGTTTATTACTACAAAATGACTGTGCCATTTTTTAAGTAATGCAAATATTACCAATAAAACAATATTTTTTATCAAGCATTTTTTAATCTTTCTTACGTAATAACAAACCCATCCGTAAATTATAATGTTTTCCAAAAACAAAAGTGTATATTTTTTTAGCAACAACCACCCGTTTTAATTTATGCACACTAATTTATAAAAAATCCTCAATCCATTTTTTTATTATACATTTTTAAATATTTTTTTGTATTTTTACAATTCAATAAAACAAATTTTCTTAATTTAGATTTATGATCCGTTTACACTTGTATTTGTGTTAAGACTATTTTTATTATTTTTTATAGACAGTGTTACCTGCTTAACATTATATTGTTTGTTTTTTGAATACAATGTGTTTAAGTAGTAAAAAGTTTTCCTTAACTGCTAACAATTACTAAAAAAATATTTTTTAACTAACAACTGTGATTTTAATTACAAAAGTGCAGTTATTGATTTTGCTTATAATTGTGTTGTTAGAAATGCTACGAATCTATTATATATTGCAGGTATTACAGAACTAATATAATACAAAAAATAAAATAAAGTTAAATAAAAAGCTACTGAAACAGCTTAAAAATAAATACGTTTAACTAAAAATAAATATAATGTTTATTATTATTATTATTATCATTATTATTATTATTACTTACTATATGTTTTATAAATTATTACATTAAAATTTTACAAAATGTGTTTTTAAAATTTTTTATTTGTATTTCTTATGATATTATGCGTAGTGATATATGTAAACATTAAACATTTTAAAAATATTTAGCTAATTTTAAAACAAATTGTATAATATTATAACGGTATTTACATTACCCATTTTAGACAACACATTTATAAATGTATTATTTACATTTATAAAAAAAGCATTTTGACAACGTTATCTGTTAAAATACATTAAAAAAAAGAATTTTATTATTTACAATAAAACACTTTATATATCTAAAATATGTTAGAACAATTTTAATTATTGTTTATAGGTTTTTTGTTAATACGTGTGTATAATATGTAACTATCTATTTACTTTAAACTTTGTGACCACAACTGGTAAGAATATTAAAAAGTTTAACTTACACGGCTAAATTGCAATGGAAATTAAAACTATTTTAAAAATTTTAATTTAATTAACAGAAGAAAATATAATATTGTAGAAATAACTACTTAACAAAATTTTAATTATTTTAAATAGTTCAAGTTAAATCAAACAAACATATACACCTGTAACAAAATTAAATATCTTGGTGTAAACATAAATAGCATACTTACCTGGTGTGATCATGTAGAGCATATATTTTTAAAAACCAAATCATTATGCTACTATATAAGAAGATTAAGAAAACTAAATGTTAACAATTATATTACTAAATTGTTCATTACATCATGCTTTTATCCTTTGATATTATATTGCTCACCCATAATTTTTCCTGGTTTATTAAAACAAAATTACATTATTTTAAAAAGATGTTTATCATTGGTATCAAAATCTTCAAGAATAAAATATTCTATTTTATTAAATAATATTGTTGATAAACATTTTAAATCCTGTATACAATTAGCATTAAGGATTGAATATAATAACAATCACCTGCTACATGCAGCTTTTAACAATTCCAAAGCTTTTGGAAAAACAAGAAGAACTTACCTGCACATGAAAGCCAAAACTAATCAATACAAGAATTCATGTTTGCCCTACATATCCTGAGTATTAACCAATCCAGAATCAAACAAAATTGAACTATTAAGAAACCTATCAAAGTAGGAATTGTTCCAAAACGCATTCATTTGAACTAATTTGGACATTTCACAGTACAAGTTGTGCCCTATAATGACTCATTCTATGTACAGCAATTTTAAATATTTTTTTAAAAATTACATGCATACTATATAGACTATATTTATATTTATTAATATATGACATTCTATTTCATTTTGATCCCATTATTTATACTACTACTTTTTTTTCATATTGATGGTAAAAATGTATTTTATGCTAAATGTATCTTTAGTGAGATATTAAAGCTTAATAATTATAATAATAATAATAATAATAAAATAATATAAAAAATGAGTTTTATTAAAAGTATTGGATTAAACAACACCAATTCAACAAAAATAATTAAAAATATTAAACGAATAAATTAATAATAAACATTTTAACGGATTGACAGTAATAACAATTACACTACATGTAGCTTTTAGCAATTTTAAAAATTATAAAAAAACAATAAATTTTACCTACACAGAAAAGCAAAAACAAATCAATTTAAAAATGTATGTCTACCTTAATTACCCAAAATATCAAACAAAATTAAACTACGAAGAAACCTAGAAAAGTAGGAATTAATTTACCTACGCATTTAATTAAATTAATTTAGACATCTCGCAGTATAATGTAAAAAGTGTGCCACATAATGATTTATTTTATGTATAACATTTTTAAATATTTTTTAAAACATTGCATACATACTTTATTGAGTATATTCATATTTATTAATATTTGACATTTTTATTTTTATCCTATTATTTGTATTACTACATTTTTTATATTTATAGCAAAATGTATTTTTAGTTTAATGTATATTTAGTAAGATATTAAAGATTAACAATAATAATAATAATAATAATTAAAATAATGTTAATAATTAAAATATTTGGAATAATACAATGTTTAAATATATAAAAATACTAATTATTTTATTGTTAAAAATGTAATATTTATTTAATTTTTATACAATTTTATTATGCAAATATTAGTCGTTGTACATACAAAAATAAAACACACATATATATATATATATATATGTATATGTATAAATGTTAGTTTATATTTAAAAATGTATATTTTATTATTATAATAATTATTATTATTGTTACTTCTTACAGTTTGTTTTATATATTATTACATTACAATTTTAAAAATTGTTTTTTAATTATTTGCATTATAATTTTTTATTACGTTCGGCGTACAGTTAGATGTTAACCTTAAACATTTAACAAATATATTGGTAATTGTAAAACAAATTGCATAATTTTATAACGTATATGTAACACGCATTCTATACAACTATTTTAAAAAAAGTGTATTTGCATTTATAAACAAAACATTTTGGCAACACTTATATTTGTTAAAATAAATTTAATAAAAGATTAATTATTTTATTGCTTAAAACAAAAAGTTTTAAATATCCAGAAGCAAATAAAGTATTTTATTAATCGGTAATAAGTTGTTTGCAGTTAGGTATGCATTATTTATAACTATTTTGTTACTTTAAACTTAGTGACTACAGGAGGTAAGAATATAAAAATGTGTAATTTGCACGCTTAAATTGTGAAAATAATTAAAATAATTTTAAACATTATAACTAAACTAAACGTTAATTATATGTTATTGTGAAAAAAGCTGCCTAATAAAAATTAAACTATTTTAAATAATGCAAAATAATATAAATAATTTAGTTAAAATTTTATTGCAGAATATCCAATTATACAAATAAAATTGCTTACAAATATTAAAGGTGCATATAAAATGTATTTTGTCAATACATTGTTTTGTTGCATAAAAATACAAATTGTATTATTATTTAGATTGTAATATGTGTTTAATGTATATATATATATATATATATACTGCTTTAAATAAAATTATTTATTAAATATTGTTATTATTGTAAACGTACGTACATTCAATGGCTTTTTAGATTACATGTGATTTTTAAATTTGCAGAGTACTTCTTAGTATTCGTTAATTTATAATTTTGTTTAGAAATTAGTAGTATTGTAAATATGTTTTATTTTAGAAATAACAAAATTGTATTAATTTAAATAAAAAAATTATTAATTAGTTAGTAATTGTACAAACTATCAGTAAGTTAAAAAATAAAATAACACAAAATCATGTATATATTATTAAAAACAAAAATGTGCAAATATTTATTTGTATATATAAAAGAGCACCAATCCCATTATTCCAGTTTTATTTTAATACATGTAGTTACTTACTAAATTAATACATGTATGTACATATATATAATATTGTAACAATTAGTACGTGCAATTTTTAAACATAATAGTAGTGTATTAATAGTTTGATCATTTTATTTTATTTTATTTATATACATTTATAAAACGTGCATTACATGGTACAACATTTTTAATTACAATTCATAACAACACAATTTAGCTACAAGTAAACCTGTTATAATATAATTATAAAATTCTGACATATAGCAAAAAACATTTGCATTAAATATTTATGTTTAATAATTTAATAGTAATTATATTTTTATTACTAAAAGTGTTAAAAACATAATTTATTGTGTTATTTATCTAATAAACAAAACTTTGTTTTTTAATTTTTGCTAACTAAATACACAATTAATAAAGTAAATTAAGCGTTGTATTAAAAATACATTCATTTTTTAATTTATAAATAGAGGCGTTATTTTAAATAATTAATAAATTTTTTAAAACATGTTGTCTAATAAAACATAATTCTACAATTTACTTAAACTAAAATAAAAAATATTCATAGTTTTTTATAACTTATGTTAGCCATTTCTAATCTATCAAGGTACCACTACATTTCTCTGAAACTTAATTTTTTATAGCACATGCAATATTCTCAATAAGCAATTTGTTGTTTTACAACTTGTTAACTTACCATTTAAAAAAACCAAGCATAAAATTAATAATACTTAAGTCTTGTATGTTGAGGATTAAATGTACAAAAAACTGTATTTTATTTAACAAGGTTATTGCAGCCTAATATGTGTCAAACAGATATTAACTTGTAAAGTTTATTAAAAAACAATTTGTTATGTTGTTAACGTACACTGGAACATTATTTTTAACATGTTTCAAATCATTTGAGACATGTTGTTAAAATTATGATTACAATAATTTTAAAGAAAAAATTATTAAATTGTTACTGTTTTTGATTTTGTTTGTATAAAACTATTTTTGTAACTCCAAACATTTTATAGCACATTATATATGTAGATAATACACGAAAACAACGTATTTTGCAAAAAATTAAAACTTATAGCAAAATACACAAAACAAGTAATTTTGAAATGTTCAGTGCGAAATATGTAAATAACAGCACACACATTTTTAATAACATCTTTTTTAAAAATTATTCAAGATAAATTTATTACTTTTTAGTAAACTCCATTAATTAAAATCTTTGTATATAGCTAAATAAAACATTACAAGTAAATTTTTTCTTTGCAATTTTAGGCAGTTTTTGAAAATTCAGTAGATATATAAATAATTTTATTTTGTTTACTTATTTGTATTTTATGATAATTATTTTAAAATAATAAAATTAACATACTTTTTGCTTGTAAATTAATTTTATGTTCAATTGGTAAGATATTTTATTTCTAAATATTTTCTACACACTAACACGTTTATTTTACGAATTCTCAAGATTTGCTAAACATTACTCTGTTTTTAACATAAAATTTGACTTAATTTAATTTAATTAGCTAAAAACGTTTATCGTAGTTTTATGTAAATAGAAAAAATAAACCAAACAAAATTATTACAAAATTAACTACAATGACCTTATTCAATAAATTATAAATTTTTGTTGTACTAATTATTTTCCAATAAATGATTTTTAAAATTATTAATATTAAATTATTATTAAATTGTTTTATTTGACAAACTAAATGTTTGGTGCAAAATTCTTTCTTTATATAAAGCATGCATTTTTAGAAAAAATAATATTTATTTTCAAAATAACAATAATCTAAAAATTATATTTTTTTATTAATTAATTTAATAGATACATTGACATATATTGACATTTAAAACAATTTAAATTTTGTATTGTGAAACTACCAACTATTTTTTAACATTTAAAATTATCTATTTTATAACTGTTCTTGCTGGTCTTTTAGAAGGTAAACGTAGAATTTACCAAGCAATATTTTTTGTTTAATTGTAATAATGGCATCAAATGAACAAAAATTTGTTTTTCTTATTTTAAATGTAATTGTGCCAGGTAATCATTAAAATACTTTTAATACACCGGCAATAAAAAACATCGACCATCTTATTAATCTTGTCCGTTTGTTTTAACGTATTACTCCCATATGTTGTTGTAGAAGTAATTGTTAATGCAAACAAACAATTTTTTTTTGTCAAATAAAAAAACATGACTATAGTGATTAAAGTCTAAAAAAGACTGACATTGCCTTTCCAAGCCTGGCTTTAACGGCAATTTTTATTTTTCCGTTTTTACCAATAATAATTACCAGATATGTAAACGAATCAACAATATTAATATTTGTTTTACTAATTTTAATGGGCAAATAATTGTTTGACTTAATTTACAACATTTTTCCTTTTAAACAATTAATCCGTAAGCCAACACAAAAATTGATATCATTAATAAATGTTGTTATATTTTTATCATCTTTAAAGTTTTACTGTATAAACCAATATTATTTGCAAAATTTAAATCTGTTAATCTGCTATGGCCAAGTCGTAATCAAAATCAATTACTAAAAGATATGTAAACGGCAATAACATATATTATTGACGTACTCTTGTGACAATGTCAAACATAGCAGTATAACCACTTTTTTTCAAACACACAACTTGAATTTTGGTATAACGAATGCATAATATTTACATTTTTTAACGAAATTTTGTAAAACTTAACAATTATTTTACAAGAATTGTCGATAATTACATTCAATTTTTTTAATAAAATTAACAAAATTGATTGTAAGTAAATGCTAAAATTCTTAAATTACTCAATGATGTTACAGAGTGTGAGTATTTGTTTAATACAACTTCTTCCTTTTCAAAAACGTGCTTGTTGTTGTTAAAAGTGTTTATTTACCGAATTCCTTAAATAATATAAAATAACATTACAAAACATTTTAACAAGAACAGATAATAAGCTTATTCCGCGCCCAGAATTGCAGTTATTTAGACTTCCTTTTTTAGAAAGAGAAACAATTACTCCTAACCGCCATTAATTAAGAATTTTTTCGTTATGTTATACACCATTCAATAAATAAGCAAACTCATTTGCTACAACATCACTTTAGTGTTAAAAATATTTCTGCATTTATTAAGTTAATTTTTTTTCCTTTATTTTATTTTAACCTTTAAATTACATAAATCCCTTTAGTTACAAAAAATGCTATTAATACATATTACCGGATTTTGTATCACATTCATATCATTATTATTATCAAAATATATGAGAGTATTTGGCATGGGTTAAATAAGTATTTTTTTAAAAATATTCTAGACATCTAAATTATTGTTTATCATTTGTTAAAAGTAAACGACTATTTTTTCCTTTGATTGAAATATGAGTGTTTTTTCTAACTCCCAACAATTTTATACAGTGCCTTGAAATCATTTTTTGCTATTGCCATATGTGCTTTTTTGCATTTGTTTTTTAACCAATTATTTTTATTTTTGAGGCAGCTATTTCTAAAATTCTATATGCAATACAAATATTTTCCAAATAACAGGATTGTTAAATTTATTTCTTAATAATTTTGTTTTCATTTTTTGACGTCAATTAAATTACAAAAGACTAATAAAATTTATTGTTTTTTTGTAAAGCGACAGCTTCTACTTAGCACATTTTTGCACAATCTGCAATTGTTTTCTAAAACAATTTTCTTTAACTATTAAACGTTTTTACCCTTTTCAAATTGTAAAATGCATTTTTTAAAGAATTGTAAAAGAGATTTCAGATATTTAACCGCTTAAGCTTTTCACACAAAAATCGATGTATTTTTTTGGTTGGTTTTATTAAATTAATTATAAACAAAATTTTATAATAACATAATTGTGATTAAAAACAATATTTGCATTCCGATATGCACGTACATCTTGCAATAAAAAATGTTATTTTGTGCTAATGCAAAATTAATTTTTGAATAATTATAAATTAAGGTAGCAATTATTTAAAAAAATATTAACGCATTTGTAACTAAGGTTTCAAATTTAATTGTAGTACATATTTTTGGCTACAAAACACTTTAAAAAAATAATAAATAGTTTCTGTGAATTATCTACATAATGCGCTAATATGTATTTAGTTTTACAAAAATAAAATCTTATTAAAAAAAATTAAGAAAATAAATTAATTATTAAAAAAGTATTTCTTAAATGTGTCAAAATATTTTTTTAATTTGTTTGTACAAATTTATAATAATATTGGATCTTACGATTTAAAATAAGTTGAATTAATTTAAATTACAAAAATATAGAAAATATATAAATATAAAAAGAATAATGTATGTAATATAACAATTTAGATTGTTAACTATTGTATACGTATCTTATTTTTATTTTTATTTTTTTTTTAATTTTTAATTTTTTTAGGAATTAACTGAAATTAAAATAGATAGCAAAAAGTTATAAAAAATAGTTAATATTTTTATAAATAAGCAACATTATAAAACGTGTACCTTTTTTGTAACATAACTATATGTTTCAGTTAATCAATTTATGTGATTTACTGGTTGTAAGTTTTTAATTAAATCTTTATTAATTAGTAGTTTTGTGTTTTATTGTAAAAATACAAATAGCTATATACTTCAATAAAAATAATTATTTTTAAACATTGTGTATTAATAATGCATTGTTTTAATTAAATTCTCTTATTTCTAAATGTTAGGCAAATTAGCGTTTAACAGAATTATTTTTGTTTAATGATTTTGACTACTACCAGGGTTTAAAACAAGAACTCAGCAAAAGTTTTAAACTAAAATCAAATATCTACTAGTTGGTTGTCATACAATTAAACTTTATTTAGTCGCTAATTATTTAGCTATTTATTAAAATTTGGTTTTGCTTTAACATATACTAGTGTAGGTTAAATTTGTCAAATATTAGTAAACAAAGTACAATTGTATTAATTATCGTAGCTTTACCGGTGTTGCAAGCAAACCAATAAACAATGTACACGTAATGATTAAAGAATGTAAACATTAATATATATATATATATATATATATATTTAAAAATACTTGTGCACACAAATGTATTAAATAACTAATATTAATAACATTATATCATTATTTTAAATTAATGTATATTAGCAACAAGTAATTTTTGTGTTTTTAAATGATACAAAAGTAAAGGTATTTTGATTTAATTTAATTTTTATTTTTTTTATTTAAAAATGTAATGACAATTGCTTATGTACAATTTAGCTAAAAACAGTGTAATTATAATAGTATTTTATTTATAATTAAGCGTAATTTACATTTACAAAAATAATGCACAATGTAAATATTCTTCCTATAATAATGTTAAAAACTACTAATTTTTAATAATCTACACTTTTAATAGTACAAAAACGTTTAAATTCTGACTACAATTAGTTAATTTGTAGCGGTTAACATTATATATTTTTTACGAGCAAACACAACAGCAATAATATTTTTAAAATATGTTTTTTACAAATACAAAATATTTAAATTACGTTATTTATTTCTATTTAATTTTTATTGTTTTTAAAAACATTGACGTTACATTTTTTTTATTATAAATAAATATTATAAAATATAATAAACAACAATTTGTAAACACGTATTTTAAAAAAATTGGTTATAAAATTTAAAGAAATAAAAGTTGATAATAAAATTACGCAAAATGCGTACATGTTAATATACATAAACTTTTATATATTGTTTTGTTTATAAAAACGTACTATTTATTAACATTATTTTTAGAATAAATTGTGCTTTTTAATAATGAAATATATTTTAAAATTAATTAAAATATATTTCATTACAAATAATCAATACATATATAGTATAAAGGGGTCAAAATAATACAATTAATTAATGGAATTAAACATTAATACAAAATAAACATTATAAATGCAAAAACAAAAATGTTTAAATATATTTTAATAATTTTAAAGTGTACAATGTGCAAAATAAACAAAAACGTTTTTATATATGCTTGTGCTCTTGTAAATGTTTTTGTACTATATTTCACATTGTTAAAACTAATACTACAAATAATGTTTATTGTAAAGTTATTTTATACATATATATATATATATATATATATATATATATATACATTTATATGTATATATTTTATATATGTATGTTAAATAAATTGTAAATGTGCATATCTATAAAATAAATAATATTTATAATTCTTCTATCTTTATTTTAAAATAATATATATTAGCAACAGGTAATTTCGGTATTATAATATTGTGTACAGGTAAACGTATTTAGAAATGGTTTTGTTTATTTGTATTTTTTTAAAAAGTTATTATGTTTTTTATTAATAAACAACCTAGGTAAACATAATATAACTATTTTTTTAAATATATAGTTGTTTAGATATATATGTATATAAATAAAATGTATTATCTAAATATTATTTTTTAAATAATAATATTGTATAGATAGTTTAATATATTTTAAAGTAATTTAAATAAATGCAAAATAAACATTGCACATGCAAACACAAAAAAAAGTGTTTTAACATATTTTAATTATTGTGAAAAGCGTAATATAAGCAACAATATATATATATATATATATATATATATATATATATATATATAATTTTGTAAACAAAACATAAATTAATTAAAGATTAGAAAAAACGTATATTATTTATTTTAAAAACGCATGCTTGTGTGTAATTGTGGTATTAAAAGCATATTATATTAAATTTTGTTTAGATTGCTTTATGGAGTTTCTTATATTTAGTAACAATTTTAATACAAACAGTTCATATTATCTTTGTATAACACTACACGTTTTGCACAATTTTTTTAAAATATATTAAATTAATATTTAAAAATTATTTATAAAAACAATTATTATATGTATTATAGGATTATATATTTATTAATACATTATAATAAATTGTTTTCAAATAGTTTTAAACGCTATTTTTTATTAAAAAATAAATTTATTTAATAAAATATTGTTGTTGTTTTTAATTAAAAAAATAATTATAGTTATTTGTTTGAGTATCCATTTTACAAATAAAAAGTATACATTTAAACATGATTTTTAATTCAACATATACGTTATTTGCCAAATAGTGTAAATTGCACGGAATCCTGTAAAAGTATTATATTTAATTGTTTAAATTATTAAATAAATGTATTATCATAAATTGTGCGTATTATTTTATCTTTTAAATGTAATATTGATTTAAACTAATGTAGTTACAACAAGTAAGATTAATTAGAAATAACTTAAATTATTGTAATTGTACATAATTAAATTTAGTTTTTACAAAAAATAATAAACAATTTACCTACATATAATTAAAAGTAGTAATGTTAACTCAATTTAACGCATATAATATTTAAATAAAAAAAATAATGTTATTACATTTACGTATTACTACAATATATTTACAGACACAATGTAGATTAATATGTACACATTGTTACATTTACATTCTAAACATAAATGTAATGTATTAATATTTGTATATACCTATAACGTTTTGTTTATGTACATTTTTGCAAAATTTATATTATTTTAAACATTTTTTATTTGCATTTGCAAACACGTAAACTTATAACAATATTTTTTTTTATAAAAATGTTTTTTTATTAAATATTTTTTTAACAATAAGGTCTTAAACAATTATATATAACAATATAAAACATTAAAATAAAATTTTTGTTAATTAATTTTATAGTAATTATATTTTATATTAGTAAAATCTACATTTAACTTAATAAATATTTAAATTTATTAATTGCCATAACTTAACGCCTTATTAATTTTAACAGATAAGTATTTTTTTATATAACTAGACCACAAAAATTAATTAAAATTATTATTAAACATGCAAAAAATTTAAAACAAATAAAAACTCATTAGTATTTATATTTATTTATAATATGTTGAACGTGTTTTATTTCTATTTGCAAACAATATTTAGCAACACGTAAACTTTTTATAATTTTTTTTTATTGTTTTTTTTGTTAACTATTTATGTTTAGGATTTTTATAACAATTATGTTTTATATTAATAAAACATACAGGTAACGTAATACATGTTTAAATTTAGTAAAAACATAAAATCATTTATTAATTCCTATAATTTAACGTCTTTTTAAAGTAAACAGATAAATATTGTTTATATAACTAGACTACAAAATTTAGTTAAAAATATTATTAAACATTAAACAAAAATTTAAAAATTTAAAATTATTAGTATTTATATTTATCTGTAAAAAATAATTTCCTGGTAGAAGTACCTATTAAGCATTGCTTTATGTAAATATATAGTTTAGGTTTCTCTAATAATAAATATGTAAGTGTTTTTAAAATAATTTGTTTTTATACAGGTAAATTAAAGTTGTAATATAATTTTTTAATAAAACTGCGTGAACATTTTTTGCTAGTGTCATGTTTATAACATCTAAATTTACATTGTAAAAAAAAACATTTTTTTACAATTTAATTACGCAAATAATATAGTAAACTAAAAGTTATGCTAAAATACTTATAACTTTTTAATTGGTATAAAATGTATAACAACATTTTGTTTGAATTTTTATTACAACAAAATAATAATGTTATTTTACAAGCAATTACAATATTATTAATAGAAAAATGTTTACCATAAAGCATTCTTACAGATTTTTTTTTTTCGTTTTCCGTAAGTAAAAATATTTTTTAAAAACAACATTTTTTTATTAACGTCTACCCGTTTTCAACTATGCACAATAATTTAAAAAAGGTATTTAATTTATATTTTTAACAATAACCTTGTTGATTATTTGCGTTTTTTAATAATTTAGTAAAACAACTTTTTAAATATATATTTATTATCTGTTTATACATGGATTCGTTTTAGTTCCGGTTTTAATTTTTTAAAATTCTTATTTTATTAACTCCATATTGCTGCCATTTAAATACAATAAAGTTGAATAGTAAAAAGTTTTTTTAACTGCTAAACATTACTAAAAAAAATTAAAAATGCAAAGTTATTTGGGACAAATAAGAAAATTGTTTACACAGCGTTTTAAAGTTTTAAACACGTCTAAAAACGTTACTATTTTATTTAATGTAATATTATTATAAATCATGTACGTATTTTTAATAATCTACCTTAGAATACATATTAAAATATGTGTATAAAAAATTATGTAACTGATAAAAAATAATATCATTTTATAAGACCGCATCAGTTCTCTGTTTATGAATATGTTTGTAAAATAATGTTTACTAAATATAACATTGTTATTTATATTATTGTTATCGCAACCCCTACATTTAATTGCTAAACACGTTTATTGATAATAATAATGTTTACAAAACAATTAGTAATATTTATTTATATAAACAATGCACATTGTTAATACTGTTAAATAAAAAAAGTAATTGGTTTATATATATTATTTAAAATCAAAATAGTGTTGGTATTATAATGATAAACATAATAATATATTTAATTGTTGTTTGCTTCAAAAATATCTTAGTTTAAAAAAAATTATATATTATTTTATTTAGAATTGGTTATTAATAATACAAATACAGACTCATTATTAAATATTAATAAGTTATTGTTTTAACAGTAATTTTATATATTACAACGTAACATCAAACATAATTATTTAAAATAGTATTGGTTAAAAAAAATCGTTTATTTATATTAATTATACTTAAGAGGTACATACTATAAAATTATTTCACTTTATTTGTTATTACGGTTCCTTTAGGTAAAGTTTATGCAATTTTAATACATTTTACTATTTTTATATAAATATAATTAAAATATTTAAAAAATATTACAAACTACATTACATAAGATTACATTTTAATAATAAAAATAAAGATTAATTATTAAATATTCGGTTAATTTTAGATTTAAAAAAATTAATAATACTATATAGTACAATTTTATTATAATTTTTTAAATTCAAAAGTTAAGAAATAAATTATGTATATTATGCAAAACAGTTTGTTATTAATTATGTTTTTATTAAGATTAATACTGGTTAAATATTTTTATATTTTTCTACAAACGTTATTGTATTATACCAATATAACGTATAAACATTATGCCCAGAATAATTACAAATATTGATTTATTAAAACAAGTTAATTTAAATATACATACTTTTAAAATTATAAAACACTACCATTACTACAAAAAAATAAACTATTTTAATAAAAACCCATTATTATTTTTAATATTTTTTAAACACATAATTACTGAATATAACATTGTTATATATATTATTGTTGTAATAACAAGCATATTAAATTGGTAAACATATTTAATAATATTAAAATTGCTTACACAATTACCTGTATTTTTTTTTTACAAAAAAATGCTTATTGAACTTATGTTTTAAATTTGTATTTTTTTTGTTTAAAAATAGAAATGGTGTGCATTAAATCAAAGATTTTAAAAACTACTAAATTTACTAAACTTAAATAACAAAACTGTTCCTACGCAGTAATAAAATTTACTTATTTAGTTTATATAACAATTATATATATTGTTTTTATTAAATACACTTTTTAAAAATTAATTGTTAAACTTTTATTAATATTTTTTACAATTGGTTGTGTACTAAATCCATTGTTTAAAAAATTAAATTATTTGTAGGTATTTTTTTAAAAAATGTAAAGTATTACCATTTTACCTAGAGTATATAAATAGTGGAAATGTAAACAATTTGAATTTTGTACATAACTTTAACTTAATTATTAAAACTTTAGAAAAGATGCAACATATTTACAACATATCTTAATAAAACTTGTAGTTTTATTAATTGACAAACTAATTGTTTATAAACAAAATTTTATTTTTTTAAATATTAATTAGTGATCAAAATATGTATCTTGTTGATTCCTTTAGATAAATAAAAATAAATTGGTAAAAACAATAAACTAAAATTAATCTTAAAACCAAATTTAACAGTTTTCTATAGACTCAAATTATTTGACTAAATAATTTTTTTTCGCATTTATAATTATTTATACGGTAATATATAAAAATAAAATGTGAAAGCAAACAGACTAAATTAATAATTATAATTAATAATCATAATTATTGCGTTGTCTTAGAATTAATTTAACAATTTTAAAGCAATGACACTTATTAAATTATAAAATAACCTACTTTCTTTATCAAATAACAATATTTTAAAAATATTACTTTGTCAAATTATTGGTTTACCGCCCAAAACAATAAGCAATGCAAAATATTAGCTAAAAAAAATTAAAAATTACATTGTTTTATATATACTTTAAAAACAAAATGTTCTAAAATATTAATAACAAACAAATATTTAAAACAAACTTGTAATTGTTTTTAACGTAAATTTGGTTTAATATTTAGTATTCATTAAAACAATTTTATATCTTACTTTAAATGAATTACGTATTTGTTAAATTTTGTTAAATAGTTTATAATATTGTGACATTACATTGTTAGTACAATACAATTTAGCAAAAAAAATAATATAATAAAATTGCATTAACGCTAGTATAGCTAAATATTATAATATATAATATTTTTATAAACAATAAATGTAACTTAGTTATTGTAATTACTATGCACATAGTTGCGTTAATACGTGCTTATTATTATATTAAATATATATAAATTTAAAATATTATTTAATGTGACTATATATTTTTCTATTTATTTGTTGTATTGTTTTTATAGCTTCCAGTATATTTA
This sequence comes from Cardicola forsteri, assembly GCA_025895645.1. Classification (NCBI taxonomy): domain Eukaryota; kingdom Metazoa; phylum Platyhelminthes; class Trematoda; order Strigeidida; family Aporocotylidae; genus Cardicola; species Cardicola forsteri. Next base: position 22,375 of record JAKXYG010000930.1, on the reverse strand, counting down.
ATATTTAATATTATATAAAATAATGATAATGTCAATGCAAATGTTGGTATACTGTAACCATGTATATAATGCACATTGTACAATATAATTACAAAATTAAAAATTGCATCTATGTATCATTTTGCATGTATAAACATTTGTAATGTTTAAAATTTTTTGAACATTTTAGTTATTTTTTTAATAATATTTTTGTTGGTTGTCTATTTGCAAAAATGTTGCTGAACAAATTTAGTCGAATAAGTTCCATTATTTACAATTTTTTATTAATGGTAAATATGATGCTATTATTGTAAAATTAATGTTAATTTTAGTTTAAAAAGTAATTCATTATTTTTCAGGAGCTGCTATATATAATGTTTTGACATTTTGCTTTACATTAATAATGGTAATGCAACGTAAAACAATTTATTAAAATTTTAATGTTACCCTAATTAATGTTGTTTACATTTTATAGTTTTTATAAAAATTGCATAAATTTATTTATTTTATTTAATATAAAATATAATTACTTTGTTATATTTTTATATAATTTAATTCTTAAACTAATGTTAACTGATTAGTATTTGCTAATAATCAACAGTAAATTATCAATTATGTTTTGTTTAATGTGTTTATTATTAAATTTGTTTAGTACTAAATTGACTAACAATTTTTTTTTTTAAAGTTAATAAAAAAATTAATTATATTTAGAAAACAATTAATAATTTATTGCAAACCTTTAGGTTACGTCAGTTTAATTTTAGTTTGTTCAGTATAGAAAATTAAGCAGTATAAAAAAACATTTTTTTTAAACATATGCTAGTGATGTATTGCAATTTTAGAAACATATATGAACATTAAACTGTAAAATAAATGCAAAAATAAAGTTAGATAACCGCTAATCTATTATAATACAAAAAATATTATAATAGGCAATTTAATAATATTATAATTATTTTATTAATAAATCAAATAAACAATGTTAATAACCTAAATTTATATAAAGAGAATAAATTAGTTATTGTATATACTTGCATAAAAATAGATAAGAATATTTGTTTATAGCAAAAATAAACTTTTTAATAAAAGCGCATTATTCCTGTGTTTTCTATTTTTTTTTTAAATCATAATTGCTAAACATACGAATATTATTTATATTATTGTCGTAGCAACGACTATATTAAATTGTTACCCATATTTAATAATATTAATAATGTTTACAATTTTGTTACAAATTTGTAATTCTATGTTTTATACACATTACATTTAAAACGTTTTTCTATTTGTTATTTTCTTTTATTGTTTAAAAAAAATTAATTTATTTTATTATGCTTATATAACAAATCTGTTAACACGCTATAATACAATTTTTTTATTTATTCATTTTAGCTATTATATATTACTGTTATTTTTTATTAAATAATTGTTTATTAATGATCATTTGCTAAACGTATTAATTGTAATTTATTAACATTGTTCACATTAGTCTGTGTATTAAATCCATTGCTTAAAAAACAAAATTAGGTGTAGGTACTTTACAAATGTTTACTTTTTAATTATGCCAATTTTAGCTGCTTTTGTGTATACATATTGCAAATTTAAACAATGCGTATTTTAGAAATACATTTGTTGTAATTATTAAAACTCTAAAACTAATGCAATATATTTACACAATGTTTTAATAATTACAATTATTGTATTGACTAGCAAATTAATTAATAACAATTAAAATTGTTATACTCATTTATATTAATAATCAAAATAGTAATAATGTTTTTCACTTTACATACACGAGATGCAGTATTAGCACAAATGGAAAAACCCAAATTTATGTTGTTGATAGATTTGTCAATCTGTTATAACCTCGAATTAATACATTTACGTTTTTACTTAAATAAAAACATTACTTTGATGTTACTTGGAAATAATTATATATACGGCTATATATAAAAAAACGTAAAATAAAATTTAATTAATAAAATAAAAAATAGTTTATATTGCCGGTGTCTTAAAATTAATTTAAAAAACATTAAAAAATAATTTAAAAAATTACTCTTGCTTGCGTAACAACATTCATATAATTAAATAAAACTATTACGTAGTCAAATTATTTGCCCGGAAATATTACCAAAACAAAATAGCTAAAAAAAAATTAAGAAAATGTAATTGTTTCATATTAATTAAAAAAAAGGTGTTATAATAATAATAACAAAAAAATAATTGTTTTCTTTGTCTAATATTAGATGCAGTACTTTAGTTGCATTTAACCGTTTTAACGTAAATTTGTTTTATTATGAAATATGCATTAAAACAATGTTATAAGTAGCACAACATTAGTTATGTATTTGAATTTTTTTAAATAGTTTAGAATTTTACAAATTGTCGGGACATTACATTATTAGTACAATGCAATTTAGCAGGAAGTAAAAATATTATAATTATATTGCGTTAACCCTGATACGTTTAAATGTTATGCTAATAAAAAGTAAAAATAACTTATTGTAATTTGTTTAATACTGTAAAAAAAACACTGTACATATAACTACATAACAGTTCCTAATTATACAGTGTTATTTTTAAATATATTATAATATACTATTTAATATAAAAAATATGTTTTAGTTTATCTTTTGTATTTTTGTAATAGCACCCGGTATATTAAATATTTAAATATTTTATATAATAATAATAATAATAATGTTAATGCAAATGTTAGTATTGTAACCGTGATTATAGTGCACATTGTACAAAAAAAATATTTAAAATTGCATTTATGTTTACTGCATAATACTTGCATAATAGTAATAATAATAATAATAATAATAATGTACTATTACAATGAATTTAGCGTACATTACATAACAAATAATTACAAACATAAACACTGCATTTGTGTATATTGTTCTATGCACTAATTTTTTTAATCTTTAAAATGTTAAAACATTTGATATAGTTTTAATAATATATTCAATTGTGTTTTTGTTTTGCAAATAATTTTTTAAAAAAATAATTATATGTAGTTTTTATTATTTACAATTAGTTATTGGTATTAAAAATTATAGTTTATTATAAAATATTACAACGTAACATCTAATAAAATAATGTAAACTTATGTTTTGGTTAAAAACATCGTTTTAATTATTTCATATACATTTTACTATTGTTTGTGCAATGACAGTAGCTGCAACAAATAAAGTAACTTATGTTAGTATTGTTATACAAAATATTACTAATTGTAAAAAAACGAGAAGCTACATTACATACAAAATATTTATATGTTTCACAATACAAATTAACAAAAAGTAGAAATGTTATAATAAAATTGCACAAAAGCTAATGTTATTAAATATTAATTGATCAATTAGCACATTTTATAAATAATTTATTTAATATACATAATTTAAACAATAAAAAAATGCATACTGTAGCTGCGTTAAAATTTGGTCATAATACATTACTAATGTTATTATTAGTTAGTTTACAATAATAAAATTACACAAATAAATTTTATGTGTAATTTTAATAATCTAAATTAATATACATATTAATAAACATTAAAATAGTTATTTATATAATATATTTTATATAACTTTTTTATAAAAAAACAAACTATTTTTTTAAAACCGCAATATTTTTCTAGTCATTAATATTTTTTAAGACATGTTTACTAAATATAACAACTGTTATTTATATTATTATATAGCATTGTCTATATTTAATTGCCAAACACAAATCATAAAAATGCTTGTGCTTTATAATATTATCAGTAATATTGACTTTAATGAATAATACATTGTATTTAAAACGTTCTTGATTAGGCTTACAATTTAATTGTTCTTAAACAAAATGTAAACTTTTACAAAAAACAATAATTTTTTTATTACATTTACTAAATTAATTTGATACTGTTACATAGAAAAACATATTTTAACTATATTTTAAAAGCAAAATGATTATGCAGTGATTATGACAAAAATAATAATAACAATCCAGTCAGAAATGTATTTATTTAGTATTAAATGCACTAATTTAGTTGCAATTTATATTTTCAAAATAAATTATTTGTATAATCATTTATAGTCATATTTTTAGTATCAGTACTAAAACATTAGGTTTATCTAGTAAACCTTAAATATTGAATGTTTAAAATTAAGCATTTTAAAATTTGATTTTGTTTTAAATGTTTATTAAAACATTTTTATAATTAACAACAAATGTATTATTTATTATTTTATTTTTAATAAATGGTTTGTCCTTTAAGGAACTATTGGTAGAATGCAATTTTGCACAAAATACAAAAGGTTATGAAAAATTGCATAAACGTTAATATAATAAAATATTATAGTAATTAATATATAAATTAAAATATTATATAATTTAAATTTATATTTTTACTGTTTTATTTAATAGTTAAACATTGTATATAATTGTAATTGTAAAACAAATAATAGTATATAATAGACGTGTATATGGTGACATTATAGATATATTTATGTATATTTTTCTACACATATTAAACTTTTTTTATGTTTAAAATTTTAAAATATTTTAGTTGTTTTTAAAAAATAATATTTAAACTGTTAGTTGTTTTGTAAATGTGTTATTTAACAAATTCATATATATTATTGCATCACTTACAACTAAAAATAAAAGTTCATTATTATATATCCGGTTAATTTTAGTTTTAAAATTAATTTATTTTAAGTAACAAACATTACAATTTTTTTATATTATATATAATATTAAACAAAATTATATTAAATTGAATTGGTTTATATTTATATTGTTTGTGTTTAATAAACATATATTTAAGGGTACATTTTATACATATATTTTGCTACTTTTTATGTTATTATAGCTGCGGCTACAGGTAAAATATGGGTACTGTTGAAACATTTAAATCTGTTTAAACGCATTTTATAAAATTTTTAAAATAAAACTTGTAAACTAAATTGTTTAAAAATATAAAAATTTATTAATTAATTAATGTTAAATAATGCAACTAACATTCTCAAAATCATAAAACATTCACGGCAACAAGTTGTTATTGTAAATGCGATAATGGTATTAACTATTATTATTATTATTAAAAATTATTAAATTAGTGTTAATTTAAATTTTTCAAAAATAATTAGTTACATTTAAATATAATTTTTAAAACAAATATATTTATATAAACATAAAAATGTGTTTTAATAAATTATATGTAGTTACGATAATAATAAGTTAATATAACAATTATATCAAAAACAATTAATATTAACAAATAATAGTATGTAATGTCTTTGGATATGGTTATTAATTTTTATAATTATTACATTTATTAAACCAACATTTATTTAATTTATAAAAACATTTTTTGCATCACATAAATAATTTTAGAACATATATGTTTGTTATAATAATATGTATTGTAAATTATATTTTACAATATATAAAATAAATTTTTTATATTTTTTAATTCCAAAATTATAATATTTTTTGGTTTGTTTCCCTTTGAAACACGATAAATTGATGTGACAATTACTTTATAAATGTTACTAGTTTTTAAGACAAAAATCCATAGTTTTTAATTTGTTCATCACATCATGTTTATTGTCATTAAGATGGCATTTTTTTCTATTGTTGGTATTTGTTTTACAAAACAAAAACTAATGAGGAAATTAATCTGATTTTTCAGTTTAATTATAGTGTAAAATATTTTTGGATAACATAAAAACGTTATTTTAAAAAAAATTAATATGTTTTTAAGCATATTTTTAAGTAATTAAATTTATTTTTAATTAGCATTATGACGTTGCAAGTCGATCAAAGTTAACGTTATAAATTTAGTTTTAAATAGGTTAATTTTAAAATATGTTATTTTGACCAGATTACCGTTTAAAAAATAAATATTTCTAAGTTAATATATATGGCATATTACAATAATTAATTCAGAGGCTGTAGTGTTTTAATAAAAAAAACTATTATATTGCCATTTATGCAATATGATATATTTATAAACATTAACGTATTTTGATTATACATTGCTTAGTTAATATATTAATTATTTACTATATAAATTAAAGATTATGTTGTTATAACTTTTAGTCTATGTACATTTACAAATGTTTAAAAAAAATATTTTAGATATAACTTTGCTCGGTACATATTTAATTATTTACAGTTTAACAATGTTAAAAAATTAAATTTATTATTAATAACAAAAATTATTTACTTAAATATTTACATAACATGTACAAAACAAATTAGGTACATGTAAGTACATAATTGTAGAACAGTTATAGTTTTTATAATAATATTACTTAAATATTAATACGGGTATTTACGTTTACTAATTTTAAAACATTGCAAATTTAGTTGTGCTAATTATTACTCAAATGCATTATAATTAAAATTATATAAAAAATAATTAACTAAAAAGTATATTTATTATACACATATTTTTAATTGTTGTTTAAAACGTGTAAAAATTTAAAATGTTAATACCATTATTTTAACGTTAAATGCAAATAATATTAAAATGAATTACATACATTATATTACTTTTAATATTTTAACAATATATTTTAATTGTTTTACTGTATTTTTTTTAACATTAATAATATGTTATCTTTTAAAGTAGTTGTATAACATAACATTCATCAATTAATTGTTTGATCACTATTGTAAATAAAAGCAATTAAACTAATTTTAATAATTGTACCTTATTTTATTAATAAATAATATATACTAAATTAGCTAACAAAACATTTTTTTTATTTAATATATATTTTAAAATTTTAATTATATAAAAACATTTAATAAAAATTTTCTTTATTACCTGGTTACAATAAACATGCACACGTTTTCAAATTGTACTATAATTATTTAATTACGTTACGTAACTATAAGCAAAACTAAGAATATTTACTATTTAATAGTTTAAACAATTACTGAAAAATGTTTTGCAATTCACAAATAATAGTGTTAAATTAAAACGTTAAAATTAATAAAAAAATATAGTTTGTTTAATTGGTAAATAAAAGCATAACTAAATTGTAAATATTTTTTTTATATATGTGTTATTTTTAACAAATTATTTATATAAAACAAATTATATACTATACAATAAATTGTTATTTTTATTGTTTTTATAGCTGCAACTACATTTTTAAACAATTATTATTAAATTATTAAAATAAACCTTATAAAACAAATAGTTTTGAATATCAAAATACATAAATTAATTAATGCTAGTTAATACAACTACAATTGTCAAACATCATAGGATATAAACGAAAAAAAATTGCTGGTTTAAATTTCTAATTACTGTTACTATTAAAATTAGAAAATCAACATTTTTTTCAGTTTTATAAAAATTTTATTAAATACATAAATAATAATAATTTAAAAACAAATACATTTGTTATAATAACATTACCAAAAAGTTAACGTATTGTATTTTAAGAATTTTAATGTAGTTGCATCTAGTAATATGTTAATAAAACATTATGCTAAATATCATTAAGATTTTTTAAAAATTAAATTATATTTATATATTTATTTTTGTAATGATAACTGTTAGTATATTATAATCATGTATGTTTAATAAAAAAATTAAAAATATATGTATGTATATTGTATTCAATATAAAAATAGTTGTTTATGTTTAAACGGTTCATCATTATTATCATCATTATCGGGGATAAACATCCCCCATCGGTTATTATTACTCAGGGTAGTCCAACAAAAACCAAAACGTTTGTAAAAATGTCAACTTTTGGAGTGTGTACTCAAAGAACGACACTTGAGGTGTGCTGACATTAAATGTTAATTACATCCCAAGTTAAACCCCTTTAACAATCCCTGTTGGCTGCATAGGGTGAACAAACGGACGCCCATTAAAGTAATGTATTTGGACGAGGGAACTTAGCATAACTAAAAGGACTGAGTTCGCATGTTACAATGTCTGTCCAAAATTTTCGTTGGCCGCCTGGCCTTCTTTAATAATGTTGACAATCTTGGCAAAAATTCCTTTGGTAATTAGAAGATTCCACAACAGGTTGCGATCAACAGAATTAAAGGCGGCTGAATAATTTATAAATGCACAATAAGTAGGCTGGTGGTATTGCGAACAAAGTTTTAACATTCTACGAACAGTATGGATTTAATCAACGCATCCCATCCCAGGACGAAATCCAGCCTGGTTGGCTTGTGTTTGACACTCCCGTTTACCACGGATCCTGCGTAAGATAATATTTGCCAAAATGTTTGAAGCCCCGCAAAGTAAGCTGATTCCTCTATAATTAGCGGGGTCAGTTGTGTCTTCTTTTTTATGAATTGAGATTATAATAGCTTGAGTCCATGCTTCTGGAATTTTCTCTTCTTTCCAAATAGAGTTTATCAAGGAATATAAATCTTAAATAATATTTATCCCGCCATACTTAAAAACGTATATTGGTATGCCATTCACTCCTGTAGCCTTCCCATCTGTTAGTTGATGGCATGCTAAGATAATTTATTCGTGCGAAGAAGACTCTATTGAAACTACGTATGGGAAATCAGGGGGTTGTGTATGGAGTTGGTTGGAAACCTTTGCCGCTTTGTATTTGATGGGATTAAGTAATTTTGCAAAGTGTGATGTCCATTGATTTGCAGAGATTGCCAATAAGCGTTGATTTCGGAAGAAATGTCCTTTGCAAAGTTTATTAATCTTCTTGAATAATGTTTGAGTCTTGTTACGCATTGCAGCACTCTCTAATTTTTCAGCTACATGCAACCAATATTTCTCTTAATCATTATTAAAATTTGTTATATATTCCTGTATCTTCTTGTTTTCATTCAATTTTCTGTGCTGGTTTTTGTTCAAAAATTCATTTCGTAAAACTTCTGTAGAGTTGGAAACCTGAAATTTTGATTGTATTTTGAGTTTCCGGGTAATAACTTAAAGGCTGCATTTAGTTTAAATGTGATTAAGTTCCAATTATGTTCTACTTTATTGTTATTATTTATGGAAGGACCAGCATTTACATGTTTTTTAAATGATTTCTGAATATGGGACGCATTTTTAATAGATTTATAGTCCAGGCGATTAAAGTGCTTTCTTGTTTGGATCAAAATTTAAATGAGAATATGCACTCTAATAACCCGTGATCACTTCCATTTTTCGTTCTAGTACAGCAGCCGTGGAATGCACGCACGTCTTTAATTGATGAAAAACCAGTTACGAGAGACAACAACGTAGTCAATTTAAGAGCGGCAATCATAAAAATTATGTATATCATACAAAACAGTTTGTTATTAATTATGTTTTTATTAAGATTAATACTGGTTAAATATTTTTATATTTTTCTACAAACGTTATTGTATTATACCAATATAACGTATAAACATTATGCCCAGCATAATTACAAATATTGATTTATTAAAACAAGTTAATTTAAATATACATACTTTTAAAATTATAAAACACTACCATTACTACAAAAAAATAAACTATTTTAATAAAAACCCATTATTATTTTTAATATTTTTTAAACACATAATTACTGAATATAACATTGTTATATATATTATTGTTGTAATAACAAGCATATTAAATTGGTAAACATATTTAATAATATTAAAATTGCTTACACAATTACCTGTATTTTTTTTTTACAAAAAAATGCTTATTGAACTTATGTTTTAAATTTGTATTTTTTTTGTTTAAAAATAGAAATGGTGTGCATTAAATCAAAGATTTTAAAAACTACTAAATTTACTAAACTTAAATAACAAAACTGTTCCTACGCAGTAATAAAATTTACTTATTTAGTTTATATAACAATTATATATATTGTTTTTATTAAATACACTTTTTAAAAATTAATTGTTAAACTTTTATTAATATTTTTTACAATTGGTTGTGTACTAAATCCATTGTTTAAAAAATTAAATTATTTGTAGGTATTTTTTTAAAAAATGTAAAGTATTACCATTTTACCTAGAGTATATAAATAGTGGAAATGTAAACAATTTGAATTTTGTACATAACTTTAACTTAATTATTAAAACTTTAGAAAAGATGCAACATATTTACAACATATCTTAATAAAACTTGTAGTTTTATTAATTGACAAACTAATTGTTTATAAACAAAATTTTATTTTTTTAAATATTAATTAGTGATCAAAATATGTATCTTGTTGATTCCTTTAGATAAATAAAAATAAATTGGTAAAAACAATAAACTAAAATTAATCTTAAAACCAAATTTAACAGTTTTCTATAGACTCAAATTATTTGACTAAATAATTTTTTTTCGCATTTATAATTATTTATACGGTAATATATAAAAATAAAATGTGAAAGCAAACAGACTAAATTAATAATTATAATTAATAATCATAATTATTGCGTTGTCTTAGAATTAATTTAACAATTTTAAAGCAATGACACTTATTAAATTATAAAATAACCTACTTTCTTTATCAAATAACAATATTTTAAAAATATTACTTTGTCAAATTATTGGTTTACCGCCCAAAACAATAAGCAATGCAAAATATTAGCTAAAAAAAATTAAAAATTACATTGTTTTATATATACTTTAAAAACAAAATGTTCTAAAATATTAATAACAAACAAATATTTAAAACAAACTTGTAATTGTTTTTAACGTAAATTTGGTTTAATATTTAGTATTCATTAAAACAATTTTATATCTTACTTTAAATGAATTACGTATTTGTTAAATTTTGTTAAATAGTTTATAATATTGTGACATTACATTGTTAGTACAATACAATTTAGCAAAAAAAATAATATAATAAAATTGCATTAACGCTAGTATAGCTAAATATTATAATATATAATATTTTTATAAACAATAAATGTAACTTAGTTATTGTAATTACTATGCACATAGTTGCGTTAATACGTGCTTATTATTATATTAAATATATATAAATTTAAAATATTATTTAATGTGACTATATATTTTTCTATTTATTTGTTGTATTGTTTTTATAGCTTCCAGTATATTTAATATTTAATATTATATAAAATAATGATAATGTCAATGCAAATGTTGGTATATTGTAACCATGTATATAATGCACATTGTACAATATATTTACAAAAATAAAAATTGCATCTATGTATAATTTTGCATGTATAAACATTTGTAATGTTTAAAATTTTTGAACATTTTAGTTAATTTTTTAATAATATTTTTGTTGGTTGTCTATTTGCAAAAATGTTATTGAACAAATTTAGTCGAATAGGTTACATCATTTACAATTTTTTATTAATGGTAAATATGATGCTATTATTGTAAAATTAATGTTAATTGTAGTTTAAAAAAATAATTCATTTTTTTCAGGAGCTGCTATATATAATGTTTTGACATTTTGCTTTACATTAATAATGGTAATGCAACGTAAAACAACTTATTGAAATTTTAATGTTACCTTAATTAATGTTGTTTACATTTTACAGTTTTTATAAAAATTGCATAAATTTATTTATTTTATTTAATATAAAATATAATTACTTTGTTATATTTTTATATAATTTAATTCTTAAACTAATGTTAACTGATTAATTTTTGCTAATAATCAACAGTAAATTATTAATTATGTTTTGTTTAATGTGTTTATTATTAAATTTGTTTAGTACTAAATTGACTAACAATTTCTTTTTTTTTAAAGTTAATAAAAAAATTAATTATATTTAGAAAACAATTAATAATTTATTGCAAACCTTTAGGTTACGTCAGTTCAATTTTAGTTTGTTCAATATAGAAAATTAAGCAGTATAAAAAAACATTTTTTAAAAACATATGCTAGTGATGTATTGTAATTTTAGAAACATTTATGTACATTAAACTGTAAAATAAATGCAAAAGTAAAACTAGATAACCGCTAATCTATTATAATACAAAAAATATTATAATAGGCAATTTAATAATATTATAATTATTTTATTAATAAATCAAATAAACAATGTTAATAACCTAAATTTATATAAAGAGAATAAATTAGTTATTGTATATACTTGCATACAAATAGATAAGTATATTTGTTTATAGCAAAAATAAAAACCCAAATTCATGTTGTTGACAGATTTGTCAATCTGTTATAAACTTGAATTAATACATTTATGTTTTTATTTTTAAATAAAAACATTACTTTGATGTTACTTGGAAATAATTATATATACGGCTATATATAAAAAAAAAACGTAAAATGAAATTTAAATAATAAAATAAAAAATAGTTTATATTGCCGGTGTCTTAAAATTAATTTAAAAAACATTAAAAAAATAATTAAAAAAATTACTTTTGTTTGTGTAATAACATTCATATAATTAAACAAAACTATTACGTAGTCAAATTCTCTACCCGAAAATATTACCAAAACAAAATAGCTAAAAAAAATTAAGAAAATGTAATTGTTTTATATTAATTTAAAAAAAAGATGTTATAATAATAATAACAACAAATAATTGTTTTTTTGTCTAATATTAGATGCAGTATTTTAGTTGGATTTAACGGTTTTAACGTAAATATGTTTTATTATTAAATATGCATTAAAACAATTTTATAAGTAGCACAACATTCGTTATGTACTTGTAATTTTTTTAAATAGTTTAGAATCTTACAAATTGTAGGGACATTATATTATTAGTACAATGCAATTTAGCTGGAAGTAAACATATTATAATTATATTGCGTTAATTCTGATACGTTTAAATGTTATGCTAATAAAAAGTAAAAATAACTTATTGTAATTTGTTTAATACTGTAAAAAAATATGTACATATAACTACATAAAAGTTGCTAATTATACAGTGTTGTTTTTAAATAAAAATTGCAGTTGTGTATATTGTTCTATGCATTAATGTTTTTTTATGTTTAAAATGTTAAAACATATTTGATATAGCTTTAATAATATATTCAATTGTGTTTTTGTTTTGCAAATAATTATTTTTTTAAAATAATTATATGTAGTTTTATTATTTACAATTAGTTATTGGTATTACAAATCATAGTCTATTATAAAATATTACAACGTAACATCTAACAAAATAATTTAAACTAGTTTTGGTTAAAAACGTCGTTTTAATTATTTTATATACATTTTACTATTGCTTGTGCAATGACAGTAGCTGCAACAAATAAAGTAACATATGTTAGTATTGTTATACAAAACATTACTTAATTGTAAAAAAACGATAAGCTACATTACATCCAAAATATTTATGTTTTAACAATACAAATTAACAAAAAGTAGAAATGTTATAATACAATTGCATAAAAGCTAATGTTATTAAATATTAATTATTTAATTAGCACATTTTATAAATTATTTATTTAATATACATAATTTTAAACAATAAAAAATGTATACTGTAGCTGCGTTAAAATTTGTTCATAATACATTACTATTGTTATTATTAATTATTTTATAATAATAAAATTACACAAATAAATTGTATGTGTAATTTTAATAATCTAAATTAATATACATATTAAAAAAACATTAAAATAGTTATTTATATAGTATATTTTATATAAAAACAAACTATTTTTTTAAAACCGCAATATTTTTCTAGCCATTAATATTTTTTTAAAAACATGTTTACTAAATATAACATTGTTATTTATATTATTATAATAGCATTATCTATATTTAATTGCCAAACACAAATCATAAAAATGCTTGTGTTTATAATATAATCAGTAATATTGACTTTAATAAATAATGCACATTGTATTTAAAACGTTCTTTATTAGGCTTACAATTTAATTGTTTTTAAATAAAATGTTAGATTTTACAAAAAACAATAATTTTTTTATTACATTTTACTAAATAAATGTTGATACTGTTACATAGAAAAACATATTTTAACTATATTTTAAAAGCAAAATGATTATGCAGTGATTATGACAAAAATAATAATAACAATCCAGTCAGAAATGTATTTATTTAGTATTAAATGCACTAATTTAGTTGCAATTTATATTTTCAAAATAAATTATTTGTATAATCATTTATAGTCATATTTTTAGTATCAGTACTAAAACATTAGGTTTATCTAGTAAACCTTAAATATTGAATGTTTAAAATTAAGCATTTTAAAATTTGATTTTGTTTTAAATGTTTATTAAAACATTTTTATAATTAACAACAAATGTATTATTTATTATTTTATTTTTAATAAATGGTTTGTCCTTTAAGGAACTATTGGTAGAATGCAATTTTGCACAAAATACAAAAGGTTATGAAAAATTGCATAAACGTTAATATAATAAAATATTATAGTAATTAATATATAAATTAAAATATTATATAATTTAAATTTATATTTTTACTGTTTTATTTAATAGTTAAACATTGTATATAATTGTAATTGTAAAACAAATAAAGACGTGTATATGGTGACATTATAGATCTATTTACGTATATTTTTCTATATATTAAACATTTTTTATGTTTAAAATTTTAATATATTTCAGTTGTTTTTTAAAATATTACTTAAACTTTTGGTCGTTTTGTAAATGTGTTATTTAACAAATTCAAATATATGTAGTTGCGTCACTTACAACAAAGAATAAAAGTTCATTATTATATATACGGTTAATTTTAGTTTTAAAATTAATTTATTTTAAGTAACAAACATTACAATTTTTTTATATTGCTACATAATATTAAAACAAAATTATTCTAAATTGAATTGGTTTCTATTTATATTGTTTGTGTTTAATAAACCTATACTTAAAGGGTACATTTTATACATATATTTTGCTATTTTTTTATGTTATTATAGCTGCGACTACAGGTAAAATATGGGTACTGTTAGAGCATTTTAATATTTTTAAACAAATTTTATAAAAATTTTAAAATAACCGTTGTCGCCTTCTTGTCAACGCGTTAACGACATTAACGCTTGTGTATCCGTTTGGTCCACGGCTGTTTATTTGGCATAGCCTTATTTACAGCTAACCTCTATTGCTAAAGGTCGTTCCACTATCCGCCACCTGTTGACGCGCTAAGTAGGAGTCGGTCTCCCCCCTTAGTTAAAAAATAGAAAATTAATAGTAATTCATTGTCTAAACATATTTTTATGTAACTACATTTTTATTTTATTTAGCATTATAACGTTACAACTAGACCAATTTTAACACATTAATAATTAAAATATTATAAAAATTATATATATGTAACTTACTATTGACATCTATAAATATTGTTTTTAAAGTATATTATTTACCGAATTAACGTTTTTAAACAAATATTTTTAAATAAATATAAAAGACATATCAGACTAATTTATTCAAAAGCTGTAATGTTGTAATACATTTGTTTTATTTGTGCAACATAATATATTTATAAACATAAATATAAGTCAAATATTGCTTTTTGAATAGGAATATTTATTTACCACCTAATTTGAGTCCTATGTTTTTAAAGCTTACAAAACATGCAATTTTATAAATATTAAAAAATAGTCTTGCTTGCTTTACTTTTTTACAAATTTAAATTTAATTTAATTATTTGCAGTTCAACAAAGTAAGCAAATTATTAAAATAATAATGTTGCACTAATAGATGTTTAAATTTTAAAGTTGTTATAAAAATTGCATAGATTTATTTATTTAATTTAATACAAAATGTAATTACAAATCCATATTTTTATAAGATTTAGTTTTAAACTAATGTAATGTAATTAATTTTTACTAATAATATATACAGTAAATTAGTATTTATGTTTTGTTTAATGTCTTTATTATTTAAATCTTTAAGTAGTAAACAAATTATTAGTTGTATTTTGTTTTTGTAAAACAATTAATAATAAAATAATTTATATTGACCATACAATTAATAATTAATTGCTAAAATTTAGCATACCTTAGTTTGTTTTTGGTTAGTTTAATTATTTTAATTAAATATTTTTGAATAGTTATTAGGCAAGTTTACTGTGGTCTGCAAAATTTTCTTTAACTATTTACAATTGTCCATTCTAAAACCGTTTTTGCTAGATATTTAAGTTGTAAACGTAAAATTTGACTAAGTAATTATTTTCTCTAATTGTAATATTGTCATAAAGTGAAAAAAAGTCAGTTATTTTACAATACCTTTATTTGAAATGTGATTGTGCAATAAAAAGAATTTATTACTTTATCAATTTTGTCTGTTTGTTTTTATTTTGCATTTTTATATATTGCTGTTAAAATTATTATTATTGCGTACAAACAAAGGTTTATTTTTTGCAAATAAAAAAACATAACCATATTAATTTAAGTCTCTTCCCTTCCAGATCTGGTTTTAACATTAAATATTAATTTTTCTGTCTTTACTAATAATACTTTACAAAAATTCTTAATAAACACTGTCAAAAGTTTTTATAAAATTAATAAAATTAGTTGTAAATAATTGCTAAAATTAGTAACTTTGCTCAATAATGTTACAAAAAATCAGCATTTGTTTAATAAAGCTTCCTCTTTTTTAAAAACCTGTTTGTTATTTTTTAAGGCATTTATCTACTGTATTATTTAAACAATTTAAAACTACTTTGCAAAACACCTAACTAGAAACAAACAATAAAATTATTTTGGGCCTATTATGCAATTATTTATATTTTGTTTTTTGAAACGAGTAACAATCACTCCTTGTCGCCAATTATTTGAAACTTATTTATTTTACCATATAACATTAAATAGAAAAACATGCTTACTTTTTACAACATTACCTTTATTTTTAAACATTTTTGCAGTTATTTTGTCAAGTTCTCTTGTTTTATTATTTTTTTTAACCTTTGAATTGCATAAATTATTTTAGTTACAGAAATGTCATAAATACATATTTCCGATTTTTGAGTTACATTCATATTATTATTATTATTATTAAAAGGTATGGGAGTATTTATTATTGGCTGATTAAGTATTTTTTTAAAATGTTTTACCCATTTAAATAATTGTTTATCATTAGTTAAAAGTTAATAACCATTTTTTTGCTTTAATTTAAAAATTAGTGTTCTTTTAATCTCCACACAATTGTTTTTAATATTATACATAATTTTTAAATTATATTTGCTGCTGCCTTATCTGTTTTTTTTGCATCTGTTTTTTAACCAATTATTTTTATTTTTGCGGTAGCTTTTTCTAACTTGTTTATCTAAAGGTTTATATTTATTATTAAATATTTTTTTAATAACCAAATAGTTAGATTGATTTCTCTCTAATTTGTTTTCTATCTAATATTAATTTTATTCCAGGAGACCGGTTAAAATCATTAATTTTTTGTAGAGCGACATTTGCGCCACAGTCAGTAATTGTTTTATAAAACAATTTATATTAGGTATTAAACTTTTTTTTATTTTTTTTAGATTTAAAATGTATTTTCTAAAAAATTGTAAAGTTAATTTGAGAAATTTAACAGTTTATGCTTCTTACACAAAAATAAATGTAATTTTTTTGTGCTTTCTATTGTCTTTAATTTTAGACAAAATTTCCTAACAACAAAATTGTAATAAAAGCTAATATTTGCAGCGCAATATTTACGTACATCTTGCAATAAAAATTGCCACTTTGTGTTAATACAAATCTACTTAATTTTGTTTATTTTTTTTTTATGCGAAAAAACGCACGTTGTTTTGTGTATTTTTTTGTGAAAATAAAAACGTTGTTAATACTTATTTTACAACAATTGTTTAGCGTCAAAAATTAATAATTATTTAAAATGTACTCAGATATGTATTTGTTTAATTTTGAATTAAAATTACTAATAAATGTTTTGATATCTCCTCTTGGCACAATATCTAACAAACTTTGTATTTGATCATAATAAATATTTGTTGGTTCTCCGCAGTAACCCTATTAGAGGCATTAACTTGCACAAATGATACATTTGCAATCTAGCGTTAAATCTTATTAAAATAAAACGGTTGCTTACAAGTTTTTATGCAATTATAGTTTTAGCAGCATTTTACTCAACATAATATTAACCTTATTAATATGATGCTATTTATCTTTACAATATAAAATTTATGTATCACAACTTTCAAAATAACCTTGGCTTTTCTATTGCATTTTGCTATTACCAAAAATATTTAAGTTGTCCTTTTTTATTTTTTGGATTTGTTCTAATTGTTTAAAGAAAAATAATGTGCGCACATTTTATGTTTTAACACTGGTTAAGGTTTTAGCATTAAACATTTTGGCAATCAAAAATTAAACTTTTTTTTGGATTTTATTTAACCCTGTCATTTGTGTAACTTTGAAATTTAGATACGTGCAATGACTTCTTTGCCGCTGTTTACCGGAATGGCGTTCTCTTATTATTTTTGTAAAAATATATTTTTTTACAGATGCCAGGTTGCTTATTTTGCGTTATAACCCTCTTTATTTAACTAGACTTGGAACTGGCTAGATTGCATTATTTATAATTTAAACTAGGCGGAGTTAAATAAATGTTTATTAATAATTAATTGTTAAACGTTTAATTATTGTTTGTAAATCAAATCTATAGCTTAAAAAATATATTATATTATATTTTTAACTATGACAATTGTACTTATTATTGTACATAAATAGTAAACTCTTAAATATAAAGTTAAGCAAATATAGGTATGTTTATTTATTTGTTTAAACACAAAAGTTTGTTTTTACACATTAATATATAAAAATAAAACGTATAAACAAACTGACTAGATTAATAAAATAGCGGAAAATTATTATTGTTTGTGTCCTAAAATTTAGTTAAGTAGTTTTTGGAACCATGTCATTAATATCGTTATATTTATCAATTGGTTTAAAAACAAAATTTTGTTATGTAATAGTAGTAGCTGGTACTAGTAAAGTTTTGTCACTTTTACATATTTTTGTATTGTTGTAGAAATATCATTTAAATATAAATAGAAATTATATAAGCTACGTTATATTTAATTTATTATTTTATTAATATATAATTAATTATTAAATATTCGGTAAATTTTAACTCAAGCACATATTAAATATATACCATGTAATACAATTTATTAGTTAAAAAATAATAATTGGTTAAAAATATTGTTCTAATTTAATTATTATAAAGTATTTTATGCAAAATAATTTGCTATTATTTATGTTATTATAGGTAGTACTAGTGGTAAGTTTTATATATTTATACAAACAATACTGTATTATAATAGTCTATATAATAACCATTATAATTTGTATAATTAACAATATTAATACATTAAAAAAATTGATTTATAAATACATAATAATCACTCAAAAATTATTAAACATTATACATTTTAAAATGAACAATGTTGTCAGTTATTAAAATTATCAAGTATATTAAATTAATGTTTATTTAAACTACACAAAACAAATTTGTAACATTTAAATAAAAAATATAAACAAATATGTTTGTTGTAGTAATCTTATTTTAACGTTGACATATGTTGTTTTCATATTTTTTTGTATTTACATTTCATAATATGTCAATAAAAATATTATATTTATGATAACAACAAGTATTAATACAGATATAATTTAAATAATGTTGGCTCTAAAATTAATTAGTATTATTTATAATTTTTTAAATAAGTGTTCCTCTTCCTTACTATCTACATATTATCTATGTATGCAAATGACAAATAAAAACTACTAATTTTTTTTTATGTTTACTACTTTAAATGTTTTAAGAGAAACATATTTTAGCAGTGCACAATTAGCAAAGCCAATCGTTGACCCGCATTTTAGTGCCGGCAAGGTCTGAATTTAAGCGCTGTACCGCTAGACCACCTTGGAAAATATGTTAAAAGAGCGGGCTCTCAAACAGCTGCGCTACATTTTTAAAAACATTGGAAAATAACAAAATAAATGCACTATTATATTTTACATTAATAACCAGTACTGTTTTTTACTTTAGTACATTTTAAATACACAAAACAAAATTAATTGAATTATAAAGATTATGTTTACTTCTAAAAGAATTTGCTTTAATAGAACATTTTTATATTAACAAAAAATATTTATATTATATATAAAATTAAATATTCATATATGTTACAAACTATCAAATATTAAAACAAAAAAAAGAAATGTCATCAACCCGGTTATCAGCAAGCTTTAAAAAATATTACTATAAAATAATACGTTTGTTAGTTTTATCAGTAAATGTTCGGTCATTATTTAACAAAATAAATCACTTAAAACTGCTTTTAATTAAAAGGTTACATTAAAACAGTAGCTTTTTTTTATTTAAAAATGATAGTGGTGCTTTGGCTGCTACATAACAAAAATTGTTGCTCCAATTTCAGTATGTTATTTAAATTTTTGCAATTTCGCATTAAAAATTTGGGTGTAAATTGTATGTTATTAATACGTATATCCCACAATCAGCAAGCCGTTTTAAATGTAAAAAGGTTTTTTTTATATTGTTAATTGCTTATTAATTGTTTGTAACAATAATCTGATTTTACATGCTGGTAATTTTAACAACAATAATACCAATTTTTTTTCTTTATGGGTTTAACCATCATAGTAAACTTTAATACTAGAGGTTACTCTAGGTTAGATTGCTTATTTACTTATTTTTTTTAATTCTGCAAAACCAAATCACTTGTTTCTTTGGCTTTGTCAAACTACTTAACTATTCGATTACTTCCTACAATATTTTTAGGGAGATTAATACGCTCTTTAGTAAACCCATTTTACAATTATATATGTTTGCTCAAAACTTATCACAAAATATAAAGGAGCTAATACTATTTTTTAAGCAACACTGTATTATTTTAAAAACTCATAATGACTTGAACACTGTTACAAACAATTTTGTTACACTAGTTAAAATTTATTTTGTAAAATTCTGTCCAAATGTTAAAATACTTGTACTACCTATCGACATCACATCGATGAAACTAAAAGGGCTACCAAAGCAAAATGAGGTAGCATACAAATCTAACAATCACCTTAAAATAAAAAACGGGGTAAGTTTTATTTAAAAATCAGTCGTATTTCTAACAAATCCGATTATCTACTTTACCGTGATTTTAACATATTATTTGTATCGGGAATAACAAAAAGATCTCAAATACCAATGTGTATTTAAATTTACGTTTGCTGTATTTAACAAAGTTACTATCTAATCCCAACAAAGTTTAAAATAATTTTTACATTAGCTTATTCAAATTATATTTTAAAATAGAATGGATTAAAACATTGCTGTGTTTTTAATATGTAAGCTTAAAACGTGTATATTATAGAAAATATTTGTTATTTCTTATGTTTTTAATAGATGCAACGACAAGTAAATGTTATGTACAATTAGAATATTTTAACATCTTTAACGAAATATAGAATACATTTTATAAACATTACAAATATTTATATATATATATATATATATATATATATTAGATAATGTTATTTAATACACCTAGCATTGTCAAAATCATAGGATATTAAAGACAGCAAATTGCTGGTTTTATAAAGTTAACAATGTTAGCAGTTGTTATATTAATAACAAACTTATTAAGCAAATTTTTTAAATAAAATTAAAATAAATAATATAAAAAAGTTCAACTTGGAGCGTTCTTGTATTAACTTTTTATTTTAGTGTTTAAAATTCAGAATTGCTAAGTGTTTTTTTTTCGTTTTACATAATTTCTAATTATGCAATTGTCAATTAAAAACTATTGACATTATTCTAAAATTTAAATTTGTTTTAATTAATATATGAAACATTTATTTGTCTTATGATTAATAAAGTAATAATTATGCGTAGATGTAAAAAAACATTTTTAAAGTTGCTCTTTGTTTTACTTTTTAAATTGCATTTTTTATTAACAAGTTATTTATGTGTACATTATATGTATTTCTAAATGTTGGTACATGTGTGTATTTGGAATTCACACATTTTTAAGTATAACACAATATTTATATTTAAAGATTTTTAAAATTCGTTAAAATTATATAAGTTAATTTGCACAATGTAATTAATATCTATATGTATAAATACATTTAAATGTAATGTTGTAATAGAAAATAATATTTTGCCATCTAAATAATTTTAAATATTTATAAAAATTAATATATTTTTAATTATTTATTGCATTGTTAATAAAATATTATTTTACCAATTAATTTAAGTGTTATGCTGTTATAACTTTTGGTGCATGTCAATTTATAATAGTTTTAAAATTTACACTTAAGTATTTGCAGTTCAACAATTTATAAAAACTATTAAAATTATAATGACTTATTTATCATTTTTTTACAATATATATATATATATATATAAATTGTATAAATTTATTTACTTTCTTTTATTCAAAATTTAATTAAAAAGCCATAATTTTGAATACAGTTTTTATGTTATTAATTTATTTTATTAATATATATATATATTAAAACCTTTAATTAATAAATTAATTAATAG